>JBBMKD010000194.1:5499834-5517221 GCA_037834095.1 Argya squamiceps
GATGGGATGGGATGGGATGGGATGGGATGGGATGGGATGGGATGGGATGGGATGGGATGGGATGCGGCAGGGAGATGACTCCGAGGGAAGGGACAGCCTGAGGGCCAGGACAGGACTCCTGGGCTCCCCCAGAGTTCAGTGGTGGCACATCTCTGCAGGGAACAAGGGAGCTGTGGGCGTCTCCTTCCTTTTCAACGGGACCTCCTTCGGTTTCGTCAACTGCCACCTGGCCTCTGGCAGCGAGAAAACCCACAGGTGATGCAGGGATGGGGAGAATGGGGCTGCCCTGGGGCAGGTGGGTGTCTCTGGGGGCTGGAGAAGCCCTGAGAGGCTGTGGGGCTGCCCCTGTCCCCAGCTGGCAGGAACAGAATGAGAGTGAGGTGTCCCCGGGATGGCTCATACGGTGCTGCTGTACCCCCTGCAGGCGTAACCAGAACTACAGCGACATCCTGCACTCCCTGGCCCTGGGGGACAAACGACTGGCGGGCTTCGACCTCACTCTGCGCTTCACCCACCTCTTCTGGTTCGGGGACCTCAACTACCGCCTGGACATGGATGTGCAGGTGGGACCCTGCAGGTGCCAGGCTGGGGACAGCGCGGGGAGAAGAGCCCGGGGGGTCACTGTCTCTTTCCTGGCACAGGACATCCTCACCCACATAGTCAAGAAGGAGTTTCAGACCCTCCTGGCTGTTGACCAGCTCAACCTGGAGCGGGAGAAGAACAAAGTGTTCCTGCGGTTCAGTGAGTGTGGGGAGAAGGGTGCTGCTCCTCCCGCTGAGACAGCGGCACCAGGGTCCCCATAGCCCTCCCTGTGTCACCCCCAAGCTCTTGGGGGTCCCCTCTCCTGGCACAGCCCTGCACAAAGTGCCCAGAGCCTGGGGGACAAGGGCGTGCACTGGGCCAGGGGTGCCAGCCATCAGTGTGAGCCTCCTGTGGGGACCATGATACCCCATGGGGACACACAGGGACCATGGCCCCCATGCCACCTGTGTGTCCTGCTTTCAGGTGAGGGTGACATCTCCTTCCCTCCCACGTACCGCTACGAGCGGGGCACCCGGGACACCTACGTGTGGCAGAAGTCCAAGCCCACAGGGGTGAGTTCCAGGGGTGTCCCTCCAAGCAGGACACTCTGGGGACAGGGACAGCAGGGTGCTGAGGGGGCTGCGTGGTGATGCTCAATCCCTACAGCTCCATCAGCCTGTTCCCTACCAAAACAGGATCTGGGCAGGAGGGAAATCACTTTTTGGAGTGCTGGGAAGCTCTTCTGGGCAAGGATACCCAGCCCTGAGAGGCCACTGAACCAGCTGCTTTCCCTTTTCCTAGATGAGGATCAATGTCCCCTCCTGGTGTGACCGCATCTTGTGGAAGTCACACCCAGAGACCCACGTGGTCTGTAACTCCTACGGTGAGTGAGACCCCGGGGACAGAGCAGCCAGGGGTGGCCAGTGCTGCCCAGGACCCCAGGGCTTTGGGACCCTCCCCCAGCTGCCCCTCCTGCCATCCAGGCTGCACCGATGACATCGTGTCCAGCGACCACTCGCCTGTCTTTGCCACCTTTGAGGTGGGAGTGACATCGCAGTTTGTGCCCAAGGAGGGTAAGGGCTGGGGTCTGTCACTCCTTGGGCCGGGTTTGGGGGGAGCCCTGGCACACCCTGACCTGCCAGGACCTGCCTGCAGCTCCTGGCTCCAGCCCCGAGGCACTGGCCTGCATCGAGTGGGAGAGCATTGAGGTGATGCTGAAAACCACGAGCCACAGCAAATGCTACATCGAGTTCCACTCCTACTGCCTGGAGGGTGAGGGGATGCCTGGGGTGTTGGGGGGTGGCTGTGGGGGTGACCTAGCCTGGCTGGAGCTGTGTGCCCCTCTGTCCTCTCCAGAGATGCAGCGGAGTGGGGAGAACACCTTCCAGAGCTGTGACATCCCTGGGTTCCTCAAGCTGGGCTGGTCCTCCAAGCATCTGCCTGTGGTGAGCAGCCCTGGAGCATCCTCACCCCCATCCCTGGCTCTGTACCCTGAGCCCCAAGGGGAGCTGGAGCTGTCACCACTCCCCAGGACAGAGCCTCCCTGTGTCCCCTACCCCATGGCAGCCCCCCCAAGCTCCCCATTTCTTTGCACAGCTGAACCCCATCCTGCCCGACCTGGAGTACCTGGGGGACCAGCACCTGCTCCTCAGCATCAAAGGCGTGGAGAGCTGTGAGTCCTTTGGTAAGTGGGGATGGTGGGGCCACCACGATGGCGTGGGGATGCCAAGCATAGCCCCCTCAGATTACAGCCTGCTGCGTGGGAGGTTGGTAGCTGGAGCTTGGCAGGAGGGACCCTGGAACCCACCCTGCTCCTGGTGCTGCTGCTCCCGGGGGGCTCCCGTGTCCCCCGAGCGCCAGGGGCTGACATTGTGCCCACAGGCGAGTGCTGCCTCGCCCTGAGGTCAGCGATCGGCAGCACGGCCCAGCAGTTTGAGACCTTCCTGTTCCACCGTGGCGAGGAGACGGGCTCCGTGCGCGGCTGGATGCGGGTCCGGGTGCCCCGGGGCCGCTCCGGCACCCGCGAGAGGCTCTACGGTAACGGCGGCCGCACGCAGCCCCCTCCCGCTGCCCTGGGCTCGGGGACATCCTGGGCCGCGTTGCCCTCTGTCCCCCGGCCGCGGGGTGAGGCCAGACCTCGCTGCCTTTGCAGAGTGGATCAGCTTTGAAGAGGAGGATGCTGAGTCGGCGGCAGAGCCCCCGATGTGCCCCAAGCCACCCCCGCAGCGCCTCAGGTACCCCAGGCGGGCTCAGCCGTGCCGGAGACCCAGAGTGGGGGGATGCTGAGCCCTTTCCCTCTTTGTGCTTGGCAGGAGCCGCCCCCGCAGCCTCCCGGAGCCGACCACCGGCTACACCAACCCCGCCTACTTCATCTTCGAGGGAGTGCCCAACGCGTGGGTCGCGGCCCCCGGAGAAGCCCCCAGGAAGGAGGCGGAGGGCCCGGCCGGGGGCCAGCGGTGCCGGAGCCCCGCTGGAGCGCGGGTCCCGTTGTCCTCAGAGGAGGAGCCGTGGTGTGGCCGGCCCCGCTGTGGACCACCGAGCCCGTCCCGTGGGCACCCACTCAGGCCGCCCAGAGCGGGCCACCACAAGAGACCCAAGTCTGCCGTCCTGACGAGGGACATGGTGGGGCTGGGCGACTGCTCGCTGTGTGTGGGCACTCACCTGAGCCAGCTGGAGCAGCTGTCACCGCAGAGCAGCGGGGACAGACAGGAGCTCCCACCGCGCCCGACCCACCACGCCCTGGAGCCGCCGCCGCGGCCCTGCCGGGACGTGCCGAGGCCGCTCGGCAAGCGGGGAGCGCTGGGTGCTTTGGATCTGGAGGCTCAGCCGCCTCCGCCCGCCGACCTGCAGCCTGCCAGGATGTAGCTACAGCTGTGCCCAGCCCTGTGCACCCTCGGCAGCCGCTCCCTCCTGCTCAGCCCTGCTCAGACTGAAAGGCTCCCGGTGTGCCTTTCCCTTCAGCACAGCTCCCGAACCCGCTGCGCTGGTTCCCTTTGCTATCACTTATCCAGAATAAAGCCTCACGGACTGGGTGCGTGTTTGCACACCGGGTTCTGCGAAAGGGCAAGGAGAGAAAGTGCCGAGCCAGGTGGGGAAAACAGCGGCTCCCGCTGTCCTGGATGCTCCAAGGCATTGCCCCTCGCCTCTCCCCTTTCCACGGGAACGCTGCACACTCCAGCCCTCGAGGCTGCCCTTGCCCATCGCAAAGCTGACGGGTGTCACAGCCCTTGACTCCCCCGCTCTGCTCTGCCTGGCACAGGGAGGGAGAGGGGCAACCCCGCAAAAACACAGGGACAACCCCGATCCGGCCGCGTCCCCTGGCCGCGCGACACTCGCGGTGTCCCCGGTTTTGGGAACACGATGCCCGGGCTGACCTCAAGGTGGCAGTGGCCACCTTTGTCCTCAGGATTGCCCCGCAGGGCCCGGGACCAGCGGGACAGCGCCGCGGGCTGCGGGACCCCGGCACCCACCGGGCAGGGGGGCTGTCCTGGGGCGGGCGAGGGGCCACGGGCCCCAGGGATGGCGGCTATGACCCTCGCGGCTGAGGGACTGTGGCCCCAAGAGTGAGGGGCCGAGGTCCCCATGGGCACAGGGACACAACCCAGGGGTGGGGGACTATGGACCTTGTGGTTGAGTGACCATGGGTGGAGGGGTGTGGTCGCCATGGGTGGGGGGGACAGGATGCCCGTGGATGAGGGGTTATGTCCTCGGGATTGAGGGGCCGTGGTACTCCTGGGGAAAGGGCTGTGACCCCACGGGAGAGGCCACCATATCCCTTATCCGGGGGCTGCAGGTGGCCCAAAGCCTGCGAGGGCAACAGAGGGACGGGAGCGCAGTGGGGCTGAGCCCTGTGGCAGCTCCTGCCTCCGCCCCTACCCGCCTCCAGCCCTGCCTTCCCTGGGCACTTTGTTCCCGGCCGCGGGAAGCGGTAGCGGGCACACTCGGCACGGCAGGGCACGGCCCGCAGCCCCCGGCATGGCCCCGTCCCGCCTGGGGAACAGGCTCTCCCCGTGGGGGCCCCGCTGCTGAGAGCCACCAGGTCTGCAGGTGAGCCGGGGCAGCCTCTGTTTGCTGACAGCCGGGACAGCCCTGCCAGGGTCACGCAGTCCCAGCTGGGCTCCGGGGGCGAGGGACAGAGGTGGGATCTCCAGGGCTGGATGGGTGCACGGTGGGGGACAGACAGATCTCACCAGCGTTCCACCACCCCCAAATCCCTCTGTACATCCTTCTCTCTAACATGCCATCTCCTTCTTCTGTCACTGAGGGCCTTCATCCTTCCCGGTGTGGCCCCCTCCTTTTTCATCCCTCTCTCTATCCCCCAAATCTGTCTCCTCACAGGCTGAAGCTGCCCTGGTGCTCAGCCTGACACCATGGGCCCCTGCCTGCTCCCAGCGAGGTGAGGGACAGGGACAGCCCAGCAAGGGTGGAAGGGAACCCTCACCCCCAGGGTCAACTCAGGGCAGGGGATGGGGTGGACAGCAAGGGAAACACCCGACCCCAACTCTGTCCCCAGGGACGTGTCCCGGCAGAGCATGCCTTGGCTGCTCTTCCAGGCAGAGGGAAGGATTGGAATTAGGTCACATCCCCTTGTGCCCAGGCTTTGGCTGCACCAACCACGCGGCGATTAGGGACAAGGGTCCTTCTGCAGGATGTTTTGCATAATTTCCCCTTGTTTTGCAATTTCCAAGGGCTTAGGCGAGGAGAAAAGCCCTGTTTTTCCCATGCTCCAGCAGCAGCCAGTCCTAGGCTCACCCATCCCTTGGCAGCTGCTCCAAAATCTGCTCTCACCTCCCCTCTCCGAACTCCTGCCTGCTGCTCCATGATCCCCAATACCATGATTCCCATCCTGTCCCACCAGCAGGACTTTGGCTCCAGGGCAGAGTCTGCTCTGGTGTTGTCCCACTCCTTCATTTCACTGGAGCCTTTCCAACACCTCCATGAATCCCCAGAGCAGGGGGAGCCCCCAGCTCCCACCAGGACTGGTACTGCCAGTGGGGCCAAAGGACAGTTCTGCCTGGGCAAGTCTGCAAGACCAGGAGCCAGGGAAAAGCTGCCAATCCTGTGGCCAAGGGCATCATGTGCCCTTAACCTGTGGCCCATGGCCCTTCCCCACTGGCCTGTGGCTATTGCTGCATTTTCCAGGACCCCTTCCTGGGGAAAACCAAAGGCCACTCCAAAGGCACCATCCCTGGGGGATGTGCCCGGCATGGGCAAGGGATTCTGCAGTGTTACTGGTACATCCATAAAACGGGCAGGATAAGAACATCACCTCTTCCTGCAGCACTTTCCATCTTCCTGCTTTAAGTCCTTTTCCTACAGTCACTTCCATCTCCCTGCTCTAAGTCCTGTTCCTGCAGCACCTTCCATCTCCCTGTTCCACATCCTTCCCCTGCAGCACCTCCCATCTCCATGCTCCAACAATCAGCCCCAGCTCTTGGCTCACACCTTGACCCCTCCTCAAAACCCCACAGCCAAGGATAATTTTGCTAGGAATGTCAGCAAGGAATAGGAATGGGACTGGTGGTGATATGTCCTCAGGATAGACAAATGTGATTCAGTAATTTCAATCACTGATTTTGGTTGTGACTAAAATAAGGAAGCAAGAAACCTGTTAAGATGTAACTTGCCAAATGTCATCTCCTTCTGCATATCTATATTTCACTGGTTATCCTCAAAGGAATGTGCTTGGGAATGGTTAAACCCCATGGCTGACTGTGCTCAGGCTGTATCAGCTGCCAGAAGCTGGGTGCCTGTGCTCTCCTCTCCAGACTGCTGCACTCCTCTGTGCAGAGTCCTCTGCTGGACTCTGGAGCAGTCCAGCAGTCCACAGCTGCTCAGGATTTTTCTTTGCACATTTTTCACCCTTGATTATTAACTTTTATTTACTCTCTTCTCCATATTTTAATTGGTTGGTGACCTGTGTCATGGACACTGATTTTGGACACTGAACCTGCAACAGCTCTGCTCTGCTCAGGCTCAAGGCTTTGTGTTCCCTTGCACTCACAGGTTGGAAGAGGAAACTAAACCTCCTGGTCCCTCATGTCATCAGCAGCTTGGGGACATGTGGCTGCTGGGCCAGGACCACCACTGCCACCTCACTTGCAAGCTCAGGTTTTCCTACCACCTGTTTTCCCTCCTGGTTCTGGGAAAACAAACCAAGTTCTCCCCACTGTTAATGTTTGATCAGGACCTGCCTGTTGCTCTCTGAACTCATCCCTGCAATAAAGGCGGGAGCTGTGGCGGGCTGAGAGCCTCAGGGTGTTGGATGTGGGCCTGGAGCTCAGCCTGAAACTCAAACAGAGCCCCGGGAACATGGCTGGAGGGGCCCCCGCTGTCCCATCTGCCTGCTGAGTCATTTATGAGCATCTCTGTCAACCCCAGGTGTCTCTCCAAACAGGGTGTGGCAGGGATGATCCCACAGATATATCTATGGGATACTCCTGCTGGGACAAGCCTGCACATCCTCAGGGTGAAGGGAAACAGGAGGGGGATGACAAGGGAGCCAAGGGATGAAGGAACTTGAGAGGATGTGTCCTTCCCACCTTGTAGCACCAGCTCCAGCTAATGTGCATTCCCGAGCCCCGAGTTCTCCCCTGTCCTGGTGCCTGTCACCTCCTGGGTGAGCTCTGGAT
Source organism: Argya squamiceps (assembly GCA_037834095.1). Classification (NCBI taxonomy): domain Eukaryota; kingdom Metazoa; phylum Chordata; class Aves; order Passeriformes; family Leiothrichidae; genus Argya; species Argya squamiceps. The sequence continues at coordinate 5,506,989 of JBBMKD010000194.1, forward strand.
GAAATGAATTGGAGATGCTCCCACATTCCCTTCATCAGATATGGTTTTGGCTACACCCTGATATCCACCAGCAGCACAGCAGCTCCTGCTCCCAGGTTACTATCCAAGCATCCATTCTCCATTGGAGGAATTGTTTCAGCAGGGATGGTGGAGGGTGTGGAAGGGTCAAGGCACAGGCAGCCCTCACCAGTCCTTTGCTGGACACCACGGTGGTGGCAGACCCTCCTTTTTCCCTCAAGAAGAGACTAATAAACTTTGACAGCTTGTCCTCATGCCGGCTTCCCAGGAATTCACAGATCCCAGCCTTTGATCCTAGCACAGCGCAGGAGGAACATCCTGCCTGCCTTGTGAACTTGCTCTGCCTTGAGCTGGAGCTTGGCTCTGGCAGCTCCTCTCCACAGGGCTCAGCTCCTCCCTTCCTATGGACAACAGCCGGCAGCCAGCGGCTCCTCGCAGTCCAGGGACACTCTCTCCCAAAGGCTCCTCTAACAGCCCCCCAAGGATTTCTCTGGGCCACAACATTCCCCCCAGACAAGCCTTTCTTCTCCTCCCGCCTTTCTTCTCCCAAGGAGCCCTCCGGGAGCAGCGGCATTGTCAGGATGGTGCCAATTAGGCTGAGGCAGCTTCCAAGAGGCTGCGCCGGCCCCGGCCGGGGGCTGCTGGTGCTCATCAGGGTCTCATTGTTCGGCGGCCGTGGGGCTGTGCCCGGCGGGGCAGGCGCGGGGCTCTGTCCCCGGCCCGCTCCCGGCTCCGAGCGGCTCAAAGGGGTGATTAATGGGTGATTAATGGGCGTCGGCGCAGGGGCTGCGGAGGGGAGGCTCTGCCGAGCCCACTCCCCCCACCCCCGGCTCCCCACGTGGCCCGAACGCGTGAGTTGAGAAAAACCAGAAAACCATCAAAGTGGCCGGAGCTCCTGGAGGGGGAGAAAATCTGGCAGCTTTGGCTCCCTTACACACTTTGTGCCTGACAGTGGTCGGGATGAGTGACTAGTGTGCTTTTGTGAACTGCTCCCTAGGTCTGGCTGGCACAACATGGCCACTCCGGTGAGGATGTTCCCAGTTTCCCTGTGGACACCAACACCAGCTCCCTGGCCAGGAGGGAACACCACGGCAGCACCCGAGCCAAAGTGTGTCTTCAACGAAGAGTTCAAGTTCATCCTGCTGCCCGTCTCCTACAGCATCGTCTTCGTGGTGGGGCTGCCCCTCAACTCCTGGGCCCTGTGGATGTTCATCTCCAGGATGAGGCCCTGGAATGCCACCACCACCTACATGGTCAACCTGGCCCTCTCGGACACTCTGTACGTCCTGTCCCTGCCCACCCTGATCTATTATTACGCCGACCGCAACAATTGGCCCTTTGGGACGGGGCTTTGCAAGATGGTGAGGTTCCTCTTCTACGCCAACCTCTACAGCAGCATCCTCTTCCTCACCTGCATCAGCGTGCACCGCTACATGGGCATCTGCCACCCCATCCGCTCCCTCAAGTGGGTGAAGACCAAGCAGGCCCGCATCATCTGCGTGGCCGCCTGGCTGGTGGTCATCATCTGCCTCATCCCCAACCTCATCTTCGTCACCACCAGCACCAAGGGCAACGACACCCTGTGCCACGACACCACCAGGCCCGAGGAGTTTGACCACTACGTGCACTACAGCTCCTCCATCATGGCCCTGCTCTTCGGGGTGCCCTTCCTGGTCATCGTTCTGTGCTACTGCCTGATGGCCAAGCGGCTCTGCAAGTCCACCCTCTCCAGCCCTGGCCTGCGGATGCCCTCCTACAAGAGGCGCTCCATCAGGATGATCGTCGTGGTGCTGGCCGTCTTCGCCATCTGCTTCGTGCCCTTCCACATCACCCGCACCCTCTACTACACCTCCCGCTACTTCCAGGCCGACTGCCGGACCCTCAACATCATCAACTTCACCTACAAGATCACCAGGCCCCTGGCCAGCATCAACAGCTGCCTCGACCCCATCCTGTACTTCATGGCTGGGGACAAGTACCGGGGCCGGCTGCGCCGTGGGGTCGCCCAGCGCCTCCGGCCTGTGCCCACGCTGGACCTGGCCCTGGTGTCACCCTTCACTGACGCCCTCACTGATGGCAGCCACGCCGCCAGTGTCACCCGAGGCACCGGGACAGCACGCAGCTGAGGGGGGTTTTGTAGCCTCAGCTCTTAGCTCCAGGAGCTGCAGCCCCTCAGGGCACCCCCAAGTCACCAGAGCTGAGCTGTCCCTGCCCAGCCCTGCAGGGCGGAGGGATGGAGGCCACAGGATGGTGCCAGCCCTGCCCTGGGAGGCTGTGGGAGGAGGGTGCTGCTGTTGGGGCTGGTCAGAACAGCCACCGGGCACTCATGGGGATCAAAGGACACTGAGGAGGCTGTTTTGGGGCAGCAGGTTGATGTTCCATCCCTGGGGATACATGGGGCTGATAAGTCACTGAAGAGAAGGGACACTGGTGCCTCCCTGGGCAGGCACGGCTCTTCCAGATGACTCAGTGGTGACATGTGGGGACCAGACTGAACCTGGGGACAGAGCCCAGGCTGGGCGGGTTCTTAGAGATGTCCCTATCACACTGCTGGCCTTGGCACAGAAGGAGTGACACAACCTGGGGCACTTGGTGCCCATGACCCCCAAGAAAGCCCCTCCCCTCTCTACACTCAGGCCTATTTCTCCCTGCAGGAGGGAGAGGACAAGGGAGAGGAAGAGGGACAAGACAATCTCCCTCACCCCAGAGAAAATCCACTGGGGCAGGTCTGGAGGGATGAGACGGAGCTCCCGTGGTGACAGGAAGGTTCTTGGGAATTTCCCTTTATGGGTGTTTGCTCCTCAAATGTTTACCCAGCCCTTTTGTTTGACCAAGTGCCTGCGCAGAGCAGCACTCTGAGATTGATATCAGTGCTGTTGACTCTCCCATGCCAGCCTGGCAGGGATGGGACAGGGACAGGACTGTCCCCACTCTGAGAGCCCCAGGAAGGTCAGTCCCTATCACTCTCTGCAAATCCTGCTGGCACAGAAAGGGGTGCACAGAGTCACTGGGGTGTCACACACAACCACCTCCCACAAGAGCTGCCCAGGGGAAACAGAGGGCCTCAGGGATGGCCCATCCCAGTCCCATGTCCCTGTCCCACCCAGAGAGACCCTCACCCACCACTGAGCCAAGAGCAGAGAGAGCAGGAGACCTCCCTCCTGATCCCAGTTAAACCAGTAAGACCTGCCCCTCACCTCCCCTTATATCCAATTTGGGCCAGGTGCACCTGGGAGCTGCTTGGCTGCACCTGAGTGGTGCAAGGGCCCTGCCAAACACTGCCCCAGCTGGAGATGGGAGGGGACACTGCCAGGGAGGGGACACACTGGGTGGCAAGGTCACCCACATGGGCAGTGCAGGGGTACCACCACAATGCTGCCATTCCCAACCTCTGGAACACACACAGACAGGCGTTGTGAGGTTGGAAATCTGTATTGGGTATGGAGATGGTGGGAAAGGCTCATCTGGGGCTAGATGGCCCTGGCTCAGGCCACATACACAGTAGGTCCCCAAGTCCAGGAGTGTCCCCAGGGTGGGCTGTCCCCACCAGGTTGGTCCCACTCATCATCAGGATGACACCCAAAAATCCCCATGTCAGGCCCTCTTCCCATGACACCCCTCCCTCAACTTATGGTGACCTGGTTATCCCAGGGGGATCCCCAACCCCACACCAGCCCCTTGCAGGGAACAGCTGTCACCCACAGCCCCTCCAAACCCCTTGCAAGGGGGAGCTTTTCCCAAACTTCCCCTCGCTTCCCCCTCTCCTCCCACCTCCCCCTCAGGTCCGAGGAACAGAAGGCCAGAGTGGGGACTGTCCCCTGCATATCCCCATGCCAGGCTGGCTGAAATTCCCCCTGCAAGAGCCCTCATGAGCCAGGAGGGGGCCAGTGCCGGGGGCACTCAGAGGATGTGCAGCTCGTCTGATTCGGACAGCCCATACTTGGTCTTGTTCTCGTTGAAGAGCTTGAGCAGGGCACGGATGTAGAGCTCGTGGTACCGGTCCACCAGCTCCCGGCTCGGGTTCTCCACCTTGGGCACCGCCACCGGCTCCCCCACTGCCGGCAGGGGACGGGGTCGGGCTGGTGGCTCCTTGGGGACACGACCCTTCCAGCACCGCCCCGTGTGGAGTGTCCCCTCACCCCCCGACCCCGGGGACCCCCAGCCCCACTGCTCACCCACGGTGGTGATGGGTCTGGCGTAGGGCAGGAAGCCGCGGGAGCGGCAGGAGGTGATGCCGCGGCCGTAGAAGAGGCAGGGAGCGAAGCCAATCATCTTCTGGAAGCGCCGCTGGACGCTCCTCATCCAGCTGCCCTCCTCAAAGACCACCTGGCGGAAGAGGTCGTTCTCCCCGAAGGAGAAGGAGGGGACGAGGAAGGCCCTGAGGAAGGGACACGGTGGGTGGTGACGGGGACCGCCGGGACCCGCGGGGGTGGCGGTGCCGGTGACCCAGCCGTGACCCACCCGTGCCGCAGGGCCATGCGGACGAAGCCCTTGCGGTTCTTGAGGATGAGCGTGGTGACTCCGGGCCGGCAGGACAGCGACTCGGCCGCGCCGCCGATGACGATGGCCACCGCGTTGCCGGTGCCTTTCTGGGACAGCAGGTACCCGATGGCGCGGCGGGTCACCGGGAACAGCCCTGCGGCGGGACGGAGCACCGGGGCTGTGGCACTGCAGTGCCAGGGGCACCCGACAGGGACCACCGAGGGTCCCCCCGAGCGATGGCACCTGGTGGGACCAGGGCGAGGACAGTGCAAGGGCTCCCTCTGCTGCGGGCAGGGAGCGGGCAGGAGGTGGGAAAGGCGCGGGCAGGGAGCGGCGAGGGCAGGGTGGGGGCACCGAGGGCGGAGGGTGCAGGCAGGGTGTAGGCACGGAGCGGGCAAGGCGTAGGAGCGGGACAGACAGGGTGTAGGCGAGGTGCGGGCAGGGTGCGAGCAAGGTGAAGGTGCAGCTCAGGCAGGGTGTGGGCAAGGTGCAGACCAGGTGCGAGGTGAAGCTGTCGCTCAGGCACAGTGCAAGCAGAGCGGCATCCCTGCCCTGCCTCTTCCCGGGAGCACCATCTCTCCCGTGTTTCTCTCAGAGGGATCCCGGAGTCCACTCTGCCCGGGGCAGCCCCATCGGAGCTGGGCAGGGCAGGCACGGCTCACCCCCACTCATCAGGTACTCCCGAAACACGGGCAGGCGGAAATTCCCGGCCAGCGTGGTGAGGAAGGAGCGGATGCCCGGGAACAGCTCCTCGAAGCCCGTGGAGCCCGTGATGAAGTTGCAGAAGGCGCCGACACAGAGGATGCCGTGGGGGTGCGAGCCGATGATGTAGTTGTGGCTGGGGGACAGGTCGTGTGTCTTCACCAGCTGCGGGGACAAAAGGAGTCACGGGAAAGTGACGGTGGCACCTCCTTTTTGGGTGATCCCACCCCGTCCCGGCGCCGTACCTTCACCGGGAAATAATCCCGAAAGTGCTTCCACACGGTCCATCGCCGCAGGCACGGCAGCCTCCTGCCACCTGCGAAGCCGAAAGGAGCCCCAGGAGGTGACGCCCAGCCCATCCCAGCGGGCAGAGGGATCCAAGGGAAATGCTCCCCGTGGACCCGCTGCTTCCCTCTTCCCACTGTATCCCTCTTCCCACCGCAGTGCTGATGACGGGGGAGCGGAGGGAAGGAGCAAGGGGGTTGTGGGGCTCTCCATATTTTGGGAGGGACCTGGAGAAAGGCGGACCCCACCCCCATCCTGCTGCAAAGCTGGAGGGAGCGGGGACACGGCCACCACACCTTTCTCCGGGGTGTCCCAGTCGAGGATGATCCAGGCCAGGTAGAGCACGGGGATGATCCAAAGGCTGGTGAACAGCAGGTAGATGAGGAGCAGGAGGCTGACGGTTCCTGCGGGAGCCGGGCAGGGGGTGAGCGGGTATGTGGCCCCTCCCGGCCCCCCCCGCAGCCCCCTGCTCACTCACCCAGCAGCAGGAAGCTGAGCACCCACTGCAGCACAGCCAGGAGCTGGAGCACGGAGCCAACATCACGCTGCGAGGGCCAGGGCACGGCCAGCAGCGTCCTCAGGGCAGTCTGGATGCTGGCCCGGCTGCCTGCGGAGAGGGAGACACGGCTCCCACCCCAAACAGCACGGCCCGTACGTGGGTGGGGCCGCCGGGCTGCCGGGGGGCACCCATGGGCACCGGGGGGAGGTGGGATGGGAAGGATGAGCAGCTGGGGGAGGAGGGATGGGATCTGGGGGGATGGAATGGAGGAGGCTTATCCCCAGGAAGCTCTGAACCATGCCAGAAAGTGGCCCTGGGCAATCAGAGCTGTTTCCAGAGCAGGGAGCACTTGGGCACCCCCAAGCCCAAAAGCTCCCTGCGCCAGCAGGGTGGGAGCAGCAGCACATCCTGCTCCATGGCCAGTTCCCAAGGGCCAGGACCATTCCTGTGCCTGCCTTAGAGTGTTCACAGGGGATTTGGGGATTTCTCAGCTACCACAGAAGGGGGACACTACCCCCAGCAAGGCCAAGCCGGGGTGGTTGTGAGTGACTGTCCCCATTGACTCTGTCCCCATTGAGACATGCTGCTGGCAGTGCAGCCACTCCACTCCCCCTGCCGCCCCTTCCCTCCAGCCGATCTTGGTGAACCATTAACCTCCCTGGGCTGGGAGCCAGGATCCAAACTCCAAGCCTGGCCCCATCCCTGTTCCCCAAAATGGGCCTGAGGCGCCGGCCCTGCCAGTGGAGCGCTCCTGGCCAAAGGTCCCCACACCAACACCACCCCAGAGAGCCACCCCAGTGTCACAAAAGCCTTGTTTTCTTGGGAAAACAACCCCAAATCTGCATGTTGGCCAGACAGACAATCGGGGGGATACAAGAACAGCCCCGTCAGAGGAGAACCACCAACCCCTGGTTCAGGAAGCTGGTGGAGGGTAATTTCTTCCCAGCTCAATCCAAACCAGGAATGGGACAAGTGAAATAAATTAAACACTGGAGCCATCTCTGGCCCATGGGGGATTTTTCCAGTGGGGAATTTTTATCATTTTCTCCCATGCAGCATGCTGGGCTCTGAGTGAGACCTTCCACCCACCACACATCCCCAAAATCCCAGCCACTTGCAGAACCCAGTCCCTTATTTTTCCCAGAGAAGACACCGAGCTCTTCCCAGCAAACTTGTGCCCATCAAACACTTGCTCTTTAACATCCTTTTCCAAAAGCCCGGTGAATACCCACACCACAGACACAGAGCACCCCCCAGGGCTCTGCTCTCAGCCCCATCCACAGCGACAGGAGCCTCTGCAAACCCAACATTTGGAATTTGCAGGAGCGTCTTGTGTGTAACATTCCCAAATGCCATCCAAAATTTCATCCCTGTGGAGCAACTCAGTGCAATTTCCTGCAGAAATATTCTCAAACTGCCTCCAACACCCCCTTTCTCCTCAGCACTCCCAAGCCAGCAGACAAACAGAGACAACCACCAGCTCCTTGTGTTGCTGGAGAACCAGGAACCATCCCAACCCGTTTTGGGAATCTCTTACCACTGAGATTCTGGGAGCAGGCTGCTATGATGGTTTTCATGGTGGCAGGAGCTCCGTGGTGCCGAGGGTGGAAAGGTGAGTTTGGCAATCAGAGGGCGCCGGGTTGTGTGTCCAGAGGCTTTAAAACCAGGTGACCAGAGGGACACCGGCCCTGCCGAGGGGAGGGGACTTGCTCCAGCTGGGATTAGGAGCATGGAGAGGAACTCGTTGTCCCTGGAAGGGTCACACAGAGGATGAGGGGCTGTGGCTGTGCTAGGAGGTTGCTGCTCCTTGGAAAATCCTGGCTGCTGGTGCTGGCAGGGGCTGAATTCCTCTGGGAATGGTTCTGCTGCATTCCCCTGGGAATGGTACTGTCCACGCCGGGGGAATGTCACAAACACTGCCATGTGACAGCCCCAGAGGCACCCAAAATGACCATCCTGAAGCTCCATGGCTGCCGGACCACTCCTGCCGCTCCCGGCCCCGGGATGGGAACTCTGCCTCCTGCCCAGGAAGCCTGGAGCACTGTCAGGAGAGGTTTGAGGGGGAAAAAATGACAAAAAAAGGGAAATAGGACCAGCAGAGAGCCAGCACTGAGATGGGGCCTCAGGCCTACAGCCCAGGAACTCTGTGAATCCATTGGGAATAAATCCCTGATGCTACTCCTCAGGACCCAGCTGCCCAGAGGAACTCCTAGGAAGTGCTGGCTAACATCAGTGTAGGAAAGGGATAAACAAACCTGCAGGATTGTGGTGGGAAAGCTAGAAACGTTTCCTGGGAGACTTGGAACCCACAAACCCCTCCTGTGAATTGTAGGGACTCAGTAGCTGGGAGAAAGGACCACATTCCCTGCAGGCTTCCTGAGTGTGGGTCAATTCTGAGGACAGGGATTGCTGCATGGAAAACATCCCAACTCCTGCTGGGCCCAAATCCTAATAGGAAGGAAATCCACCAAATTTCTACAGAATCCCACAGTGCCAGGGTAAGGAAGCATCGTGCAAGTGACACTGCACCAGGTGACACAAAATGCCAGCCATGCTTTGCATCCCAGAATTTTTGCATCCCAGAATTTTACCAGGTTTGGAAAAAGTCCATCCACAGCTACCAGCCCTCACTGGGCACTTCCAGAGCTTCCAGGTGTGATTCCTCACCTTCCTGCACACACCTGCTCTGTGCCAGCTCAGGTGTGTCCTCTTCTCCCTCATTCAGGAATGGTGCCAGAGGGATTCAGAGAGTTTTCTCCCTTTCAGGGATTATTCAAAAGGGTTTCAAAGCACACTGCCTACTTTATCTAGGAGTAGGGCACCATTTGTCCCAGTTCTGTCCCTTGTGGGCTCCATGAGAGCATCCAGGGTTCACCCCCTGGAAAAGCTTGGGATGAAGAGCAAGAGAATCTCACAGCCAAGAGCCACGCAGCACAAAGAGAGTTTATTTTGCTTAAAATAGAGAGAGAGAGAAAAAAAATAAATATATCCACCCACAATTAAAAGAGCAGTTTCCAAATCCATGGAGCTCCCCTTGGAGGCTGCCTCCGCCTGGGAAGGCAGAGGGAACCTGACCCTCATGGAGCTGCCCCTCAGAGCTCTGGGGCACCCCCCAACACCTACCAGTGCCCCCAGTCTGACATGGAATGCAAAGGGGTCACATTGTCCCTCCTGCCATCCTGTCCCCGGCCCATCCAGGGAATTCCAGATGCTCCACCTATGTACACTGTATTACCTCCTCCCTCTCCAGGTTGTTTTCCCAGGATTTCCAGGCCCTGCTGGCAGCCAGAGCATCAGCCCATGTTGTGCCTGTTGCCGTAGCCCCGGGGGTGTGTGTCCTTCCAGTCATCCCAGTCCCGAGCTTTACGAAGAGCTTCCTCATCATCCTCCTCCTCCTGTGTCTCCTGCTGCTGCTTCTGCAACTCCTCATCACTTGCACCTACTGCAGGGGAGGAACAGGGGGGAGATCTGGGTTCTCCAAAGCCTTGCTGGGAGCTGGCCTTGCCAGACAGCAGGAGTGAGAACCTTGGAATGGGCTGGGTTGGAAGAGACCTTAAAACCCATCCAGTGCCACCAGGGACACTTTCCACTATGCCAGGTTGTTCCAAGCCTTGTCCAACCTGGCCTTGGACAGGCCAAGCACAGTCTAACCCAACTGTTTTCCTAATAAACCTCGGATTCTTCCATAATCACAGGTGCTCCATACCCTGCACACATCCCTGTTCACCCACCCCCTCAAGAGGAGATCCCAAATCCCCTGTTCCCATCTCTGTTCCATACCTGGAACCCTCTGTGGGTTGGACACAATTCCCTGCTTCCGCCGCTGCTCGTACCAGTCATCCACAGTCATGGTGGGCAGCCCGGGATAGCCAGCCCCAAACACCCTGCAGGGGGACAAAACCAGCCAAAAACAGGGAATGAAATCCCCTGGAATGGGCAGGAACACAGGCAAGGGGCACAGGGCTATTCCTTGATCCAATCTGTGCTAGGGATATAAGGATGTCACAAGGCAGGCTTGAGGAAGGCTTTGGGGTGACCCAATTGTGGCCTTCCCATGCCCAAGGGAAAGATGGAAAGGGCCTGGAATGGCAGGACACAGGGAATGGCTTCCCACTGCCACAGGGCAGGATTAGATGGGATATTGGGAAGGAATTCAGCCCTGTAAGAGTGGTGAGGCCCTGGCACAGGGTGCCCAGAGAAGCTGTGGCTGCCCCTGGATCCCTGGAAGTGTCCAAAGCCAGGCTGGA
>JBBMKD010000194.1:5523851-5564897 GCA_037834095.1 Argya squamiceps
CCTTTTTTTTTTTTTTTTTTTTTTTTTTTTTTTTTTTTTTTTTTTTAATTCATCTCACCAGCTCGTTTTGCAATGCTCGGTGGAGTTCTTAACCCCTCTCGGTATCACCTCCCTGTGATCTGGGATGCGCTGGGAGATGGATGGATGGAAGGCATTGAAGCAATCCTAATTTAGTACCTGCAGCCCTTAGGACACAGCAAATGCGGCTGTTTTGCAGCCTGGCAGCAGAAACTCCTTTTTCTGAGGAATGCCGGGCGCCGGACCCCTAATTGCATTTTAAAAGGAAAACTCGAGATAGCTTTTGGCCTTGGGCAGCTGCGGTTTTCCAGGCGCTCTCGGAAGGGAGACTGCAGCAGGCAGAGCCGGTCAACGGCACATTAACAACTGATAAAGAGGGTTAACTCACTCCTGGCACTCCCCGAGCTCAACTTCCAGCCCTTGCAACCTCCCGAACCACCTCTGATTCCTTCTCTGCTCACACAGAAACCTGGAGCACATTAAGAGGAGGGGATGTTTTACAAGAAAAGCTCGTGAATTGATTCCGTGACCCAGCAGAGACCATTAAAAATGATGGAATGGATATGGAAATGAGTAATCGTCCAGCTGGGCTGGGGCTGAGCCCGGCCAACTCCAGTCAATGGGAACCAAAAATAAAGCGGGTTCTGCTGGAGCCTCCAGGAAATGCTGGGAGCTGCAGGAATCCACCCGAGGATTGCCATCCCATTTACCTGTCCTCCTGGTGCTCTGGGGTCTCTCCAGCACCTGTTTGGACTCATCCTTTTTCTCCAAAGGCTGCACCAGGCAGGAATCTCATCCCATCCAAGGGCTTGGCCAGATTCCGTGCTAAGGGAAGTGTGGGAGCCCCCATCCCTGGCTCCCAACCCCTTGCTGTTCATACACGCCCTTGGCTCATCCAGCCCACATTCCCAAGGATCAGAAAATAACCTTGGACTGCCACAGCTTCCAGCACCCGCCCTGAATCCCAGACAGCCAGTTCCCAGACAGAGACCTGAGGAAGCAGAGGATAAAGCAGGAGCCGAGGAAGGGAGGAAGGCAGGGATCTGTAATTAAAGACAAATCTGGGCCAGTGAGAAGCAGAAAGGGCTGGAAGTGAGCTGGTCCTCAGGTGTGTGAAAGGAAAAGTATGGACATGGGGCTTTTATGGACACAAGGCTCTCCTTACAGCCTCTTTCTCCATGACTGGCTCAGAAGGACATGGAAGAAAGATTGTCCTAGAAAACAAGGCACAGAGAGTCATAGTATTTATTTAAAAACAAACACCAGAATCCCACTTACAGGAAGTACAGAATCTAAAAGTTATTTCTTGCTGCCCTAAGGCCCTGGAGTTGTGTCCCCTCTCCAGGCCAGAATTCCAACACACCTGGTCCCAAAGGGTGGAAGGAGTGGGCTGAGGACCTTGGTGGGCCAGAAGGAGGGGCAGGAGGGACAAGCCATGAGAATTTCACCTACTGAGTGGGCTCCCGCCTCCCACATGGGGACAGAAGCTACAGTGATGCCATGGCTGGGTTGTTAACACACAGTCAGGGGTGGGTTTGCCAGGCTGCCCAGTTTTGGCAGCCCCTAGGACCTCTCCTGTCCCTGGTGTCTCTGCAATCGATGAGGGTAGCACCATCTCCATGCAAATGGTATCCACTGGGGTGATGCAAAGGGGTCTGGAGCAGTGTTTTCCCCCGAGGAGGAGCATCCTGGATGGGCCTACAGCAGAATCCTGTTCCCAAAGGAGCTGCCCATGATCCCCTCACCCAAAAGCAGCAGCGATCCATCCCTGCAGCCTTCTCCCAGTGGATAACTCTACCCCCTTCCATCTATCACTCCTGACTTTCAGGGCACTGTCAGAATCCTCCTGCAAAGGGACAATGGCAGCCCAGGGTCCCCGTTTTCCCTGGAGAAAGGGGTAGAATGATCAATGGCTTTTCCCAGCTGGAAGACAGAGGGCTGGCCACTGACCAGCTGCAGGAGGACAGCTCTTTGTCCTGCCCTGAGGTCTGGGTTGGAAGGGACCAAAGGCTTCCCAAAAAATCTCTCAGTCTGAAGCTTTCCATGAGAAACCAGGTGTCACCTTGATGCAAAAGCCTTTTGGTTGTTTATACTCTTGAATTGGAGTTTCTCACGCAGCTTCACAAAAACAATGTATATTTTTAGCATTTATCTATTGTTTACATGTTTCTGCTCTGGGAGGAGAAATGTGATGGACAGTGATGTTCACCATCCAGGTCGAAGAGGTGGCAACCTGTGTAGCCAATCTCTTGACCTCTGTACAAATGTATATAAGTAATGGAGTCAGATAATTAGAATAGAATAAAGAATAGAAGCTTTCCTTTGACCTGCTGCGTCTGCCTCTTTCCTCGGGTGCCCTGAAACTGACACAACCAAGCTTCCTGCACAGCCTCCTCCTTGCTGGGGGGCATCCCTTGGGGATGGTCTCCTGGTGTCCAGCCACGCCTGGTGGGTGCCAGGGTGGGTTCTCCTCCTCATTTGCAGACGTGTCTCTCCAGGCTGCGGCGGCAGCGCCTGCACACCACGGAGCAGCACCAGCGGTAGCGGCAGTGGCAGCGCTCCTGCACCTCCTCCGTGTAGGTGTTGTAGCCACGGCCACAGCACAGCAGGTCACAGCTGTCACTGCCCCCAGAGCTCCTATTGCACGGCCTGCGGAGAGATGTGGGACCTGGGGACCTGGCCTCACAGGCCCTGGCCCCTCCTGGAGTTTGGGGTGCTCAGAGCAGGAGGCAGCAGGATCACGGAATCATGGAGTTGTTGGGTTGGGAGGGAACTTATAGATCATCCTGTGCCACCCCCTGCCACGGGCAGGGACAACTTCTGCTAGCCCAAGTTGCTCCAACCCCATCCAACATAGCCTTGGACACCTCCAGGGATCCAGGGCCAGCCACAGCTTCTTTGGGCAACCTGTGCCAGGGGGTCCCCCCCCTCACAGGGAAGAATTCCTCCCCAATATCCCATCTAACCCTGTCAGTGGGAAGCCATTTCCCCTTGTCCTGTCCCTCCATCCCTTGTCCCAAGTCCCTTTCCAGCTCTCTGGAGCCCCTCTAGGAACTGGAAGGGCCTGTGAATTTTCCCTGGAGCTTTCTCTTCTCCAGGTGTGCATCCCCAGCTCTCCCAGCCTGGCTCCAGAGCAGAGAGGCTCCAGCCTTCAGAGCATCTCCATGGCCAACTTGTTGAACAAGTCCATGCCTGTCTTATGTTGGGGGCCCCAGACCTGGATGCAGCAGTGCAGGTGGGGTGTCACAAGACAGGGATTCAGGGATTTAGGGATCTGCTGCAACCTTACCCCAGCCCATCCACATCAGCTTCCCAGGACACTCAAACCCAGTGGTACGGGCACTCCTGGAATCAGAGGCTGAGTCCTTCCTACCTGTCCTGTGTCCCCAGAGAACCCAGCTGAGGGTTTGGGGTGCAGTAGTCAGGAGAGTTGATGAGATAAACCAGATCCATCTCTGTCACTGGCCTGGCATCCCCTTCCTTGGGGATCAGCTGCTTCCTGGGCCCCACGAGCCGATGGGTCACCTTGAGGGCTGCCAGGTACCTGGATTTGAGCTCAGAGGCAATTTCACCCAGGTCTGGCAGCCCCTTCCAGCAGGTCTTCACTGAGCAGGAGCCTGAAACCCCATGGCACTTACACCTGGTGTCCAGGGAGTCACTGAGCACCTGCAGAGCACAGGGAAACAGGTGAATTTGCTCTCTCCTGGTACCACCCCCAGGGACTGACTCCCAAGGGCACCCATGGGGAGTTTCAAGGGATGAAAGAGCTCAGAGCTGAATATAATGGGGCAATCAGGGGCTTAGCCCTGCTCTAATCCCTTCTGACAAGAACCTGATCCTTGGAGAACTTCCCAGGAGAGCTGGCAGCATGGCTGGAGCTTCCCAAGGCTCATATGGGGAACAGGAGTGGATGGAAGCACAGAGACCAGATGGGCTGGGGAACCCAGCTGGAGCGGGGCAGGATGAGCTCTGTCTCCAGTGAGAAGAGTGGAAAGAAGCACTGGGAGTACTGGTGTGAAATATCAGATAACTGGGAATACTGGTGTGAATCATCAGATGTGCTGGTTGTGGAAAGGGTATGGGATGCCTGGGGGTGGGCAGCAGGGTGTGTGAGGGGGTATCTGCTAACACACTTTTTAACCATTTTGTTGCCTCCTGATGCTCAGGACATCCCAAAAACCTGGCTGGCGTCTGCTCCCTTAAATTAGGGACCTCTGCCCCTGCTGCGAGGGGTGCTGGGCTCCACCTACCCCAGGGGGTTCAGACCCACTGTGTCACCCCTGGGCAGTCCTGGGTGTGGCTCAGCCCCACTGTGTGACCCATTACAGACTCCCAGGGGGCTCACACACCCCATCCCAAACCGCTGAAGTCCTGGTGGGCTCCGTATCCCCCATCCCAACCTGCAGAGCCCGGGGGGTCCCGCACCCACCGCCCGTCCCACGGCTCCGTTGTGCCGGTTCACGGCCCTGAGCCCGGGCGTGCCGCCGGTGCCGGCTCTGGCGGGGCCGTCGGTGAAGGCGGCTCCGAGCTGGAGGCCGTGGCTCAGGTTATCCCCGCAGCCGCCCCAGCGGGAGCCAGGCGCGGGGGGCTCGGAGGGGCCGGGGCCGCAGGAGCACAGCGGGAGCTCTCCGGAGGCGCAGGAGCGGGCGATGCCCTGGGCCACGGCCGCCGCTGCCAGGGCGTGCACGAAGGCGGCTTCCCGTGTTCCTGCGGAGAAAACACGGATGTTTCCTGCCTCCCTGCCCGGCCAGACTCTCCTCTGGCACATCTCGCAGTGCGAGGAGTTTCTGCGTTTCGGATTGCAGCAGGATAAACCCGAGCCCTCTCAATTTTTGTGTTTTAACCTGTGCTCCTTGTATTACACTCCCTGTATCCCCACCTCTTCCCCCAGCTTTTTTTGGAGCTGTTTGAAATGGAAGCTACTGTCTGTCACCTCCCCCAGAAGGAACTTGCGCGGGATTAACCCCACATAAAGGCAGGATATTTACTCCAAAACAGAAATTCAAGGCAGAGGCGACCCCGGAACGCGCTGCCAGCCCGGGATGCTCCTGGGGCAGAGCCGCAGCGCCTCAGCGGGAGGAGCATCCCTTACCTGTGAGCAGGTCGGGGCCGAAGCTGGGGGCCCGCTGGATGGAGGAGCAGTTCCACCTCATGTCGGCAAAGCTCTGCTGGCACAGCTGCTGCGTCCGGCGGGCGGCGCGGACGATGCTGGGCATCACCTCCAGGTGCCGGCGGCAAAGCTGCAGCTGCTCCGGCACCAGCAGCCGGCAGTGCTGGCTCTCGTTCCAGGACACCCCGCTGCCCGCCAGACCGCTGTGGGGAGAAGGTGAGGGGTCACTGGGCCGCGGAGCCCCCGAGGGACCGCCAAAGAGGGGCTGTGGAAGGAGAGATCCCTCCGTACTCACAGCCACTGGATGGCTGCGGACAG
Source organism: Argya squamiceps (assembly GCA_037834095.1). Taxonomy (NCBI): domain Eukaryota; kingdom Metazoa; phylum Chordata; class Aves; order Passeriformes; family Leiothrichidae; genus Argya; species Argya squamiceps. The sequence continues at coordinate 5,529,298 of JBBMKD010000194.1, forward strand.
ACCCAGCTGGCACAGCAGCGCGGTGGCAGCGGCGGAGGGGCGGCCCATGGCCGGGAATGCAGCTGGGATGGGGACGGCGAGCTGGGATGGACCTGGGACAGGGACCGGGAGAAGGGCTGGGGCCGCTCGGCCCCACCATCCCTTTTGTAGGAGCGGTGGTGGCGGGTCCTGCCCCCCGGGGAGGGGAACAAAGGCGGTTTCGGTGCCATTCACAGGGTTAGGGACAAGGAGGGGCCGGAGGGAGGTCCAGCTGTCACTAGCAGTGGCCGTCCCCAAACAGCACCTGGGAGGGGGTTGAAGGATGGGCCGCTGCAGGATGTTCCCCCCAGCACTGCCAAGGCCACCACTGACCGTGTCCCCAAAGTGCCACATTCACATGGGTTTTAAATCACTGCAGGGGTGTGATTCCACCACTGCAGTGGGCAACATTTCCATGAGAAGTTTTCCCTAATATCCAACTAAAACCTCCCCTGGCATAGGTGGAGTCATGGTCCTCCTGTCCTGTCCCTTGTCCCCTGGGAACAGAGCCCGACCTCCTTCCAACTGCACCCTCCTTTGAGGTCAGCACAGGTTCATAATTTCTATTTTTTTTCCCCCCTTAATTTTCTTTACAAAAGTCTTAGAAAAGCACATTTTCCTTGACCAAGAGGAGTGCACATCCCTGAGCTGGCACAGGCACCAGCCCTGCAGGGCCAGCAGGGGCTGCCCAAGGTGCCATGGCAGGGCACCAGGGCTGGCACGTGCCTGTCACAGGGTGCCTTTCTCGGGATCTCTCCCTCCTACAAGTACAAAACCAAAAGTGCTGCTTGGAGCCCGTGAGGAACCAGGTAGGCCGGGATTTCCCCACAGTGGGAGGTGACATTTGACACAAGCCCAGCTGACCCCAGGTTTTGCAAAGGGTCACAGGTTGAAACCCACTTCTTAATCTTTCACTTTCTCCTTTGCTGTGCTACTTCCCCTCTCTCTGGAAGGTGCTTTTCCTTGACAGAAACTCAGGGTTGGTTTTCATCCCACCGTGACCTTTCACCTTGAGAGGATGTGCCTGGATGGTTGATCATTGTCCCCTCATGACCTTCCTTTGACTAAAACCAGGACACACAACTTGAGTCATTGTCCTTCCCAAACTATTCCCTTGGGATGCAAAGGTCACAGGTCATTGTGCTGGAGCAGTGGCCCTTAAGGAAGGGTCCCAGGTCACTCTCAAATCCCAAGCAGTTACAAGGGGATTGGTTAAAGGGCAGAGAGAGAAGGAGGAACACAGGGACAGCCCAAGTTTATATTCCCTAAACACCAAACCCGGTGTGTTTGGATTCTGCCCCTTGTAGCTCCCAGCTAAACTCCTCCTCAGAGTGTGGATAGTGTCTTGTTTTGGGACCTGGAGGATCTCCAGAGGGTTGACAGGACAACACTGGAGTTGGATGACAGCTGGGAAGGCACCTGAATTCCCAGGGGAATGAGGCTGTGAGAATGGTCAGGAGAAGCTGCTGCAGAGCAGGAATGCAGAGAGGAATCACACCAGGATGGGCTGGCAGGAGGGAATTCCCTTCACAGGTGGTGGGAGCTGTGATCAGCACTGGGACAGTGGGGCTTATTCCCACCCCATCCCATCCTTTGGGATGGGAGTTCACCCTGGGAATTGGGCAAGGGAAGCAGGGCCAGCAGAGGGAACTGTGCACCGATGTCACATACTGCCACCTCCCACCAGAGGTATTTTTACCAATCCCTCTTCACAGGAAAGTTTTGCAATGACTGAGTAGCAGGAAAAAACACAAACCCTTCCTTTTAAAGCAAAGCCAGCCCTCTTTTGAACGTCAATTCCTCTTTTTAGCTCAATCCTTGGAAGAACCAAGGAGGGTGAGTGCTTAAAATACCCCTTCCTTCCCCTTCCAAGCTGGGCTGGCTCTGTGGGAGGGAGGAAGGCTGGAGGGGATTCCCAGGTCAGGAGAGGCTTCCCTTCCCCAGCTGGGGCTTCACTGGCAGGGGAGAGACCAAAGGAGCTGGGAGAACATTGGGAAAGTTCTTCCCACCCCCCTAGCCTGGCTGTTGGCCATGTTTGGGGACACAGGGAGGGGACAGCTCCAGGAGGGCCTAAAGGGGCAGAGCTGGTGCTGGGTCAGAGCTCCTGGGATGAGGCTTTAGTGGAGGAACAGCAAAGAGCTGTCCTGGAGGGCCAAAGGTTGGTGTCCCTCGCTCCTGGGGCTCGGACAGGGGCCAAAGCAAACACCTGTGAGTGGTTTGTGACCCGTGTGAGCACACGGCGTCCCCGTGCACTCTCCCAGGCTCAGGAGGGGCAGATCCAGGGACCTGCCAGGGGTTCCCCTGCCATCAAAGTGTCCCCTCAGCCCCCGGTGACCTCGGTTGCCCCAACCCACCCTCACCTCACCAACAGACCCCGTGAGGAGCCACATCCCTTTGTGTGGAGGCTGTGCCAGTGAGGTGACAGTGACGCAGGGGGAGGTGGCACACGGTCATGTGGCACTGACGTTCCAGTTCCTGACACAGCCCGGGGGCCAAGGATGAGATTCCTGCTGCTGGATGACACTGGGAGCATCCTGTCACCTCCAGAGGCTGGGGACAGTGGGATGGTCACCCTGGGTGGCAGGAGCCCTTCCTGCCACAGGGCTCAGCTTTCCTTCAGGGAAAATATCCTCTTCCTCTTTCCAGAGAGCATGGGACAGGTACTGAGAACAGGCTGGGGGTGGCAGAGACCTGATCCTGCAGAGCCACCTCCCAGTGTCACCCGTCCCCACAGCGTCACAAATCTGGGAGCAGGGACAGCGGATCTGCATCTGCATCTGCAGTGAGGACACAACACGGGGTGACACTTCCCTGTGACAGAGCTGCCTGTGCCCACAGCAGTGTCCCCGTGCAGACAGCCCAGGCACAGCCGGGAGGGAGGATCCAGCTGCAGAACATGTGGCAGCATCTGTCCCCCTCCAGCCCGGGGAGGTGACGCTGCAGAGGCAGCGCAGGGCTCTGCAAGGCAGGGGCGACACGTTCCACATCTGCCACACCCCGAGGCACCTCGGGATGGTGCTCCCAGCCCGGCCACAGCCCCTGGAGAGAAGGAAAAGTGGCATGAACGACACGCCCGGCCTCCCCCAGCCCGGGCTGGGAAGAGCTGTCAGCGGAGCTGTGCCAGTCACGGAGCCGCTGTGGCAGGGAGGGATAATGGGAAGCAGCCCTAAGGATGGGAGGGACACAGGGCAGTGTCCTGGAGGTGCCACCAGCCTCTTGTCCCATCCCAAAGCCACAGAGAAAGCGCCACATTCACCGGGAGCACGTCCCAGGGCAGCCAGGACACGGCACCAGGATGGGCCTTGATGAGATTAAAGGGATTTGGGAATGGACACTGCAGCAATATCAGGGGAAATAAAAGAAACGGTACCTCCAGCAGCCTTCTGGAAGGGATTTACCTTCAGCTGGGTGAAAGGACTCGTTATCTTCCTTATCTTATCAGGATTGGGGAGATTTAGGTTAATTTAGGCTCTGCATGAATGCAGAGGAGGAGAAACGCTCTCCTCTCCTGGCTCTGCCTGGCTGGGATGGCCTGAGGAGAGACATCAGCCAGGCACTTCCCAGGATATCCTTCAGCTCCTGCAGCAGATGAAGCTCTGGGTCATGAAAAAAAAGTTTAAAAAAAAAAAAAAAGAAGGGAAAAGGAAAAAATATAAGAAAAAGGGGAAAAGCAAAACTGTAATTGAAGTGAGTTGAGGGAAGGTAATTTCCGCCTGGGTTAGTGAAACAGCTCGGTGGAAATTTCTGATAAAAATCTATTCTTCTTTGAAAATGCAAATCCAGGAAAATGTGAAGGCTTTCCACTGGAAAGAATGAGTTTTGCTGGATTTCTTAACCAGTTCTCTAGAAAATTTGTCAATGGTCACAACATTTTAATCACTGCTGCTTTTTGGTCAGACCAAAATTTACACTCCTGCCGCCTTCCAGCCTGACACGAAAATGCAACATTTTTGGCATCGCTGCTTTATTTGTTCAAAATTTAATATTCTACAGACCTTTTGCCCTCCTTTTGGATCAAGAAAACACTGGAAATGCCAAGACATGCCTGGGATAGGAAAACCATTTCCCCTAAAGCACGGGAAGCTCCGGATGAGGAGCAGTGCAGAACTCAGGACAGACCCTGGGTTTCTCTTGGCCTTGTGCTGGTTCTGGGGACACAAATGTGGTTTGGTGCCCTGGGCCAGCACAGGCTCACCCCATGTCCTGCTCCTGGCCAAGCTGTTCCTGGGGCTGGAAGAAGGGGACATTGCCCTCGGACTAAATTCTTGGCAAATCCACAAGACCACAATCTGGAATCCCATTTTTCTCTGAGCTGGGAAAGCACACAGACATAATTTATAGTGATAACCCAACACCATTTCCCTGGCTCATTTTCCACACCTTCACAGCCCCTCCTTAGCCTGGGAAGTTCTCCCTCTTCCCCCCCTTACCCTGGTCTTAACAGAATCCTTAGGGTTGGAAAAATCCTCTGAGATCCAAGTCCAGTAATTTGGGACCTTTTTCTGTGGGGTGAAACCACCACTAGGATTCTCCCCCTCCTATTTTTAGTGCATTTTTCCAGCAGACTCTTCAGTCCCCAGAGAAACTCCGGGATCAGCAGCCGCTTGTCCCCAAGTGCCACTGCCCTGAAGGGGTCAACCCCCGCCAGCTGCTGCTCGGCGGGGACACGACACTGGATAAACACGGCTGGGGACATTCAGGATGCCCGAGGCAGCGCCTGGCACCGAGTGCCGGCAGCACATGGTGTCCCTGAGCACCCGGTGGTACGTGGTGTCCCCGCCCGTCCCCAGTGTCCCCGCCCGTCCCCAGCTCCCAGCTCAACGCCAGGAAGATGCTGGTGGGAGCAGCAGCACAAAGCCAGGACATCTCCTGGTGACATGGGTGGGAAGTACAGCCTGGGAAGGGGTTAAACGAGGAGCAGAGGCCACAAAAATTCACCAGGAACACCCAGTGAAGGCACTTTGGGCCACGAAGTGTCCCTGCAGTGTTACCAAATGCTGGGGTGGGAGGCTGGCACGGTATTGGGGATGTGCTGTGCTCACCTACCAGCTGTCCCAGCTCTTGGTGGGCACTGGAAAGCCAAATCCCTGCCCCAGGCACAGTCTGAATGCACCTGTGGACACTGGGAAAGCAGGTCCCTGCCCCAGGGAGCTCAGTGTCCCCTCTCCCAAGGACAGGGGACAGTGATGGGGAGAAGACCCAGGTGGGTACAGAAGCTCCTGGGACACTCCATGCCCAGCTGGCTGTGGCTCCCCAGGGACATCAGCTGGGGACAGCACTGGGGATGGAGCTGGGAAGCACAAGGATGGGAGAGGACAAGGGTTGTGGTGGCTGTGGCACGGGGACTTTTGTGACCTGAGAGGGACATGGGAACAGGAGCTCCAGTGGGATGTGTCAGAGAAGGAGATCCAGCAAACAGCAGCCCTGGAGCTGGAGGCTGGGTTTCCTCCTGTTCCCAAGGTCCTGCAGGATGTGACACACAGTGACAGGCTCCCTGTCACAGCCACTTGCTGTGAGAGGACACAGAGCTCTGCATCAGACGGAAACTGAGGCAGGGGTGGACATGTGGGGGCCACCAAAGTCACTGGGAGTCCTGGAGGTCTATGCCCAGCAGGAAAGACAGGAAGCTGAAGCCATGACATATTTTATAACAAAAATGCCCTTTTTCCTTCACAGTAAAACCATGATAAGCTTGAAAGGGGGAAAAAAAGGAAGAAAATGAAGCAATTGGAATTTTAAGTAACTTCCAAGCCCTTTTGTTCCCACAGCTCCAACTCACCAGGTGAGTGGAGGTGACTGGGCCCAGCTGGGGACTTCCAAGGTGAAACCACATGGATGTGAAACATTGAAAGTTTCACTGCAGCCTCAGTTTGACACTTACTGGTGCTGGCCCAGCCCTTCAGGTGCTCCCACTGTGCCCTGGAAAGCTGGACAGGTCACTCAAGGGAGAGATGGGACACCACCACACAGTGACAGTCCCACTCAGCACCTCCTCCTGCCGCCTTCCTGAGCTGCAGTCTGAGCCCCTGGATCATCCCTGGCTTTAGGGGGTGCTCAGAGGGTGCCAAATCCATCCAGGACCATGACTTGGGCAGCACTTACCTCGTGCTGGGACCAGCTGTCTCTGCCACTGTCACCTCGGGGGTGCTGGCACTGAGGGTGCGACATCTTGTGCCAGCCAGGGACAGCACAGACCCCCACTTCTCCCATTCCCACTATCCCACTGGTGAGGACAGAGTGGAATTCCTCCCAGCACCCACAGCAAGGAAAAGCAGCAGAGAGGCAGGGTCCCACAGAAACCCCCTCCCCACCCTGACACTTCCAGCCAGCACCATTCCCATTCCCTCCTGCTTCTTCCTGGATTAGGGAAGGCTTCAGGAGCAGCAGTAGGGCATTAGCAGGGCTATTAAACCTTCTTAAAGGGGCTGCTGGGCAAGCTGGGAAACACCCAGGTGGCCCCAGCTGAGTGTGATGTGGAAGAAGGGGGGTGCTCAATGCAGCCAGCCCAGGGCTCGGTTTCCTGTGCCGAGTGATGGGAATGGTGTGATGGCACCCCAAATTCCATGTTTAATTTCTGGCAGGGATCAGAGAGGATAGAGCAATGTCTCTTCTGGAGAAGGGGAGGTGGCTCAGGGCCCAGCACCCACCACGCCCCTATCATTGGGTTCACAAATCACGCAGGTACCAGTGAGACCGAAACCACAATAATATATTATTAATATTAATATTATTAATAATAATTAGAGTTCTGACCGACGGCTGCAGGCCTGGGCTACACTTCAGTGATGCTGTCTGGTGGCCTTTCCTCAGCTGCCCCCTCTCCTTTGGGATGGGGCTGGGACACTCCCACCCTGTTGCTCCCGAGCCCCGCACATCCCGGATCCTTCCGCCCTTTCCTCAGGAGGCAGAAAACCCAGGCACAGAGAAGGGAAAGACCCATCAAGACCACGAGCAGAGCCAGGGAGGCAGTGCCCTTGGGTTGGGGACAGATCCAGTGGGGAGTGCCGGTGATCCTGGCTGATATATTCCAGCCATGCTCCTGGAAGACACACCGGGATTGGTGCAGGTCTGGCACGGCCACGCCGGCCGCACGCAGCGTGTCCAGCCAGCCCAGCGAGCAGCAGTTCCAGGGGTTCCCAGCCACAGATATGGCCCTCAGGCTGTGGGACCAGCTCCTGACTGTTCCCAAGGTCTGCAGGTTGTTATTCTGAATGTCCAGGCTCTCCAGAGGGGAGCAGGAAAGCCCCGTGGGCAGCAGGCTCAGGTGGTTGCCTGACAGGTCCAGCACTCGGAGCGTGCCCAGGCAGGGCAGCGCTGCCTGGCCCTCGTCCATATGGTTGTCCCTCAGGGAGAGCTCCTGCAGGGACAACTCCAATCCCCCCAGTGCCCCCATGGGCATGGACAAGTCCCTGTTTCCCGACAGGTCCAGGGAGAGTAGTGGGGTCTGGTTGAAGGCATGGGGCTGCAGCCTGGAGAGGTTGTTTTTGGACAGGCTCAGGTGCTTCAAGTGAGGCACATTGTAGAAGGGAGTGCAGGTGTCTCTGGGGGCTGACATCTGAGAATCCCCTCCCAAATCCCTTCCCTGGGCACTCCCCTGGCTCTCACAAGGCTGGAGGCTGTTGGAGCCCAGATCCATGGATTCTAGGTGAGGCAGGGAATCAAAGAACCAGCGTGGCAGCACACGGAGGGCATTGCTGTGGAGGTCCAGTGAGCGCATGGACAGCTCTGTGCCATTGGAGACAGAGTCCCTGGACACATTCTGGAGACAGTTCCTAGCCAGGCTGAGGCTGTGCAGGGACTCCAGGCTGTGGAAGAAGGAAAATGGGAACAGCTCCAGGCGGTTATTGCTGAGATCCAGGTCGACCATGTGTGTCAGAGCAGCTACAGGATGCACGGTCCTGTTGAACCTCTGCATCTCCTTGTAGAGCAGGACAAACTCCCTGGGATGGGGAGAGCCTGGGAGCAGGGAAGCAATGAGGTTGTTGGAGAGGTTTAAGTGTGTGAGATCATGGGCTCTGGGGAGCTCTGGAAAAGAGAGGAGTCTGTTATGGCTCAAGTCGAGCACTCGGAGCAGGTAGGGCTCCACTCCCTCCTCAGAGGAGAACAGCTCCAGGGCGTTGTGGCTGAGGTTTAAAACTTGCAGCTGCGTGAGGCTGAAGCCAGAGACACAGTGGAGGGAATTCAGAGCCAAGTTCAGCACCTCCAGCTCTTCCAGAGGCTCAAAAGCTCCCTGCTGGATCTCCATGATGTAGTTGTTGCTGAGGTCGAGCTGGCGCAGCCGCGGCGAGCTCCGGAAGGTCCCTGCCAGCAGCTTGGTCATCGTGTTCCCAGAGAGATCCAGCACCCTCAGGCTGGTGAGGTTGCTGATGTACCAGCTGGCCATGTGGCTCTCCAGGTTATTCACAGACAGGTCCAGGACCTCTATATTCCTGAGCAGATGGAAAGCTTCCCCGTTAGCCAAGTAATTCTGGTCTAGGTGGTTCGACCCCAGGAGGAGCGAGCGCAGCCGAGGCAGCTGAGCCAGGGCAGTGGCTGACACAGCTTCCAGCTGGTTGAAGCACACATCCAGGTACTCCAGCTGCCCAAATCCTGGCATGTTGCTGCCTGACAGGTTTTGGATGAAGTTGTTGGAGAGTTCAAGGTACTTAATTCCTTGGCCGAGCTCCTTGGGAAATTTCTGCAGGCCAACTCCTTTGCAAGACACCTTTGTGGGGCTCTGTGGAGAGACAGGAGAGGTGTGAATGACGAGGGGGCTACAAACCACAGCTCCAGGCAGGCCAGCTGCTGTCCAAGATGGGCGTGAGAGGTGAGAATGATCACTGCTCCCCCTTCCCAAGGCCAGCTGGTGCACAGCATCCCTGTTCAGGCAGAGGAAGGCCTCTGTGTAGGCTCCACCTTTCCTCTCACTCCAGTTTCCTCTGGAGTTGGGAACCTGCATGGGGAGGAGCTGATTTCTTTCTGGAAAGAAAGAAATCAGCGACAGAAACCTGCCATTCCCCATCCAGGCTCCCAACTGCCTCACTGGAATCCCTGCACTCCATCCTCTGAGCACCTCAGGCAAGGCAGGAATTTGGGAGCAGCTGGATGCCAGGGACCACCTCACAGGAGACGAGCCCCAAGGCAGGAAAACAGAGGAAAAGCTGAGAAAGTTAAAGAGATGGAGGCTGGAGGGAGGTGAGAGCCATAGGGAGGAGATCCAGAGGGATGCTGGCAGCCCCATCCACACTGCTGGGAGCCATCCCAGCCCAGGTGCTCCTTGAAAACAGCCTTACCTGCTGGCACAGCGGGGAGCTGGGCCTCGTCTCCGGGCTAGCCCGGGCTCTGAGGATGGACGGGAGCAGCCAGAGCAGGAGACATCCCCGTGCAGCCCAGAGCATGTTGGGCTGCGGGCGCTGCCAGCCCGGTCCCGCTCCTGCGGCGTCGCTGGCAGGCTGGGCAGGAGCCAGGCTCTGTATAAATAGGCTTCAGGATGGGATGGGGGAAGGAGATAAGGCATGTGGGTGTTCGTAGCTACGGAAGTGGGAAAAGAAAGACATCAGCTCGCAGAGGGGGAAAAACGGCACAAAGCCACAGGGAAGGGAAACGGCAGGATGGGGAGGAGGGAGCTCAGGTGACCGGCTGGACCCGCTGTGACATCAAATGCCAGCAGGCAGAGGTGGCTCGTAGGAAAGCTGAGAGGGTTAGGGGGAGTTTCCCTGCGCCAAGGACGGCATGCGCCGGCTCCCGGGACGCCAGGGGCATCTGCAGCCATCCTGAGCCAGGGACAGCTCCTGGCTGTGGGATCACCTGACTGTCACACCCAGGCAGGGACATTCCCTCCCCATCCCTGCACAGCCCAGACGAGGGGGCTCTGCTCCTCTCGGGAAACAACAGCTTCCCAGGGCTCACCGAGCCTTCCCAGCGGGATGTGCAGAGCTGGAATCCCCCTCCTCCTCCTCCCCCTCCTCCTCCCCCTCCAAAGGGGTCTGCGGCGTGCAAGCTCTGGGCTCCTCGCTGTCACACCCCCTGTCCCCACCTGCGCTGCCGGGTCACCTCCTCGCCCAGGGCAGGAACCAGAAGGGAACTGTCCCTGCGGCAGCTCCAGGTGGGATCTGTGCACCCGGAGCTGTGCCCCACCCACAGGGACTTTCTTTTGTGGTGGCATCTCCACGTCCTTGTGCCACCTAGTGCTGACACACTCCTTGGGGTCACGCCCCTCACGCTTCACGGGGCACTCTCCACAATTCACAATTTGGGTTTTTTTTTTTTTTTTTTCTCATTGTGGCCAGATTCATGTGAAGGAGTAACTCAGGCTGCTGAGGGGTTGTCCAAGGATGCGAAGTTTCAGCCATGGAGCCCATGCTCTAATCCTGGAGGTGTCTGCTGGGAAAAAAATAATATATAGACATAAAATACGTAAATAAACACAGATTATTTATGTATCTATGTACACACGGTCACACATCTGAGTTATCCCTCACCCTCTGATAGTTGGCATGGTGGGGGACACTTTGTCACCTCAGGGTGTGACTCAGCCTTGAGCTGGCCCGGTGTCCCCAGCACCCAGGGCAGGAGGTGACAGGCCAGGGACAGTGTTCTGGGCTGATGCCCCGCCGTGCTGGGGCTGGGCGGGGCTGGAGGCAGCTGTGAGCACACAGCACATCTGTGCAGATGTGAGCAGGGAAACACCGACCTCTGGATGACCCCCCCGGCCCTCCCAAAAAGCAGAACCGGCCCTGGGCGTGCTCCAGTCTGGGCACGTCTGGCCCTGCCATGCCCGGGGAAGCCCGACCTGTCCCCCTGCACCCCAACTGCTGGGCATGGGTCTGCACGGTGACACAGCCCCTGTCAGCAGCTGAAAAGTCCCTGATTTGGATCAGGGACTTCCACAGAGAATCCCTGGGCATTTGCATCCCAAAGCTGTGAATTCCCTTCGCGGGAGCACCGGGCGTGGATCAGACCCGGCAAACACCCTGATAGAGGCAGAGTGAACCACATGGCCTGAAGAGGGAGAGATCTGCTCTGAAACCAGCTGTCTTGTCCTTCTTGGTCTTCCTGCCCTCCATGATGGCTCCAGGGCTCCAGCAGGATGTCAGAGAGATTCCCTGCTCCTCCCGAGGCTTTTGTGGGAGAAGTCTCCAAAGGATGTGAGGAACAAGCAGCAGAACTGGGGTGTGGAGGAAGCAGGGACAGGTCACATCCATGCTGTGGGTGATGGGCTCCAGTCTGGGTGTTTGGGAGCAGAAGGATACCTGGTTATCCATTGGATCTGCCCTTTCTTCCGTGCATTCCCAGGGCATTGCGAAGGTGACTCCTGAGCAGCTCTGATCCCAAAGAGGGGCTGGTGCCTCTCCTATCCCTGAGGGATGGAGCTGTCCCCTTGCAAAGCACAGTCAACACTCTGCTGTGGCTGTACAGACCTTCCATGGGAGCTCCTGCTGTGGTGGGGAGGGACATCCCACCGGGAACATCGAGAGCAGGAAAAAGCTGCCTTTGCCAAGGACACTTGCAGCCAGCTCCAATTCCATGTCTCCAACTCACACTTTGGTTAGTGTGAGCACCAGAAAAAGCCTGTTAATACATTCCATGCAGGAATTGCTCCCTCCTGCCCTCCTCCAACATCCTGAGCACACACCAGAGGGGACAGCAACACTCCAGCCTTTTACAGAGCAAAGGGATTCTCCCTCTGCCTCCCCCTGCCCGCAGCCATGGAGCACATCCCAGATCCTGCCAGCAGGGGACAAGGAATGCAAACTCCATCCGCGGCTCTCCCAACGCCCTGTTATTTACGGCTGCTCCCAGCCTTGCTGCTCAGGCCTGTTCTAAAGCAAATCCTGTTAACGATTTGCTTCATGTTCTCACTGCACACAGTTGTCCCGCTTCATTCTTGTCACAGGAACATGTCCCTCCTAATCCGTTTGAAAGGAAAGAAAACCACAAAGCCCAGTGAAGAGCCCCCAAGGCTCCTGCCCGTCCCACATGTCGAGGCTGAAGGGAGGAGAAGCCACTAAAAAGCCAGAGCAGCCCATTTGTCACGCAGTTGTCTCCCCAAGTGCACGGCTCCTGTGAATAGCGAGGCCGCGGCCAACGCCGCTGCCCCGAGGAATTTTTGTCTCCCAATAACTGCAACACTTGGCAAGGGACATCACTCGCTAGGGATGGAGCCAGGAATGCTCCAGGCAGGGTGGGGACTCCGTGGCCACAGCGCTGGGACACGTCCCTCCCACACCCTGCAGGTGACCATGAGCCACCTCCACGTGGAGCCAGCAGCAAGATCATGGAATTGCAGGATTGGGCTGGGAGGGATCTCATGGATCAAACAGTTCCATCCCCTGCCATGGGCAGGATTGCCCTCCACTAGTCCAGGATGCTCCAAGCCCTGTCCCAGCTGGCCTTGGGCACTTCCAGGGATCCAGGGGCAGCCATAGCTTCTCTGGGCACCCTGTGCCAGGGCCTGCCCACCCTCACAGGGAAGGATTCCTTCCCAATATCCCATCTAACCCTGCTCTCTGGCAGTGGGGAGCTGTTTCCCCTTGTCCTGTCACTCCAGTCACTCTCCAGCTCTCCTGGAGCCCCTTTAGGCACTGAGGTCCCCAAACTTTCCCTGCTCCAGGCCGAAGATGTCACTTTGGGATTTGTCCCATTTCTACACAGGCTGCATTTTCACTCCCCTCTTGAAAGCACAAGCAGGCTCTGGAAGGAAACACAGGGAAACAAAACTCCAACCAAGCCGAGCAAGTGTGAGCCAAGGGCTGAGACAACAGAGCAATTTGTGCCTGTGCCTCAGCTCCAGAGCATCTTATGGCTTTAGGTCTCCCCAGCTGAGGGGAGGTAACAGGACAGAGTTGCTCAAGAAGCCAAAAGAAACAATAGTGTCCCAGCTCCTCTATTAGTCACCAGAAATCGAGTTATGACTAGACTCAGCAGGGCTCAGAGAAAAGAAAAAGTGGTGACTTCATGCTGGACCGGATTTTGAAGTCCCATTTTTTTCCCCTTTGCTGAAGTCTCCATCACCACTTATTTTATGTAGGAGGGTGCCAAAAGGAAAGGAGTGGGGGTAGGAAAGCTAAAAAACCACATCTGAAAACAGGGCAGTTGCTATTAAAACAGAAAAATAAAAAATCCTGTTTGAATATTTTATTCTTAAACATAACAAAACTTCCTCCGAGTGTTGTCACAAGTACTTGTGGCTGCTCTACTTGGCTCGGTGAAACCTGGAGAAATGTGTTCTGGTTTGAAAAACATTAATTAAAAAAAACAAAACACCCCCCCCCCCCTCCCCCCAAAAAACCAAAAACAAAACCAAAACAAAACTGAAATACCCCCATCCAAACTCAACTTGCTGTAACAGCAGCAGTACTTGAAGGCAGCCCCCGCTGGGGCAAGGTTACCTCTGGGGTAAGGGCAGGAGCTGAAAGGAGCAGAGGCCTGGACCCGGGAATCGGCGTTTTCTTTGGGATTTGGTGGTTTCTGGAATGTGGAGGCAGTTTCCTATCTGCTAAGCCTGCTCTAGTTATTCCTCTTCCTCTCGCACTTCCTGCTTTTAGCTTCCAAGCTCTAGGTCGAGGCACTTTTCCTCCTCCTCCTGAGGATGAATGTAAACACCACTGACCTTGTCTCACCCACCTCCCCTCCCCGGCCCTTCCAGCTCCCCCTGGGAAGGCAGGAAGCCAGAATCCCCTTCCTGGCTGTCGTTAGTGTGCACAAGCAGGAGCCTGGCTGGGATTTTGGGACAGGACTCCGTGTCCTCCCGCTCCTGCCTGGGATGCCCTTGCCAGTGCAGCATCCAAGCAGATCCCCCAGCCCTCCCACCAAGCCTCGTGTGAAGGTCACAGAGCAGAGTATCAGTGCAGTAATACTTGAAATACTGAGACAAGGCACACCCGACAGCCTTTCCTCCTCCTCCTCCTCCTCCTCCTCCTCGCAACGCTCTCCCCACCAGCTTTTTGGTTTGATCCGAGTTCTCCCCGCGAGTCACAGAGGACAGTTGTGCTTCCTGCGTTATTCACATATAGGAATAAATAGCTCTGGATCAGTTTTCCTTTTATGGCCGGATTACAGAACCCCTGAAATACTGATAGGCTTTTATGAACAGCAGCACTGTGCAGTTCCGTGGGCGTCCTTGGCCGCGCCAAGTCCCTCTCTAGGACGCGGGTGCATCTCCCAGGCGGATGGCCCCAAAGAAAGTCGTGTGCTTGCTCATGTTGATGGAGATGTCAGCGTGGACCATCTTGACAGCAATCTTCTGCCTGGCCTTGAGCAGGCACACCCCGGCCGTGTAGCAGGTGTTGAAGTTGGTCTTGCCGGTCTCGATGCTCCGAGTGCACTGCAGGAAGGGCTTCTCGTCCACCACCACCTCGTAGCTGGCGAAGTCGGTGAAGTTGATGTAGTAGACCTGATGTGGAGCGGGGAGAAGAGAGGTGTCAGGGAGCAGGGAGCAAGGGCAGAGTCCTGGGGGTGTGTGCAGCCCTTCCTGGCCCCAATGCTTGTGCTCACAGGTGATTTGTGCCAGGCAGGGAGAGCCCCAAACCAACCAGGAACCTTTTTTGTTCTGCTTCAGACTGACCCAAGCATGCAAAACCCCCGCAATTCCACGTGCCTGAGGCTGAGCTACCATCCTGCTTATTCCAGGGAAAGTGACACACCTGCACAGAGCCATGCAGAACCCCTGTGTGCTACAACAGCTTCTCATCCCACACAGACACACACGTTTGACTGACGGCCTCTTGCACTTACCTGGCCAGTCCTGCTTCCTGCTGCCAGGAGCCTCCTTTAGTGGTGACATCAGAACTGCCCTAAGGTGGACTGGGAGCTGCCTCCAGCCTGCCTCGGTGCTTGCACAGGCCATTACAGTGAAAAGGCTCTCCCAACCTCCACAGCTTGGAAGGAAATCACCTCACAGCGTTTGTACCGACTGAACTCCCTGATTCCCAAGGCCCTGTGACTCTACTTGTCCTCACTTAACCCTTTCCCAACTCTCTGATTCCAAAGAACTGCAGGAGGAAGACCTGTCCAAGGAGCAGTCAGTCTCAGGGAGCTGCTTCTTCCTGAGAAAGGAAATCCAGGCCTTTTGGAGCCAGGAGCTGCCTGAACACTAAATCCATTTCTCTTTCCTTGACGGATCACAAATGATGAGGCTTCAGTGGCCTAACACTGTGGCCAGCAATCAGCATCAAGCACTTGGGACACAACTACACTTTGGAGGAGTTACAACTCCCATGTGGAGTGGTATTTTCTGTCCCCATCCAAACTGGACACATGTCACCAATTCCATGGAAGAGCACCTGACATCCGTGGGCCACTTCATCCCAGTGCTGGGGTGCAGCTACACGGAGCAGGGGGAGGCAAAAGGAGTCAGCCGGGCTGGAATCTGGCCAAACCACCTGGGCTGGGAGTCCTACACTTCCAGAGTGACACAGCTCCAAAATAACAACAAACGACCAGTGCTGGTGTCTTTTAAAGCACTGAGCTCAGCGTCCTACCTGCCTGCAGGTTTGGAAAGGCTCGGGGAATGACCGCAGGGATAACTGCAGGGATAACCCCGGGATTGGTGGGTGTGGGGTGTGCTTGCAGTGACTAAGCCCCGGCGGGGCGGTGTCCTGGCGGTGACAGGGGTGTGACAGGGGTGTGACACTCCTCCCCGCACCCGTCCTGAGCCATGTGAGCGGTTACAACTCCACACACGCCGCCGGCATTTTCGGTTGTTGTCTGGAGCCCTCTCGTGGTTCATGCAAGGCTTCCACCGGAACACAAGAATAGGAGGAGTTAGCCTAGGACCGTACTCACTTCTACCTGACTATAGATGAAGTATGTGCCGTCCACCAGTACCTCCAGCTCCCCACTGCGGGCATGCAGCTTAAACACCTTGGGGTTCAGAGTGATGCGAGACCAGTCATTGAGGACTCCACCTGAAAGATCTCAGTATGAGAAAACGGCGGTCACTCAGTACCCGTCAGGAGGAAAAGCGCAGGAGCAACACAAACACAGTCACAGCATGACAGGGAGCAGGGAATTCGGAGGGGGAATCCCAGGATGACACGCTAGGGGGTGGGAGCAGGGACTCTTCTCTAGCTCTGAGCACACCATGGCTTGCGGGGTTGCCTGTGCCTCCATCTCTCTGTGTACTCAACCTCAAAACCCAGCACAGGGCCTGTTGTGCTCTGCTCATCCCAGGGCTGGACATAGACCAGCCTCCTCCTGACCCTGCAGCTGAGCTTGTTTGATCCCTACTCCCTACTGGGTCTGTGGGAATGGTCATCATGGGATGGTTTGGGTGGGAAGGGACTGTAAAAGTCATCCCATTCCACCTCTTGCCATGGGCAGGGACACCTTCCCCTATCCCAGGTTGCTCCAAGCCCTGTCCAACCTGGTCTTGGACACTTCCAGGGATCCAGGGGCAGACACAGCTTCTCTGGGCACCCTGTGCCAGGGCCTCACCACCCTCACAGAGAAGATTTTTTTCCCAATCTCCCATCTAAATCTACCCTTTTTCAGCCTAAAGCCATTCCTTCTTGCCCTATCACTCCAGGTCCTTGTCCAAAATCCCTCTCCATCTCTCCTGGGAGTCCCCTTAGGCACTGGAAGGGGCTCCCTGAAGCTTTCTCTTCTCCAGGCAAATGGGGCCCAGCTTTGGGTCACACAACCAATTTTAATTCTGGTGTTCCTTGACTTCACCATTCCCGACTTTGTAACTGGGATAATTTAAAAAAAAAAAAACCTTTGCCTTTACAACCCCTAAGGTTTTTAAAAGCCAGAATAACAACAAAGTAGGAAATTGCATCATATCACAACACAGTAACCCCTAACTGGCATACCTCAACACAGTCAGGGATTTGTGGATCCACCACCCAGTCCTCTGGCACTGGGATTACTGGGATAACCTAGGGACAGACTTTGCTGTAAGCCCCAAACTGAGCCAATCTCTGTAGGTGCCTCAGTTTGTCAAATCCCACTCTTTTCCTCTCAGTCTCCATCTGCCTCTCCTCTCCCTGCTCCCTGTTGGAGCTTGCCAGGCTGGCAGCTGGACAGCATTCCTGGCTCCCAGTGCTGGATTGTTCCCGAGCAGCAGGGAAGGACACTCACAGGGCATTCCCGCTCTTAGAGAGCAGCGTTCCCTCTGGAAACCCTCAGCATTCCCAGTAATGAAGGGATAATTGCTTTCTGAACGTAAGCAAACAGCATCTTTCCCCTCACATTGTTCCTGGGAACAGGCAGTTTCCGTTCCATTTTGGGGAGCTGCTGCGAGCACAAGTCCCCATCCATGAGAAATTCCAGCTGCCACTGCTCACTGTGGGAAAGCTGCCTTCCCACAGAAACAGTGGCCAGCCCTCCCCATCCCACGTGTGAGGCAGGAATTTGTGGACAGGGATCCTGCAGTCC
Source organism: Argya squamiceps (assembly GCA_037834095.1). Taxonomy (NCBI): domain Eukaryota; kingdom Metazoa; phylum Chordata; class Aves; order Passeriformes; family Leiothrichidae; genus Argya; species Argya squamiceps. The sequence goes on from JBBMKD010000194.1 coordinate 5,546,674, forward strand.
CTTCCTGCTGCCCCCACCCTTGGGAGCTGTGTCCCTCCCAGTCTGGGATTGGGATAAGGATGGATGGATGTGGTCCCTGGGGAGCTGCACGTGGGGGCTCAGGGAGGGGACAAACCAGCTCCTCTCCAGCACAGCCAGAGCAGGGAGACAGGAGGTGATGAATGAGCCCCAGCTGTTGGCAAGGAGAGCAGGAACTTGAGGAGAATTTGGATGGGGATCTGGGAAGGAGGAGGAGGAGGAGAGCAAGGAGCTGCCTGTGGGTGGGAAGTGGCTGGGAAGGATCTGGGATTAAAGGCTGTTGGTGGGTGCAGAGACGCTCAGGGATCCCAGGAAGAGCTGGTGGCTGGACACCTCTGTGTCCTCTCACCACTGGGTCTTCCCTGCCTTAACATCCTGGGAAACTGGAGGAGAATGGGCAAATGGGGAAGAGACAGGACAAGCATCCACTGAGAGATTAAAATAGAATGGGGGGAGAAAAGGCCTGGTCATGGAGGGGCTGGGGAGGCACAAGATGTACCTGGAGGTCAGGGAAAAGGGAGATTTAGTGGGACAGAATTACTGGGATGTACAGAACAGGGATAATCTGGGAGATAAACAGGAGCTCAGGGGAAATGGGGGTGGAGACCCCACACAGGACTCTTCTTGGGGAGTCTGGGCAGGGGTATTGGAGGGCAGGGATGGGCAGGGATCATCCTGGAGCTGTCTCATGGGATGGACTGGGATCCAGGAACTTTATGGGTGCAGGAGGGGCTCTTCCCAGTACCCCCAATTATCAAGAGATCCTTACCATTCTTCACTTGGATTGCTGAGCCTTGGCCTTGGAGATGGACCACAGCTGGCTGCAAGGGAGAGCACACGGATTGAGGATTAATGGGAAGCACCACGCCAGTCCATAAAAATCCCACACAAAGCTAGGTTTTTCCATGGAAAGATCAACCCACCTGGATGTCTCTGGAGCTGGCCTTGTCTGTGGCACCTGCAAAAGGCAATTCCACATCACTGAAGAGGAAGGTTGAATGAAAAACCCCATTAAAAATACCTCTTTTATCCCAAAATAACCCTTAAACCCCGTTATAAATAACTTTTTTACTCCAAAATAACCCTGAAGACCCATATAGATCAATTTTCTTACTCCATAATAACCACTAAACCTCCATTTTAACAGGAGGAGGGCTATGGGATGCAGATAATATTAAAATACATAAACCAGAAATATTAAATATTAAAAAAATATTTTTAAAAGGATAAGAAAAATACTCATCCTACATTTCCCTAGTTTACTCTTGGCATTTCTGCCCAATCATCAAAATTCTTCATTATTCAACAGGTTTCTACTAGAAGGAAAAACTGCACAACCCATTCCCCGATCCACAGTGGGAATAAAACCTCTTGGCTGCCAAGACGCCAAGCTTCCCTCTGCAGGTCACTCATGGCATTTCCCTTCCCTGGGAGCCAAATCCTTATTAAGGAGCAGATTCCTGTGGCAGCAAAGCACAGAGCTGGAGGGCTCCTGCTGCTCCTGGCCATTTAGAGCCACGGAATCCCACAATCCCGGAAATTCAGCATGGTGTGGGTTGGAAGGGACCTTAAAGCCCATCAAGTTCCACCCCTGCCAAGGGCAGGGACACCTTCCAGAGGTTGCTCCAAGCCCATTCCCACGTGGTCCAGGACACCCGACTCCTGCTCCAGGCTGTTGTGCCATCACATCCAGACACTCCAGTGACATCTCCAGCATTCCCACCTGTCCAGCTCGGAGCAGAGGGCATGGATGGATCCTCACCTGAGGGGCCCTGCACTCCAGGTGGTCCCTGAGGGCCTGGTGGGCCAGGGGGGCCGGGTGGTCCCATCACAGTTGTGCCTGGAATCCCGGGGATGCCGGGAATGCCGGGGGGACCCTGTGGCCCGGGAGGCCCTGGTGGCCCTTGGGGACCGTTGGGCCCTGGAGGACCAGCCTTTTTACCTGGAAAACACAAGGACAGGCCTTACCCGGTGTGGCCCTGATTTTCAGCCTTCTGATTTTGTTTACATATTTCCACTGGAGTTTCTCACGCATTTAACATAAACAAAGTAGATTGTTTTGCTCATTCCTCTCTTTGAAGGACTGCCAGTTTCACCACTGGGGTCAGAGGGGTGTTCCCCTCGTCCCCTAATCCTTGACCAAATCCTAAAAACTATATAGGTTGAGTTTCCCAAAATACAGAGTTTCTTTTCTTGCTTCTCAACCGGATGGGTGAATGTCCTTCTTTTGTGTCGTGCTTGTGACAACCCAGGGCTGTGGGGTGGGCCTGGAGCTGCAGGAAATGGGAGGATGGGGATGGATCACTCCTGGCTGCAGGCAGGGATTGAGGAGGAGCCTCAGGACAGCTGGGGTGGGCGTCCTGTGACTCCACACCACAAAGACAACACTGCCAACAGGGCAGGGCCAGGTCACCACCCTGCAGGCTCCTTCCTGTTGGGAATTACACTTAAACAAGGCATAGGGAGTATCCTGGCCTCTCAAGGGATGGAGGCTCAGGGGGTCTCTTCCCACAGCTCTGGTCACTCCAGTCTTGGCACAGGGTCAGTCCTCATGTCCATGCCCTGGGGCTGGTCACAGCTCTACAGACCCAGGATGATCTCTGGATACAGTCAGGATGCTCCCACAGCACATTCCAATGCACCCAGCCAAGGCTGGGGTGTTCTGGCTCCAGATGAACCACTCAGCAGTTACTGAGTTCGCTGGGTTTTGATGGAAAACAGGGACAATCTCTCCTACCTGTGGCACATTAGGAATGGGAGATGATCCCCATGGCTTGGTCTCCTCCAGAGGGCAGTTCAGAGCTGAGCTCCAGCTCTTCCTCAGTGCTGCTGGAGGAGCCCCTGTGCTGCCTGTGCCACAAAATAATTCAATATTTGGGGTTTTGGATGGAGGGAGGGGCTCAGGAAGGACTAACCCCATCCAGGGGATGGAAACACTGCCAAATTGTTACAATCACAGAATCCCAGACTGGTTTGGGTTGGAAAGGACCTTAAAGCCCATCCAGTTCCATGGGCAGGGACACCTTCCACTAGCCCAGGTTGCTCCAAGCCCTGTCCAACCTGGCCTTGGACACTCCCAGGGATGGGGCAGCCAGTTTCCAGTTTCCCTGGACAACCTGTCCAAGTATTTTCCCAGCCTTGTGGTAAAAACTTCTTCCCTACCAAGATCCTCAGACACCGCACATCCCAAGGAAGAGTAAGGACATAACCACATCAGGAATGACTCCTAAGCACACAGAGCAGGATGAAACAAGCTCTGCAGGGTAAAGCCTGGTCCCTGCTCCCCTGATTTTCCATGTTCCCAACAAAAATGATGTTCTTTTGATGTAGCTTTTAAAATGCCACTTTGGAACAGCTTTTCTGCCAAGGAACATAAATGGAGCAAAATCGCTTCAATTGCTGCCACAAGGTCCCCAGTAGGACAGAATTAAACTCGTATTTAGATGACAGCAGCAGTTGGGATATGAAGTTATAGTTCTTGGAATAGTTTCTGAGTACATTTATGTACTTGTTTCTCTACTAATGTATATCTTTGTAATGGACAGAAGCGTAAGGAAAAATCCATCTGTTTTATCACAGGAGTGGGAATCTCTGGATGGCCCCTAGCCAGGAGCAAGGGCACAAGGACATCAGGGTCAGACAACTGTGGGCATAATTTAAATGTGCAGGAAATGAAGTTAAAGTAAGCAGAGGTGAGTAAAGCCACACCGGTGTTCTACAAAAAGTGGGAAAAGGCTTCAGGGGACGAATCTCCACAGCAATATTTCTCTCAAAATCAGCAGCCAGGACTTCCAACCTGAGCTGGCCCCAATCCAGCCTCCCTCTAATCCAGTATTTTCCTCCTCCTTGGGATGATGCCACGCTTTTTAAATGATGACCTTGAACCACAACCATTTTCCCTAAACCACTCTCACTGACATTCCCCCAATCCAGGCCATCCCACGGGAGGATTGCAGACAGGGAGTTGGGAATGCTGCTGCTGTCACTCCAGGCTTCCCTTCCCAAGAGGGATGCACATCACAGCTGGTTTAACTCATCTGCCTCCAAAATCTGCTCAACTACTCAGGGAGCTGCTGCTTGAGCAGCGACACAATTGCTCATCCCAGCAACACATTTCTGTGCCTTTCCCTCCTTCAAGGCATTCCAACCACTTCTCTGCATTAACAAACCTCACAAGACAAAATATATTCCATTTATTATCTGATAGCCCCATTATCAGGTCCCCAGTGAGGGTCCCAGCACCCAAATCCCAGCCTGCCAAGTCTCCTGCACCCATAAACTCGGAGCAGGCAGAAGCAGGGAGCTCTCCATAACCCTCACTCATCAAACAATGAACTGGAACTCTATAAAGAATTAAATGTGACAATACCATAAAATTAAGCTACTTTATACAGCTGTATGTAATCCAGCTCCACGAGATCCTCCTGCCCCTCTGGAATTGTTCTGGAGGCTGCAGCCATCAGTTGTTGTTTGTTGGGCTGATTGAAGGCGGGTCGAGCTTTGTGAGGACAAACTTCTCCAACATAAAATTTTATGCTGCTTCTCGGAGTAAATACAAATGAGGTTGCTAAGTGTGGCCTGTTCCTAGCTCTCAGCTGTGGCTCTGGAGTTTGCATCCAAGGATTAAAGCCATTTGATGTGCTACTACAATAGTACAGACATGGAAAACTCGACTGCTCGGATGCTTGGACTCGCTCAAACTCCTGGAAATGTGGGACCCTAAGTGTGGGACTCTAAGTGTTCCCAGCAGTCCTACAGAAACAAGGATGGCATCAGGAACCCCCTAAACAGGGCTGCCTGAATAACCCAAATCCCAACAATCCACTGCAAAGTGCCTGAGGAACATCACCAAATCCACAAAACCCTGAGGGCTGAGCAACACTCAGAAGGGGCTCATAAAATGGTAATTTGGAGGTTTAACTCAAGGAAAAAGTGGGATGCAAAGTGTGTTCATGCTGAGTTCGGTGGGTCTGAAGGAGAATCCCAGCTGCAGGTTGGCAGGATTGAGATGAAAGGCAAGGCTGGCAAACAGCAACAGCTCCTTGAATTTGGTACTGAGTCAACTCAGCTCTCCAATTGGAGAATCATCAGGATTACTTCTGTACAACATAATTAACTTCTTTCAGTGTTTAAGGAAGTTTTAAGCTGTGCTTGTGGGTGTTATTCCAGCCTTTCCTGGAGAGGGAAGCTGCCATTGGTTTCTCCTTTGTGCTGGCCAAAGAGAATTCACAAAGCACAAAAAGGAAAATTCAGTTAAAACTCAAACTTACCCTTTTTCTTGTTTTTCACTGAACTTGGACCTACAAAGGGAAAAAAACAAAAAAAGAAAGTTAGTGAAACTCAGGGATCATTTCATCAGAGAAAATCTCCGTTCCCATTTTATTTTCCTAATGGACAATGGATGTATTTGTGGCCCATGCAGCAGCACAGGAATGGTCTCAGCTGAGAGCAGGAACCCAAATTTCAGAGCATCACAGAGTGGTTGTGGTTGGAAGGGACCTTTAAAGATCATCTGGTCCAACCCCCTGCTGACTTCTTGTGAGCTAAGTTGTTTAAAAACATGAATAAAACACTAAAAAACCCACAAAAGCAAAGAATTATTCTGAACTGGCTGTTTGAAACAATGGGAACCCAAACCTCCCGAGCACAGAGAGAAAGTATTTACAGTGAAGCTGAGAAATGACAGGACCTTGTGAGCAGAGGCTGAAGTGTGAAACATGTTCCACTGCTTCCCCAAGAATTCCTCATGGATGGGAATGAACTGCAAAAATCCCCAAATATTCCCTTGCTATTCATCAGGGAAATCCCTCTAAAACCTGTAGTTTACCACAGCAATGACTGAAATCACCTTTAACGGAGATTAAATTATAACCAATTGAAGGCAATGAGGTTGCCTTGAGTCTGAGGGGGTGGGGAAAGGTAAACTCCCAACTGAAGAGCCTTTTTCCCATGGATAGTTAGAGGAAAGGCAGGAAAAGGACCAGAGAAATTACCCATCAACCTTACTGATGCCTTTCCAACAGGAATATTGGTTTTCCTACATTGTGCTGTTGGATCATGGGAAAATGATGGTATTATCTATAAAAGGCATGATCCGTAAAAGACATTATCTATAAATGGTGGTATCTATAATTTTAGGGAGAAAATCCTCCCTGTGAGGGCCTGGCAAAGATTGTCCATGGAAGCTGTGGCTGCCCCAACCCCTTGAAGTGTCCAAGGTCTGGCTGGACAGGGCTTAGATCAGCCTGGGATAGGGGAAGGTGTCCCTGTCCATGGGGAAGAATGAGCTTTAAGGTCTCTTCCAACCCAACCTATTCTATGATTCTATTATCTAAAAGATACTTTTTGCTAATTTACTGCTTTTAATAATATTTTCATACTATTTTTTAATAATATTGACAGGTTGGACAACAGATGGATTCCTAACAATGCCTTCCCAGTATCCCACTAGGAAGCCACACCAGACTGCAAAATATTTTAAGCTGGACAACCAGGCTCCTGATTCTATACTTTTGAGCCCCACCAGTCCTCACTGCAGCCACCAGCCACTGAACAACATTAGAAGAGGAAAAAAAAAATCCCATTTAAGGATCCCAGCCCATCCCAACCCAGCGAGACGCGAGCGGCTGTGCCTCGGCAGCCCTCAGAGTCACGAGAGTTTATTTCATGTTCCATAGATCCCACCATTAGCACCAGAACCAGAGTGAAAGTACAAATAGCTGTGGCCAGCCAGACACATTTGGGCTGGCTGGATCCAATTAGCTTCAAAGATGACTGGGAGGAATGAGAACCACATGGGATGTCAAAGTTCGCAGTCTATATTACAACACACGCATCTGTTCCAGGCACGGCAAAGAGAGATGTTATGGATCTGCAAGTGGAGCTTTCGACAGACACAAAAGTATTCCTGACACGAGGAGGGGGAAAAAAACCCCCAGGATTATTAAGCTTGGGAGCTTCAGAGTCTCTCTGGGGTTTGCATCTGTTTGCCTCCCGAGAGCAAGGGGGGGGGATTGTTTAATTGGAGCACGGAGCTGAAGCTTCTGATACAGCAGAATTTCCCTTGGTTCTGCTCAAAATGGGGAGTTCATGAGCTACTGCTCCATTTTGGCTCAATTGTAATAAATTGCTGAGTCTAGGCTGAGGGCCACCAAAATTTCAGATCAATGTTCCTCTCAGGTGCTGAGGTGTTGAAGTGTAAGGCTTGAAAACTTGGCTTGATGTCCCAACATTGATGTGCAGAGGAGAAAAATGGTAATTAAAAAATCCTTTCTGCCAGGGTTTTTAGAGGCCACAACCCAATATTTAAACATTAAACTTGTCAAAATATTTTAGAATACTTTTCAAAATATTAAAATTTGTTAGATGCAGTGGTTGAACATACAGGTAACATCATTATAATATAATGGATGCTCCATCCCTGGAAGTGTCCAAGGCCAGGTTGGATGGGGTTTGGAGCAACCTGGGATAGGGGATGGTGTCCCTGTCAACGGCAGGGGAATGAGATGAGCTTTAAGATCCTTCCCACCCAAACCTATCTGAGATTCCATGAGATACCTGACCCACTGGTTACCTTTTAGTTGATGGTTAAATACCTACAAGTTATGCAAACCTTAAGTCTTTCCCACACTCTCATCTTCCCATCCTATTCCTCCCATGGAGAAGTTCCAGGACTCAAAGCCTGTTACCCAACCCACATTATTTACTGTAGTTTCATGCAGGCCTTGATTCCAAGGATGGCCTAAGAGAAAACTGGTTTTTTCCACTCCAAGATGTGGATCACAGGTGTACACATTGTGTTCCTCCACTGTACATGAGTATAAAAACCCAAATTACAGGATATCTTCTGCTGCTCCAGAGTCTACAGACCTGCCATCTTCATGGAGAAGGAAACTTGTTTGACTTGAAAAACTTCTGATTGATCAACATCTCCCATACCTGATTTCAGGGCTTTGCCATGCTGCAGCTGAGGATTTATCCCAGTCCCGATGGGATCGAAGAGCAACCCAACCTCTCAGCTGCTCCCTGGCACCTCTTTTTCCTTCTTTATAAGTGTACACCTTTATGAGTGCACCTTTCTGCTCCTCATGAATCCCTTTCCATATCCATCAGGAATGTCCTAGAAATCCAGGTGGTCCCAGCTGCCAGGACTGAATGTGACAGCCACCCAAGCACAGTTATTCCTCCTGACTTCTGTCCTTCTTCCTACTAATCCTACTAATCCTTCTTCCCACTTCTCCCTTTCCACATGCTGTCTGTTCACCTTTGAGGTCAAACCAGCTCCAGACCTCGGGAAGTGCATCCCCTTCTACTTTTCCCATCTTTCAGCTGGAATTAAATATATGTTTAAACCCCGATCCCTCCTTGAAGGAGTTGTCAGCTCTGTTCACCCTCTTGTTTAGGGGGATGGAAGTTGGCCAGAACTGTTAATACAGAAAAGAATTTGGGAGAGCAGGACAGGCTGGATGGCTTTGAAGGATATTAAGCATGGAATGAGATTCAGTCATACAAAATATACAGTCCTATAAAATATATATACATGGGAAATCATAAAGTGTTCTGGTGGATGCTGGAGGACACCTGCACGTGCTCAGCTGCTGCTGCTCAGCCAGGCAAGGCAGAAGCACAATCCTAAAATGGGAATAACTCTGGAAAACATGGGGAAATCCTGCTGCTACTTAGTGAAGGGTTGAGGAAATCCTGGGAACAGTGAAGCCAATTCTGATCATCTGATGCAGAAAGATTAATTGAAACGAGATGAAATCCACAGAAAGGCTTCTGGGAAGGGCAAGAAGTGGGCAAGTGAGCTTGCCTTGGTGGCCACCAGCCCTGGGAAAGGGGTGAGAGCACCACTGAGAAAGGTTAAATAAGGAGAAGACCTGGAGGGCTTCAAGAACAGTGCTGGCACATCTAGATTGACCATTGAGTTGGGAATGAGAAAGCTCTCAAGCAGAAGCACAGAGGTCTGGAGAGGATCTTCTGGCTCAGCATGAGCCCTCCTGTGTCACAGGTTGTGGCTAGAAATTCTCTCTGACGTCTGCCATTCCCTTTGGAATGTTGCTTTTGGGATTATTTTTGCCCAACCACTGCAGCCATTGCTATTGAAGCTGCTGCTGGAAACATTGCACCTACCTGATCTACTCCTACCACTAATGGATTTCCCTGGATTTCCTGCAGCAAAAGCCCCTGACTCTGCTGCAGTAACTTGGACCAGCTGAATTTCTCACCACAGGACAGGATTCCCCCAGGAAAGACGGGAGCAGGAATGCTGCAAGCTGGGCTCTGGGCACCCTGGCTGTGAGCAGCACTCCAGAGCTAGACCCCTCCAAAAGCTGATTTTTCCACAAGTGCTGGGAAAACTTAAGGGGAGGACACCAGGAAAGGAGGGAATGTCAAGCCTGCAGCAGGGGTAAACCCAGAGGGAAAGGCACAAGCAGGAAAGACATCTCTACATGATGACAAAAGACCTCAACCCAAACAGAGCCACCACAAGTGGAAGGCTCCAAACCATTCCAAGCCACTCCAAACGATTCCAAGTCCCTCCTAGCAGAAGCACTTCGGGTTCAGATGCAAACAATTCACTTGAAGCTGAGGAAAACACTTGCAAGAGATGAGTTTTTGGTGTGCAAACCCCCAGCTGTGGCCCAGCCAGCAGCAGAAGAACATCTCCCTGTGCTTCAGGGAGCAGGTTCCAGCCCCAGCTCCTGCAGCCCTACCATCTGCTGGATCAATTCCAAGGCCTTCAGAAAAATCCCAGATGGTGATGCAACTCAAGGATATTACATGTGACATGTTTGCTCTTAGCAAGATTAATAGAGTTGACTTTGCCCCCCCTCCAATCTCTCTTTCTGCACGCTACACACTGCTGTGATTTACTATAAATACAGAACTATCCCAAACTTCTTTGTGACATCTGCTGATATAAATAGGATATTAAAAAACCCCTGCCTTCCCTTATTAGCTGTGTGTGTGGATTAACAAGAAATAGTTTAAATTCCTGCCAAACAGTTCCAACTGGCTTTATGGACAGGAACAGATCTTTGTAATTATGCTGATTTTATATCAAACCTATAAAAGGTTGACCATTATAGGAATCAGCCAAACAAAGGATACACCTAAGGAGGTGCTGAACATGCTGGAATTCCCAGTTGCCAAGAGCAGGAAACAGCCATGGAATGCCACAACCACGTTTTAGCAGCATCATTTGATTCAGGACATGGACACCAAGTGATGTCTTTAAGGTGTTCATCCAGTTTGGGAAATGTACATGGCAGCAGCCACCAGTTTTGGGTATCCATCCAACCATCCATCCAACCATCCATCCATCTATCCATCCATCCATCCTCCATCCATCCATCCATCCTCCATCCATCCATCCATCCATCCATCCACCCATCCATCCATCCTCCATCCATCATCCATCCATCCCCCATCCATCCATCCATCCATCCGTCCCTCCATCCATCAATCCCTCCATCCATCCATCCATCCATCCATCCTCCATCCATCCATCCATCCCTCCATCCATCTCCATCCATCCATCCGTCCTCCATCCATCCATCCATCCATCCATCCTCCATCCATCCATCCATCCCCCATCCATCCATCCATCCGTCCCTCCATCCATCAATCCCTCCATCCATCTCCATCCATCCATCCGTCCTCCATCCATCCGTTCATCCATCCATCCATCCTCCATCCATCCATCCATCCCTCCATCCATCCATCCATCCTTCATCCATCCATCCATCCATCCATCCATCCACCCATCCATCCTCCATCCATCCATCCATCCATCCATGACTGTGCCAACCTGTTTTCAGCATTCATTGGGGATTTTTGACCCTTCTCCTGTCTCCTAGCACTGAGTTTCTATGGAACATCCTCAATCTTCTTCCCTAAATGTGACATTGTTTTGGGGACACATAAAACCAGATAATTCAACTGAGGCACCTGTGTTTCCATCTCCCCTCCACCCTGGGAGACAAGAGGATGGAGGTACTGAGGAATTATCTTCATCCCAGGTTACAGATTAGAGATTAAATCCTGGTGATTAAAGAGAGGTCAGCATCATCCAGACACACCACATCACTTCTCACTCTTCCATAAAATAAACATTAAATCATTAAGTCACAGAATCATGGAATGGTTTGGGTTGGAGGGAACCTTAATGCTCATGCAGTCCTAACCCCTGCCATGGGCAGGGACACCTCCCACTCTCCCAGGTTGCTCCAAGCCCTGTCCAAGCTGGCCTTGGACACTTCCAGGGATCCAGGGACAGCCACAGCTTCATTGAGAAATCCATTCCAGTCCCTTACTAAATCTCACAGAGAAGAATTCCTTCCATATGTCCAACCTAAATTGCCCCTCTTTCAGTCTGCACCCATTTCTCCTTGTCCTGTCACCCCTGTTCCTGATGAGGAGTCCCTCTCTGGCTTCCTTGTAGGTTCTTTTAAACTCTGGAAGTGGTGGAGTCCCCCATCCCTGGAGATGCCCAGGGAAGGACTGGATGTGGCACTCAGTGCTCTGGGTTGGTGACAAGGTGGGGATCAGTCACAGCTTGGACTGGATGGTCTTGGAGGGCTTTTCTGACATCAAAGACTATGGGGTAAATACAACCCATCAACCAACCCCCTCTATCCCTATTTTACCAATCCCAAAGGTGGAAAGAGCAGCTTTGGTGTTTCCTTGGGATTGCAGGAGATGATGAACCTCCTGCCACCTGGGATGTCAGTTTTCCCAATGAACAAGAAACCTCCAGAACTTGGCAGTTGCCTTTCCAGCACTGGTGCAGTGACATTCACTTCATTCCCATGGGCAGAAGAAATGTAAAGCTTTCCAAATATTTTTAAGTGTGGGGTTATTAATGCCAGATTCCAGTGGATTGGGGAAAGAGGGATGTCAGCTCCCAACACATGCCTAATCTAGAACATGTGGTTTCGGGGGAGGTTTGGAACCAATATGTTTTCAACATTTTTCAGGAAATTTGGTCTATCCAGATGAAAGCTTCTTGGACCCTACTGAACTATCAGTCAGTGATACAAACACTGAAACAAGAGGAATATTTTCCCTTTTCCCTGAAAAAGAAAGTGCTTCTTTACCAGCTCCAGAGAGAAAGCAATGGGTCTGCTGAAGAGCAGCTTTGGGATTATGACTCCAGAATATTTAGAGAATATGATAAATGATAAATGTGTAAAAACATCCCAGAAGTAAATCACATCCTGTGTTACTCCAGAATTCAAGTGTGTCTTCCCAGGATGGCTTTTTGATGAGGAAGGGGGATCATCTGGTGAGAGTGTAGGAAAAGTTCTGCCCACACTTACAGGAACCCAAGCCTGGGGTGTGAACTAGAACTAATTTCAACAAATCTGAATATGTTGAGAATATCTGAATATTTTGAGACAGTATGTTTTGTAAAGGAATGGGGAGGGAATTCATGACACACAAAGTAGGGGAAGGATGAAACAGGACTGTGGGATGTCTGAGTCCACAGGGCAGAGCCCAGGGCATTCCAGCTTTCCTCAGCCACCACTTTTTCATCTCACCCTGCTTTGGTTTCAACCTTGTTTTAAAACCCCTGAAAATTCACGTGTGAACACAGCCACCCTTAATGGTCTTTGCCTGGTTTATACCTTAAATCAAGATGCTCCACAACAGCATCCCACAAACCAGTGTTCCCTCCCTGTCCTTCATCCAGTGGGATCTTGGTCCCATGCCATTCCCAGAGTCACCAGAGGGCCACCCCAGCCTGCTCCATCTGCACAGCACAAGCCCTGAATTTCAGGAGTCTTTGCTTTGTGTATTGCCCTGTCCCACTCTGGAGGCTGCTGAGTCCCCAGAAATGCCCTGGGGACAGTGACACTTGTGACCCTTCCCAGCCCTGTGCTGGACTGTCCCAGCCCACAGCCGGTCTCCTCCAGCCTGGGAGATCAAGGACAGTTTGCAGCTCATTTTGGACTCTTCTGAGCCACTCCCTTGGCTCCATCCAATTTTTGAGGCAATTCCTCGTCTTTGATGGGCTCTCCACGTGTCTCCAGGGGAAGTGTCCTGCACTGAGGTCACTCCTGGGGCTTGCCTGGGTGTGAGAAGAGCTCATGCCCCAGCACCAAGGGCTGGGAATCATCTCTCATGTGGTGGCTTAGGGGTGAGAGTGGCCTTTGCTGCCTCCCTGCCCCTCTCCTCACATTCCACCAAAGGACAAACCTCCATCCATGTGTCATCCAGATGAGCAGATGCTGCTCCAGGAGCTCCATGCATCAGTAGCCTGCTCCCTCCCCATTCCTCTGATCCCAAACACCAGCCCCCAGCTCGAGCTCCTCGGGCTGAAAACAAACGGAGGGAAGTCACAGCTCACCCCTGGAATCCCTGGGGAGACACGAGATGCCAGAGAGCCACAATCTCTCTTCTCAAACAGCTTCAGACCACATAAGATCTCATCAGGAACAGTTTTTTTTTGCTGTTGAGAAAGTTTTCCCTTTTTTTTTTTTTTTTTTTCTCCTGCCAGTACTCAGAGATTTTTGCTTGGCTTGACAAAAGCCAGGACTCCTTGGGGAATCATCTGGTGAAGCTCCTAAGGACAGTTAAACTCAAATTTACAGACAATGCCAATAGTGGCACTAGGTTTTGATGCAGTTTATCCTGATCTTTAATCCTATTCAAGGGAAAAAAATGTGATTACTGCAGATGATCAGAACCAAAGTGTGAACAGGAGACAGACCTAAGGGACAACCCACTCATCAACCTGATTTTTGCTCCAGGTAAAGGTGCTGGGGGGAGCAACCTCCCAGCAAAAAGAGCAGGTTGAATTAGCTGTGCTCATGCATTCCACAGGTTTTTTTCCACGTTCAGGAGGATGATGGGATTCAAAGGGCACCAGGTGCTGTCTGAAGGGAGGTGCCAGAGCAGGTAGAGCCCCACCAGCCCTGAGTATCTCCTTCCTAAGGGCTGTCTGGCACAAAATAAAATACAAGTGCAGGATTGTAGGAGAACCAGGATGGAACAGCACCTTGTCCTTCCGAGGTCTGTCACCTCTGCTGTTGTCACCTCTGTCACAGTGCTGGTCCCATTTAGGAGGAGAGGCTGGATCCAGTCACTTCATGGGGTTCTCCCCACCCTATGACCTCAACTCTGCTCTCCAGGAGCCAGAGCTCTGCTGAAATCCCTCCTCACTTCCTTGAGCAAGACAGATGTGTCCCTGCTCACTGCAATGGGAATTTCCAAGGTTTTACAGGACACAAGGAACAACCAAAGTGACTTAACACCTCCATCCCATCCAGATCCACTGTAGGATCAATGGCAAGGCACCACGACAGGCTGCTGGTACCAGAAGGCTCTAAAAAAACCAGCTCCAGTCTCTGAGTAGGTGCAAGAACACCACAGCACAAATGTGGTCACGAGCAAAGACAAAATCCTGCTCCCAATTAACCAGAGCCACTGTTGCTGGCAAAATCCTCTTGCACTGCCTCCTCTGAAACACAAAAAGCCAATCAAACAGAAATCCCCACCCTCATCAGCTCTGCTCCCACATCACCAGTCCCAGCCAAGTTCCTGGGGTTCACACCAGAACCTGTGGCCATCATATTTCATTTTCCACCCTCTGGCTGGCTCTGGAAGGAGGATGTGATGTGCCTTTTGTTTCCCTTCAGGCATTTTGGTTGGATTCCAAGCGCAGAGCTGACAAACAACATTCCCAGTTTTAATTCGAGGATCCCAAGGCTTTTATTTGGCTGCTGGCTGGAGTCACCAGGCTGATTTTCTATCCACCACTGCACCCTCTTGCTTCCTTTATCAATCCCACATATTTAAATCCAGCAATTTGAAGCCGTAGCATTACAGCTGTGTTTTTATTCTGTTTGTTTTATTCGGTTGTTGCCTAACACAAAACACTCTGACATTTTCAGTCACATCCCACTAAGATAAACAACGAACATATGTCATGAATTCCAGCAGAAATGATTCCCAAGTGGGGCAGCAGCAAGGTCTGAAGTGGGAGTACGAGAGGCTCTCCTGAATTGTTTGCTGGATGTTTGAAATGAGCTCTTCCCGTGGTTATCCATAAGGAATCGAGGGCAGGTGTGAGGAAACATCTCTCTGACTGTCTCATCCCTGCAGAACTTGACATGTTTTTCCTCTTCCCATCCATAATCCTGCCTAATTGGATGGAAAACCTCCATGGTATTGAGCAGCTGCCTGAGAACTGATGGATTAATTACAGGGAAAAACGTGGGGTCTGTATCCAAGGATATACCCGTGTGCATCCACACGTACTTACAGCTGGATGAATCTAAAAACAGGGGAAAAGGAGGGGGAAAAAAAAAAAGGGAAGAAGGAGAAAAAAGAAGGAAACCCAAGAGAGACCCCATCACTCTTATGGGGATTGGATGAATTTGATCAGGGGGAAAAAGAAGGGGAAAGAAGTGGGGAAAAGGAAACCCAGGAGAGACTCCACCACACTTGGGAAGTTCAAATGAAGTCCCTGCAGCAGCTGGGATACAGGGAATGCTGCCTGGCCCGGCCAACCCCTTGCATTTATCCATTGAAAGCAATTAAGGCACTTCCCCAAATCCTGCTGGAATTAGTGGGATCAGATATTACTCCAACAATGTCTCCATACATCACGGCCAACAAAGCCCTCATGAAAACATTCAACCCCAGCCTCATTCACAGCTTTTTCCCTAGGGAATTCCTCACTGGAGCTCTGCAGCTCTGGGCTGGGGCAGCTGCTCTGTGGCAGCCGAGAGGGTTCCAGTGAGTGCCCAGAGAGGGCACAGTGACAATCACAACTGCCACCACCAGAGCAGCAGCTCCAGGTTTGGCTGTCCACAGAATCCCAGAATAGTTGGAAGGAACTTCTAGAGATCATCCAGTCCTAGGCAGAGTCACCCTTTGGTGCAGGTGACACAGGAACATGCCCCATGTGGGTTTGAGATGTCTCCAGAGAGGGAGAGTCCACAGCCTCCCTGGGAAGCTGTTCCAGGGCTCTGGCCCCTCCATGGAAACAAGTTATTTCTTATGTTTAGATGGGGCTCCTTGTGTTGCAGTTTAAGGGCATCTCCCCTTGTCCTGGAGCCTGACACCATCCTCTGATACCCTTTGGAGATATATATTTTTATGGATTATGAGATCCCTCTCAGCCATGCCATGACCCCTCAGACAGAAAAACAAGCTTTTTCATCCCAAAAACTGCAGGAGGAGGATCCCTGTGGTGGCAGGGGCAGGACCTTAGTGGGGGGCTCAGGTGGGGAAGGTGGATCTGATCCAGTTCCACAACAATTCCTCCACTTGGAGCGACCAGACGGGCCTGGAGCACGTGCTGAGCCTGCAGAACCTCCCTGGCTGAGGGTTCATTCACTGAAATCAAAGCTCAGCTGCAAATCCTCCAGCAGGGAGACAATGGAGCCTCTCATGCTGCGGGAAGGGAGCAGCAGCTTCCAGAGGAGTCCGGCATTTCCAGTGCTCGGTGCAGCTCAGCTGCACTCAAGGCTCAGCTGCAGCCACATTCCTGCCCCTCTGGAACATCTGTTCTCCCCTCTTTAGTGCTGGCCCTGTTTTGTAACACAAGGAACTCTGTCAGATTCCTGAAGCTCAGCGTTTGACCCGGGGCATTCTGAAAAGCCCCGGGGTCTCAGGAGTGGAATTCAGCTGGAATCACCACTCACTTCCAATAAAGTCCTCAAAGTGCAGCTGGAAAAGGAGCTGAGCTCTGATCAAGTTTGAGCACAGCTCCTGGGAGCTCAGAATCCACCCACAAGTGCAAGTGTCTGAAAGTGCCACCGAGGTGACAATGACTGGAGAATTCCTTCTTCTCATCCTCAGCAACTCCAAATCTCCCGGTGGCCACCCCACAGCCTCAAACCAGCCAGGGAAGGATGAACACCCCCAGAGCAGCTCCAGGGATGGACCAGATCAGCAGCACCTCATCACAGCTTTGTAAACTTCCAAATAACAAAGCTGAGTTCCTTCTGGAACAATCCAGATCCCAGCTGGAAGGGCTGCTGAAGAAGCCAGGGGGCAAAGGCAGGTTTTGGATGGGTCAGGACACACTGACCATTATTCCACTGAGATCCCTGTGAGATGGGACAATTCCTCGCCCTGCACACCACACAACGGGGCTTGGGCCTCTCCCAGCTTTTCCTGTTTAACATCCAACTGGAGCAGAAACATAGCAGAGCTCAGTGAGGAATTCTGGACTTCAGCAGTTAGGGAATCATGGAATCATAAACTGCTTTGGTTGGAAGGGACCTTGAAGCTCTTCCCATTCCACCCCCTGCCACGCACTGGGACAACTTCCACTATCCCAGGTTGTTCCAAGCTCTGTCCACGCTGGCCTTGGACACTTCCAGGAACCTCTGCAGTTTCTCTGTGCAACCAGTGGCAGGGCTGGAACAGAGCTGGAACCAGCACCTGAACACCACTCCAGATTTTTAGGGACAAGTCCTTAAACAGATCCCTGTCATCATAAGCCTGGGAATAACATGGAGATAGGGATATGTAAATAAACAGCAGCATTAATTTTATCACAGCAATATAATAATAAATACTGACAGCAACATCCCAGGAAAGGGACGAGTTTATCCCCAAAGATTAAAAACATCACATTATTCCCAGTTTCTTCCATTTAGGGGGAAATCACAGAGAAATTCTGAGGGAAATCAGTAAGAACAAACACTTTGTGGTGAGCCTTTCCTTCTGGGAGCGTCTCCTGTGCTCCAGGATCCAGGAAACGTCCAGTATTTACTGCGTGCTCATCACCATGGTTTCGGAGCACAATAAGGCTCTATCGCCCTGCATCCATCTGTGTTTCTGGGAATGCTGGGGCTTTGGGAATTGCACGGGGCTGACACAAAGGCACCCATTGTTCTGGAGGCAGAGGGACGAACCTGCCCTTTCCACAGGAGAGGAAGCAGGCAGGAAAAGTTGCTATTGTGAGCTGGATATTTAAAAAAAAAAATTGCAGCAAAAAAAGTCCAATTGCACGGTCAGTGCTGCTGGGTCAGGAAAGGGGGATTGCTGGGACAGGGCACCTGTGGGATTGAGGGCTGCCCAGGGGGCAGCCAGGCACCCCCAGCCAGGCTGGCATCAGCTACCTGCCAAACCATCCCAAAAACATCCAAAATCCATCCTAAATTCACCCTAAAAGCCAGGCTGGCATCAGCTACCTGCCAAACCATCCCAAAAACATCCAAAATCCATTCTAAACCTACCCT
>JBBMKD010000194.1:5564997-5588512 GCA_037834095.1 Argya squamiceps
ACATCCAAAATCCATTCTAAACCTACCCTAAAAGCCAGGCTGGCATCAGCTACCTGCCAAACCGTCCCAAAAACATCCAAAATCCATTCTAAACCTACCCTAAAAGCCAGGCTGGCATCAGCTACCTGCCAAACCGTCCCAAAAACATCCAAAATCCATTCTAAACCTACCCTAAAAGCCAGGCTGGCATCAGCTACCTGCCAAACCGTCCCAAAAACATCTAAAATCTATCCTAAACCCACCCTAAAAGCCAGGCTGGCATCTGCTACCTGCCAAACCATCCCAAAAACATTCAAAATTCATCTTACACCCATTCTAAAAGCCTGGCTGGCATCAGCTACCTGCCAACCCATCCTAAAAACATCCAAAATCCATTCTAAATCCATCCTAAAAGCCTGGCTCTGGCATCAGCTACCTGCTAAACCATCCAAAACCCGCCCTAAAACCACTGTAAGACCATTCTAAACCCATCCTAAAACCACACTGAAATCACCCTAAAACCACCAGGCAAATCCTAAGAGGGTGAAACTGGACCCATGTAGCTGGAACATCACTTTTAGAGCTCCAGGTAGGAGCAGGGATGGGGAAGAGCTTTAAATCCCCCAGAATTTAATTTTCCTTTCGACCCAAAGCCATTTGCAGGGCTGGAGTTCTCCTCCAGGACTTTCCTCTGCAGGAAGAACTGCCAAAGTAGTAGGAACCAAACTGTTGTCAGCTTAAGGCCAGCCATCTGCTCAGCCTCTTCCCAGCTGCCATGCTCCCAATGAAAGCCTGGAGAACAATCCCTGATGTTTCTCACCAAGCTCAATATGAAAAAAATTTAGGAAAAAAAAAAAAAAACAAACCCAAAAAACAACAAACCAACAATCCCAAATGCAAAAAGCCCAGAAACCAGGAAAGCAGCCCGGCAGGGATCTAACTGGGAACAGAGATGAAAGTAGGAGAAAAAGAAACTATTTTATATGTTTAAAACAATGTTTTTTAAAGAGTCCTATTGACATCTGCTTTGTAAATGCTCTGTCATTATTTATAACCTCCAGTGCATGGAATTGTCTCTGGAGTTACAACTAAGCTACTCCCAGATTCTGGCTTTGTAAGCAAAGAGCCAGCAGCATTTTTACTGGCACTCTGGGAATAGAGATCTAACATTTCATACCCAGTTTATTTAAAAGTGGACTAATTTAACATCCTTGATGGTTCCTTTTAGCACAACTGTTGCTAATTAGCAGCTCCAGAATGATTTGTTCATCTGGGAGCAGCAGCGGTTCCACGGCAGCATAAATACACCAGGGCAAAAGGGAAGGAGGGGAAAAGGAGAAAACAGGGAAGAGGCATTGGAGAGGGGCAGGTTTTAGAGAATTAAATGAAATGAAGTGGCAGGTGGAGATGGGAACACTGAGGAGAAAAGAGGCAGGAAAAACAAAGTGGAAAGGGAAAACATCCTGGGCCTTGAGAAGCTGGAAGAACTGGTGGCAGTTTTTAAAGCTGTGCAGAAGTTGGGTCTGGTAGCATGGACTGGAAAGTGGCTTCAAGATGATGATCCCAGGACTGGGACAGGCACCAGTGATCCCGTGGGATGCCCCAGGGCTGGAGGGATGCAGGGACAAGGAGAGGGACCTTGGGGAGGACACGACCTCGGCTGCTTTAGGTGGCCCCAGGGCATTGTGGGTGCAGGGCCACAACCCAAAATTAAGCAAACCCAACCATAAAACATGTCAGAGGTCAGAGGGCTGAAACCAGAGTCCTCCAAAGAGGAGCCTCTGAAATTCCAGAGTCCTGCTGGGGAGTGACAGGATCCAGCTGATGGCTTTGCACACAATTTTCCTTGGATTTTTTTAACAAAGAGGCACCAAAGCAGCTTTGCTTTGCACGTCCCATCCCTGTGGCTCTGTGCTCTGGGCACAGCCAGAGCCATCACCCTCCCCTGGCTGCACAGAACCAGCTCTGCCCTGTTCCAAAATCACCTCTTTCACAGCAAAAGGCTTGAAAGCAAATCCTCCAAAAACAAAAAGCTTTTGGGAAAGGAATCACGTTCCCCCTGATGTTTATAAATCATCAAAGCCAGCCTGTTGTTGGTACCAGGATGAGCAGGACTGGAAGAGCCAGGAAGGGTCGGAGCAGCCTCCCTCCAGCCCCAGCCTTGTATCACTTCAGTCTTTCCCCGCATGTGTAAAAGCACTTGAAAGTTTGTAAAATTAATTCCAGACAAATATTAGCGAGGCCTCAAGTGGAAAGCACATCTCCTTCCCTCTGGGAATTTATAGTTCAGCCACTTTTATCTTCAGGAGGCTCTTTGGAAGATCAAAGATTTGATCAACTTTTCCTCTGCAAAACTCACAAAGAAAACGGTGTTATCAGGACCATGACATGATTTTATTTATTAGTTTAATGATTCATTGCCCTGTTCTGACAGCAAGATTCCTTCATGAAGGCCTAAAACAAACAGTCTGAGCTCCCCAAGGCTGTGGCTCTGTTTGTTTCTCGATTTTATGGTTGTTACAAGGTCAAGCCCTGCCCTGACAACTCCCACTTGTTAAATGCAGTTCTAAAACCACCACAGCCAAACACGGGGGCAACCACTTGCCAAAGCCAGAGGGACACAACCTGTCACTCTGGAAGCTTTCTCCACCTCCACCACCTGTGGTGTCAAAATCCCTAATTTTCAAGAAGATACAGGTAAGAATCACAGGATTAGTGAGGCTGGAAAAAGCCTCTGAGACCACCAAGTCCAACCTGTGACCGATCCCAGCCCAGAGCACTGAGTGCCACAGCTGGGTGTTCCTTGGACACCTTCATGGATGGGCACTCCAAATCTCCCTGGGCAGCCCCTTCCAATGTCTGACCACCCTCTTCCATGAAGAAATTCCTCCTGATGTCCAACCTGGCCCTCCCCTGCCACAGCTTGAAGCCATTCCCTCTTGTCCTGTCCCTGTTCCCTGGGAGCAGAACCCGACACCTCCTCAGCTGTCCCCTCCTGTCTGGGAGTTGTGCAGAGCCAGAAGATGCCTCATGAGCTTCCTTTTCTCCAGGCTGAGCCCCTTTCCCAGCTCCCTCAGCTGCTCCTGGTGCTTTAGACCCTTCCCCAACTCCATTCCTCTCTCAGGACTGGATAAATGGAAGTGTTCTGCATTTCTGGAGTGACGCAACTTGGAGCATCCAGGGAGCATCAGGGAGAGGAATGCCAGTCATGAAAGGACAACATTGGGCACAAGGGTGATGGACAAGTCCCGTGTTAGACACCAACCTTCAGCCTCTCTCTCCTCAGCAGCTCTCTGCACATCTGGCAAGGCAGAGGCAGCCTGAGGGATGAAGTTAATCCCTCCCAACATCTGCCGGCAGCGCTCCATCGACACCGCTTGCCTCCAGTGGGAACTTGCTACTACACAAGCAACGGGTGAAGACACTGGGATAGTTTTCAAGGAGACTGGGAAAAGGACTGGGATGCTGCCTGAGCCATCTGAGCACCAGAGCGACACCAGCTCCAAAAGTGATGGCCCGCACTGGGCTGGAATCACTCAAGGAGTCTGTACCAAATGCATCAGACTTGTCAGCATTCCAGGCAAGAGGAATCCAGGGAGTTTCACCAAGCTCTTTCTTGGAGCAGAGCCACAGGGAAATGCTTCTCCACTGTGAAAATGCTAATGTTTCAGGGGAGATGGGAAACTCACAGAGCTGGACGGGAAAATTAACAATGATAATGGAGTTAGGACTCGGGCTTAGCCAGGCACAGAACCACAATTCCATCAGTTCTGTCCCTGCTTTCCCTGGCATCCAGTCCTTTCTCCTCTCCTATAAAAGGGGATCTGTGCCTTCCTGCAGTAGGCAAGCATGGCAGCTCTTCCAGGAGTTCACACTCCTGTTTTTGTGTCATGACAATCACGGAAAGCCAGGACTGGAAATCAAATTCCTCACAAAGAAATCAAGAACCTTTCTGCTCTTTTAATCCAACCTTTGTACAACTTCACCTTCCCTTCCCACAGGCTTCGACCCCACCTCCACAGCAACTCAAAACCCCCTTA
This sequence comes from Argya squamiceps, assembly GCA_037834095.1. Taxonomy (NCBI): domain Eukaryota; kingdom Metazoa; phylum Chordata; class Aves; order Passeriformes; family Leiothrichidae; genus Argya; species Argya squamiceps. Next base: position 5,569,017 of record JBBMKD010000194.1, read on the forward strand.
GAGCAGTCACCAGTTTGGGATGCAGGTGTTCCCAGCTGTTTGTTGGAGTGTGAAAAGCTCCTTGGTGATTTTAAGCAAAGCCGGGTGTGCAGGACAACAAATAAAGGCAAACAAGTACAAATTAAAGCCTTAAACAAGCACAGTTCCAGGAGTCAAGGATGGAATTCCCAAGCAGCATTAATTCACACAAGACCTACAGTTGCAGAAATGAGAACTCCTGGAATTCCCCATCTGGGAGGGGACCAAAATCAGGGAGAAACTGAGCAGGACTCACCGTCGGGCCCTTCACTGCCTTTACTCCTTTTATTCCGACGGACACGTCTCCCTTCTTCCCCAACGTGCAGCTTCTCCTCGGGGTGAAAGAAGTTCAGCAAGGCCAGCTGTAAGAAGAGGGACAAATGTAAGCATCTTTGCAAGCCAAGCTGAGAATTGGGAGCCTAAATGCCAAATCCTTTCCATCATGGATGAGCGGGAGAGCTGAGGAGGACGCAAGATGGCTGTTCACAGTTCTCAGCTCATCCCAAGGAGATATGTCCCCTTGGAAGCAGTCTAGGACTTGGGAAAACTCCACCTGAGGATTTTCAGCACGGAGAAACCTCCCCCCAGGGATTAGGGTCTGCAGGCCAGGGCTGCAGGGAGATCTATGGCTGGAAATGATCAAACACCTCAAAGGCCAATGCGGTAATTCCCAATTTTTCTCTGCAAAACTTGCTCAGTCCTGGAGCTCTTTCTCCAGCATTACTCGCTGCCAGTAAGTTTTTTTCTCTCTCAAGCTCTTCTCTGCAAGCCTCATTAGCTACTGAGATTCAAAGGTCTTCGGGGACCTTTAAATCCAACCCAATATACCACATAAATTAGCACTTTAAACCTACAGCAACATTTGTAACAAGAGATTTGCCAAGAGGCAAAAATTTTATGTAGCGACCTCTTATTCAGGAAAAAATTGCTGCTGCCTTAAAAACTGTTTAACAGTTCAACATCCCCACCCAGAAACTGGAATTCGGGGTTAGAAACCAGAACCCCAGATACCCCCGGGTGCGGCAGCTCATCACCAGCGGCATTTTCCTGTTATTTCCACTTCATAAAAAAGAGAAGTCAAAGAGCAATTAGAAACCAAACACCTTCTGTGTGTTACTGCATCCAACAGCCAGGGTTGCTCCGACCGGGATGGGGTTTTTCTTGCTGAAGAAAACCGACCCTGGTTATTTAAGCTGTAAATACACATCAAAACAAAAACACAGCCCAAGACAAGAACCAGGAGGCTTCAAAAAGCAGCGCCAAAGGTAATCGAGCTCATCATTGTTCTGAGAACAAAACCCGGGGCATCAAAAGCACCTTTGAAAGAGCAGAGAAGAACAAACACCTCCCCTGAATTGCCGGGCTCGTTAAGCTCCAGCCCATAAAAGTCCCTATCAGGAGCAATAATCGCAAAAGGCCCTTGGGCTTTTCACAAGCCCCAGGGCTCTCACCTCCCCTCTCCCTCGCTTTCCCAAGGTTTTTTCCAAAGAACAACTCTCCTCCCAACCTCAACATCCCAGTCCTTCACTCAGATTTTACATTTTGCTTTACTACAACAAGCTCTGGTGTAGTCACACAAATGGAAATGTTTGGAAACCTTCTAGTTTCCAAAGAAGAACCCCCAAAGCATTTCTCAAACTCCCAAACTGTTGCTATTTCCTTCTGTCCCTGTGCAGGCAGGTCTGCGAAATTCCTAGGTGTTTGTCATTGCAACGATGTCGTGGCTGAAAGGACCCCGAAAACACCGTGGGATGACCTGGGATCAGCTTCCCAAAGTCTCTTTACTGGGCTTTTAAACGTCCCTAAAAAGCCATGATGAGTAAAACTTACCTGCCTGAGGAAGGCCTGTTACAGGGGTGGATGGACAACTGAAGGCTCTCTTTACAACAGGGAGTAAAGGGCGAGGACAATTCCCAAAGCACCACATTCCCAAAGCTCCCTCATCCCACTGCACTGCCCCAGGTGTGGAACACTGGAGCAGGATGCTCCTGCAGGCACCACCAGCAACTTTCCTGACACACCCGAGCAGGGTGAGGGATGAGAACAAGAGTATTCCTCTTTAAACCCCTTATTTAACTCACATTGAGACACTGCGGAACTAATTGATGGAACAAATTATAATTTGGGTTAAAGTGTCAATGAAATCTTCAGCATGGCTTTGGAATGCTGTTATTGCCTGGATCATTACTGGAGTTTTACAGAGCAGGGTGAAATGGAGGGTGTTCCTCCAGGCTGAACAACCTCTGCCCCAGGTTTTGATCTGATGCCACTTGTCACTGACCACTCAGAAAACCATTAAATTTTGGCTAAAAGTAATGTGTCCATTAAACTCTGCATTTCTAGCCAGAGATGGCAGTGAGGGTGAATGACTGAATCACACCTTTTACTTAGGAAACAAACCCATAAAAGCAGATTGTAACACTAATTGTGAACACAGCAGCTGCTGCTTTGGGACAACTCCCATGAAACTGTGTTTTCCAGGAGCAGCAGCACTCCACACTTAACCTGGGAATGGACACAACCCTTGTCAGCAGAGAGAGGGGCCTATCCCTAAGGAACACCTTCCACAGTGCTCTGAATTATGCAAATAACTGCACTGACCCTCCAGTGACTGCCACGGAGGGGTCAGGGGGTCCGGCTCGGGATGGAGGGAATGCTCAGATCCCTGGGAAGGTCAGGGGCAGGGAAAGGGTAACCAAGCCTCCTGTAGCCATCCAAAGGCCAAGTCCCTCTCTGGGGACTCAAGGGCTCTGTTGTTCCAGGGCTGCAGCTGCCATGAAGGGCCCGTCTGTGTCTGTCTGGAAATCGCGGCCGGCATCACTCCGATGCTTTTTCCATTCACCACCCCGAGATATCAGTAATAAATTGGGAAGAAATTCCTCCCTGTGAGGCCCTGGCACAGGTTGCCCAGAGAGGCTGTGGCTGGCTCCTGGATCCCTGGAAGTCCCCAAGTTTCAGGTTGGATGGGGCTTGGAGCAACCTGTGGAAAGGTGTCCCTGCCCGTGGCAAGGGGTGGAATAAAATCATCTTTAATCATCCTTCCTCTGCATCTCTGGCTGTGCCATCTTCTGAGGAATTCTAAAAGGAATTCTTACCAACACTCCTCAACCTCAAAGTCACGGGGGAGTTGATTCTCTCAGCCTGTGCACTTTTAGAGCCAGAGAATTTTTCAGGAGTCAAGTCACATGCAGTTTCTCTTCTGGGAGCAGGTATTTTCCCTGCACAGTCCAAACAATCCCCCATTTCCCGCCTCCTCCAACCTAAAGCCCTCAAATCACCTTTAATTTTAGAAACACCATGGGTTTAATCAAGAAAATCACTATAGGATGCAAAAAGGTCAAAGAGCCAACACAGGAAAAATCCCAGGGGAAGGCATTCCTCAAAATAACCTGGGAAACAATAGCACAGGCACTGCTCCCTGGAGGGAATCGGATCTGCCTCGGTTTCTCTGGGCAAAATAAAGCAAAACAAAGGCACAGAGCTGGTTTTCCCTGCAAAACCTGCCTGGGAACATTGGACAAAGCTGCTGGAGGATGGATATCACTGGAGCACAGTGGGAACTCCCTAAATAACAGGGCCTCTCAAACTCATTTGTAGTATGGACATTCCACGCAAGTAAGGATAAAGAAAGGTATTATCATTTTTCATAAAATAAAATATTATTTGCTTGTCATTCCAGGCCCTTTTCAAAGTTGTCTTGAAGAGCCACTGGACACCAAGGGAATGTATTTCCAATGGTCAAACAGCTTCAAAGGAAGAAAAGTGGAAAAAATGTAACAAACCCCATGCAATTATGCACAAAGGGTGGATTTTTTCTTAGGCTAAGTTGGTAGGAAGAATGAGTGCCTTCTTCCTGCAGAAGGGAAAAACACTCAAACCTCCAGGTGTACAAGGCCTTTTGGGTGAAAACTGAAAAAACCCCCAAAGATTTTCTGCCTCCAACTGCTCCCAATTCCTCCTGACAAGGTGAGTCCAGCCAAAGATCTCATCCAGAAACAAACAGCTCAATGTCTTAAAGCACCTGAGAAAAAAAAACCCCATGAACTCATCCTCTTGCAGGAGTGTTTAACAGGATTGTTAAAGACAAATTCCCTCTTTCTTTCTTTGCAGTTTGGGAGATCAGCAGAACCAGCCCGGGCTCTGCAGCAGCATTCTCTGCAAGCAATACTGTTGTTTTTCTGTGCTCTCAAGTTCAGCCTGTGGTTCAGAGGAGCAGCTACTTGAGTATCAGCCCCATTGTCCTCCAGAACTTTGCCTCTGGTCACACGTGGTGCAAAAAAAAATAATCAAGTAGATAATTTATACTCCACCAGCCCAGAAAGAAGCTCGGGGAGTAGCTTTGCTTTATTGAAAAGAAACCTCATTCAGCATATTTTAAGGATTGTCTTTGTCATCGTTTCTTGCTCCTCATAAAAACGCAAGGAGCAAACGAGGGAACAATTCCCATTTCAACGCGACAGAACTTTGACACCGTTGTCTTGTCTGCAGGACAAGCCACAGCCCTGCCTGCAAAACTCGTGGGATGTGATCAATAGCACGAGGGGGAGAGCAGAGATGGAGAGAGCAGAGATGGCACAACCATCACAGATGGTACAACAGAGATGGTACAACCTCCCCTACCCACCTTCCTCCCCAGTCCTGGTACTCCCAGCTGGCTGTGGGAATCCTTGCCAGGACTCTGGACCAGGTTCCACATAACAAACCCCTTCCCTCAGCTTTTTCTGTGTGAAGCTCCAGTTTGGTCCTCACCTTCAAGATGCCCAGAATTCCTCTGGCCCCTGTTGCTTCACCTCTGTCATCCTCCCCACAAAAAGGCAGCCACATTCCTGCTCTTTTTCCAGCTGTTCATGCTGAAGCCCAAGATCCCAGAGGCACAATCCTTCACCCTGGAGCTGATAAAAAAATCCCAACTCCCCCTCATTCCAATCTGCACTCCAGGATCCTCATCGAGGTTTTCAGACACAACAGGGAACTTAAAAAGCATTTTCCACCCAAAGCTGTTCTATCATCCTGAAACACCAGCGATGCTAAGGAGTTTATCCAGGTGGGAAGTTTGGCTGGGAGGAGGGATGAAGCTCTAGTCCAGGCAGGAGCTGTAACAGCAGAGCCACCTCCCTCCCAACACTCATGAGGAGCTTCACAAAAAATGACAACCAAAGGAGTCAAGGGAGTACTTGACCACTAGAAAACAGAAATGACCTTGGACTTGGAGATGGACCATGGAAAGCCATGGACTGGGGACACAGCACTTGCCAGTGGGCAGGAACTCCCATCTTAGCACATCTACACCCTGAACATGCCACCAGTGCTTTTGGGAGCAGGATTTGAGATGCTGCCAATGTGCTGAGCAGCCCTGTCCTTGGGTCAAAAGCCTCTCCCAAGGACTGTGCAATCCCAGTTTGGAGAAGGCCAGGGAATGACACTCTGGCTCTTCCAAGCACTCCAGTAACAGACACCAACTGGAGACCAATGAAAGAGGAGGGAGCAGGGTTTCCCAGGCTTTTATTGGTATGTTACCTTCATTACCCAGAAAAGCCACTTGTGTTTACAGGATAGAACCCTAAATCCAACTGCCAGTTCTTAGTCCAAGACAAAGTGATGGACACAGGGAATTAATTGCCATCAGAACAATTAACAAGCCTTATAAACTTCCCTTCAGAACCAAACCCTTCCCAAAACCTTCCCTCTCCCTTGCTCCTTTCCATTTGGAATTGGGCTTTAGGCAGACCTATGACAGCAGCGATCACATCCTGCAACTCCAAGTCCAAACAGGAATTTCCTCCTTTCCTCTAATTCAAGCCTTCCCCAGCTCAAACTCAGTTCAATAAGCAACATCCCAAATATTTTTATTTCCACCACTGATGCAACTGAACACACCACTTGATTTTTACTTTCAATCAGCTCAGGGAACCTGGAGCAAATGCAGGTAAACCTGGCAGGTAAGGACATGGCAGAGCCATCAGGCAGGTGGATTTGCTACTCATGGGAGAAGAGAAATGTTTGGAAAAGGAAGGTTCCAGCATTCCTTCAGCACGGGGAACATGTGGAACCCCCAGAAACATCTTCTGCCCTAAACCTCCACAGAAAATTGGTTTCAGCACAAAATGTAACCAGGTCCACACCCTGAACCCCTGGATTCCACACACCCCAAAACTTCCTCTGACTATAGGAGCACCTCAATCACTAAACTTGACCCCAGTCCAGCACCACCTCTAGCCTGGAAGACCATGAGGCTGTTTGGCTTGTCTAAGACATGTTTCCCTGGAGCTGCCTTGTGCTGGAGGGCAGCTGGTGGCTCCCACAAGGACTTTGATGGGGGGACAATGTCACAGAGGTGGACACGGCTCCAGCTGAGCGACGGCCAAGGCTTCCCGTTCCTTACACCTGCTGGCACTGAAGGGAAAGCTCAAACACAACCCAGATGTGAGGAGAACAAGGTCAAAGCTGAGTTTAACACTGCACATGAAATTCACCTGCAGTGAATTTTTTACTGGTAGCAGGAGTAAGAGATTCCTGCTGCAGGCTCCAGGTCCGGCACAGCAGAGCCGTGGGAAGTCCCTCGCTGGGAACAGGCTGGTTAAATGCTGAGAGGGATCAATGCCAGCAAGGTAAGGAACTTAAATCAGTTCCTTTCGCCTCCCAAGGAAATCAAATTTAGCTGTGAAGCAGCGCCAGGCAGGGATCTGCTGTCTATTAGCAGGAATTCTCAGTTTTTCACATTTTAATTAGCTTTTGTAGCCCTTTTCAGGCCCATTTTCAGCCAGCTGGGCTACACCCCCTCCAGATGGAGGTCATGGGTACTTCTCCTGCATTCCAGCAACAATTCCTTCCTTATTTGAGCAGTTATATTCCCAAAATATTAATGCATTTCATAAAATACTGCACACACTTGATCTGGGGCAACCCAACTGTCAGCAATTCCGTATCAGCCATAGCTCCTCTTCCTTTCTCCAGCTGCACCATTGTTCTTGCTCCTCCTGACCTGGAGCTTCTCCAGCACATCCAGGACAACACAAGGTCAACAGCACAATCTTCCTCAAGCCAGAATCCCTCTTAAAAACATTCCCCAAATCAGGAGCTGCTCCAGCAAAGAGCTTCAGAGCCCTGCTGCTTCCCTTGGAGCACCTCTGTTCCCTGCAAAATGAAGAACTGGGTTCCCTCCAGCCTGAAACCACCCTTGGGGCTCCTCCTTAGGAGAAAAACTCCTTTTGCCAGGTTTGAAAACACTTTTAGGAATACCTGGAAGGTCCTGCTAGGCATGGCAGGAACAATGACCTCAACTGCTCCCACACCCAATGTAACATGGGCCATAACGTGCACAGGGACCATTCCCAGGGGATGCTTTGGATCACCTCCACTGAAGCTGCTTCTCTGCCATCCAACTGCTTCAATTCACACCAATTCCAGATGTTTTTCAAGAGACAGGAGCACTGACATCTGGGAACAGGTGATTCAATGAACATTCCCACTCCCCTTTTTGAACCCATCTCCAAGGCAGACAAACACTCGAGGTGACCAAGCCAACTCTTCCTGCAGGAGGTGACCAACCAGATCCTGCTGTGGAGCTTTCCACTGGGAACGTGGCTGCAGGATCCAAGTTCATGACATTTTTCAGTTCTCTGAAGGTATTTGGCCTTTTATCTCCATTCTAGATAACCCCATTGCCTGGAGTGGGACCAGCTGCACCAAAGAATTGGTTTGGATTTACTCATGGAGATGGATCCATGCTGGATAAAGTTACAGGAGAACATCTGTCTGACACTGATGAACTTCATTCTGCCTTTGCTCTCAGATAACCCCTATTGTTTTTTTGGGGATGGAAACCTTCAAAAATCTTCACAATTTTTAAATCTTTCTGCTTTTCAGATAATTGAGCTGTTTAAGGAAGTGTCCAAGACCAGGTTGGATGGGGCTTGGAGCTTCCTGGTCTAGTGGAAGGTGTCCCTGCCCACAGAAAAGGGGTGCAATGAGATGAGCTTTGAGGTCCCTTCCAGGCCAAACCATCCTGGGATTTCATAATTCTATGATAATGTTTTAAAAATACTTTTCCTTGCTCTGTAACAAAGCCAAAACTTCCTGTCTGAGTGCATTTTTTCCCTTTTCAGCACAAGGGCTTTAAAATCCTCTTTTCTCAATCTGAATGTTAAATTTGGCCTTCAGTGGGGATTAATTTTTATGACATTTTATTGGAAGAAGAAAAACGGAAGGGAGGGAAACAGGAGGAGGGGAATCAAGTAGTCCAAACTGAATAGAATTAAAATGAAAACAAGCCTGATGAAAATGTAACACCCACAAAATAATGCATCCATGAAACAGTGTGGATAAACAGTCCACTGCAGCAAGTGGGAAATATATCCAATTATTGCCCAGCCATCCACTTCAAAGGTGAAGGTTTTGATGGCGATTCCCACATCTGCAGGGATGCAGGGAATTGTGGTGGGAGACAGTGACTGCCTGGTTAATTCTATACAATAATCTGCTCAAATAAATTACGCTCTGTTGCCTAATTAATCAGATCCCCTGCAATTAACGTCAAGGAGCCAGTGACCTCATGCAGACAGGATTAAGAGCTCTGCAAGGCTCCGTTCCGGGCACAGCCACAGGAACAAGTTCCCGCAAGGCAGGGCCGGGTGCAGTGTCAGAGATGCTCCTTCATGCAGGAATTGCAAAACTCCAGATCCTACAGGGACTCCTTGGAAGCCAACGGGACACAGCATGGGAATGGGGAGAAATGGGAATGTCCCCTCAAGTCCTGGATCCAGAGAGAAACCAAGGGGTTTCTTGTCACATGGCACTGGAGAGGATGCTTCCAGATAAACATCCTGCTTCCCAAAAAACTGGATTACAGAAACATGGAATGGTTTGAGCTGGAAGGGACCTTCAAGACCATCTGGCCCACTTCTCTGCCATGGGCAGGGGCAGCTTCCACTAGTCCAGGTTGTTCCATGCCTCATCCAATCAGGCCTTGAATATTTCTAGGGTTGGGAAATATTTGAATATTTCTCCAACACCTTCACCTCCTCTCTGGGCACCCTGAGTCAGTGGTGATAAAATCACCCTCATTGTAAAAAAACCTCAAATTCTGCTGCTGTTTAGTCCCCTCCTGGCCTGGCTTCCCCTTTCTGTGCAAGCTCAGCAGTAAGAATTGTCTCCTCTGGAAATGAGAACACCAGGAGCAGCTCCCACAGCCGTGGCACCCAAGGAAACCACTGGCATGAGGGGAAAACAGCACCCCAGCACTTCTGGGATGGATCCTTCCAGAAGCAAACCTGTGCCAGCCTGACCCACCTGCCAGCTGTGCCATCTCCTCACCTTTGGAATGTGCTCTGGGATATTTGGGCAGGTGAAAGAGTCAGAGGAGGCACATGGGATCCCTTGATGGCTCTGTGGAGCGCCTGGAGCAGTGCCATGGGATTGACTGTGAGCACCGGGCTGGCTCTGCCCCACCACTGCCTGTGAACTGGAACAGCACAACCCTGAGCTACGAGGGATGAGCTGAATCAGAAATGCCATGATATGCTGTGGAAACTGCAGGAAAAGGAGTTGGGAGGAACTCAAGAATGTGAGCTTTCCACAAGCTGCTATCTCACAGCCAGTCCCAGCACTGTGCACATCCCCGGCCGCCTCTAGGCCCAGCTTTGGGGCCGCCAAACCCAGCTCCACTTGCTGCTGCAAGCACCAGACAGCTCCTAATCAGAACAACACTCCCCACTCCCTCTCCACATGGCAACAGCTTCATTTTCCATCCAAACAACCCATCCCCAAGCCCCCACGGCCTGGCTGGCGAGCGCGAGCAGCTGCCGCAGCACGAGCAAGTGGATGCCGAAAGCTGCGCGCAGGAATTCCACGACCTTCCCCAGCCAACCAACCTCAACTGCTGCATTCCTGGGTCTCTGGCTGCGGGTGGGAGCCACGGCAGCCCCCCCGGAGCAGAGGCAGAGGTGTGAGTTTGTGCAAGCCAAGCCTTTCTGAGCCGGGCTTTGAAGTGCAGAGCCCCGACGCACGTCTTCAAACAGCGCCCGAGGCTGCACAGCAGCATCGGCTCAGCGGCTCCCGCCATGCGCCGCAGCCCATCCAGATGTTTCCAGCCAGGCAGCCAGGCCAGCTGCTGCACAGCTGCCTCGTGTCGGGCTGGGGCAGCTCTTGGGAGGGAGCAGCACTAGCTCAACATCCCCCTGTGACATGTTCTGACTTCGCGGGGCTGAAAGAAAAAAAAAAATGTCTTGCGCGGTTTGAGTTGTTTGTCGAGAGGAGTTTAAGTAAGGAAAGTAGTGAAGGATTTGGTATTTCAAGCTCCTGGATGCTGCTCGTGCCTCTGCAGCAGCTGCTTCCTGCTTCTCCATTGTATGGTCAAACTGAGGCACTAGAAAGTCAAAAAAAACCCCAGAAGGTTGAAAAACTGGGAGATTTAAAAAAAAAAAAAACGGAGCCAGAAAAAGAATTTAATGGACCATTCTGTCCATACCCAGTGGCTAAAATGAGGCTCAAAGGGCTTGGACTATTTGGAGCTGGCCAGCAGCTTTTGACTCCAAAAAAGAGACAATTCCAGCAGCAGAGGGTGGGGAATTAAAGACCATAGGATCACAGATTGGTTTGGGTTGGAGGGACCTTAAAGCTCATCATGTTCTACCCCTTACCACGGGGACACCAGACCAGGTTGTTTCAAGCCCCATCCAACCTGGCTTGGACACTTCCAGGGATCCAGGGGCAGCCACAGCTTCTCTGGGTAACCTTGCCAGGGCCTCACCATCCTCACAGAAAATTCCTTCCCAAGATCCCATCTAACCCTGCCCTCTGGCAGTGAGAAGCCATCCCTTGTCCTGGCACTCCAGGCCCCACTCCAAAGTCGCTCTCCAGTGTCCCACAAAACTCCAACACACAACTTGGGGTGACACATGATCTAGGGGAGGTCTCACCCAGGCACTCCACACACTCACCAGTAACAGGAAATGCTGCTGTGGTGAAGGAAAATTAGGAAAACAACCCCCTCCTGCAGCCAGGGACTATTTTCCTACTTCTCTGTGCGAGACAAGCAGTGACATCGCTCGGGGCTCAGCATAAGAAAAAAAAAACCCAAAAAACAAAAACTGTTTACAGAGAGAATTTTGCAACCTCTCCAAATGTCATCCTGGGTCATATTTTGCCCATGATGGGGACACAAAACCTGAGGGAAACTCCAAAGGCTGCAGAGCCCCGGGGTGCTCCCTGCAGCTCCTGCCTGGACACGGAGAGGCATCACCACGTGCTGGAGAAGGACCCACAAACCTTCTGAAGGCTTGAAACTGAAGAAGGATGGAAAATGTTTAACTTTTGCCAGGAAAAAGTATCAAATATATCCTCCTAGGATTTTTCAGACAGCTTGGTTTGGGTTTGTTTGTTGTATTATTTTGGGGGTTTTTTTTCTAAAGTTGAAACTGGTTTCCTAAATCATCATGGACAAACAAACAACCAGGGACATCACACAATTCAATCCCCAAACAAAGATGAGTCCACTGGTCAGCTTTTGCTACAAATTGAGTGGATTAAACCCTTTATTTTTCAGTAATGACCAGCCATGCTGCCTGCAGACCCCCAGAAGGTCAAGGGCAGGATCTGGCTAAAATCCCATTCCCGAGGAGAAACAACACCAGGGACCAGCTGGAACCACCACTGTGGGATTCCCCTGGGGTGATCAGATCATGATGTTTTATTCCCCTGACCCCTGGGATCAGCCAAGCTGGGAAAGGCTCCCACAAAACAGCTCCAAACGAGAGGGATATTTTACCATAACCTTAAATAAACAAAAGCAGAGGAGAGAGAGGAGATGCTGCTGGGAACTACAAAGGGGAACTGTAAACACAACAGCAGATAAAGCAGATGGATGTTTGAAACAACCATTTGCACTGGAGAAAACACATGGGATCCGTCCCCAAGCCCGCAGGGAACGAATTTACTGCAGCCAGAAACCACGTGCTGCAGTCAAATTTCCATTTATAACCATTACCTGCTAAGCCTGAAAAACCCACAAATAAAATCCAGGGCAGCAGAAATTTGTAACGTTGCAGCAGGAAAAAATCAAATGACTGAGGATCCCATGTGGAGAGAAGGATACTGAGAGTGCTGCTGCAAGGAGCTCGGGGTGCCCAAGGGCAGAAATGCATCTGGTGGGTTTAATTCCCAGAGAACTCGGACATCCAGCCCCAAAGGAGAGGGAAATGTTTTGGTCTGGATCACATCAGCCTCAGTTTTGACTCTCCTTTCTTCCTCCAGTAGAGAAAACAATTTGATTTTTATTATTAGCCTGGAGAGGTGCAGGGTGGAGGTGGGAAGTGAGTGAGCAGAGCAGGAACCAGCCTCTGGTGAGATATCTCCTAGAAGTAGCAAAGCACAGAAACTACCAATAAAACAGCCTTATAAAGTGGATTATTTGGGAATGACACCACCATTTAACGATGGTATTTTGGAAGCAGCTCCCAGTCCCCCGGCAGCACCTTCACCTACAGCTAGTGGCTGAATTTTTAAATTTAATTAATTAAACCATGGCCAGGGAGGCAGGAGGAGAATATATTGCTTTGGACCACAGTCAAATAACAGATGCACACACTGGACTAATTGAGACACACTTGACACTACTGGAATATGCCAGACTCCCAAAAAAATCCCATTCCCCACTTCTCTTTGCTCTGCCTACACATGGCAGCTCCTCACACAGGGCTGGGATTAAAGGGGGAACATTTCACCACTGCTGGGAGGGGATCCTGAGGTACATGTGTGATCCTAGAGAAATTCAGGGAATTAATGAGCAGCCTCCCCTCATTCCCAGATGCTCCCATATATCATTGGGCACAGACAGCACACAGTCAGACAACTTTATGCAGCAAGGTCACCTTTCAAAAGGAGAAGCCACCCAAGGCCTCTTTCAACTTTTAGAGTCCGAGAAAAAAAAGAGAAAAGGAGAAAGAACATCTGAAAGGGATGAAAACCCCAGAAGCACAAGGTGTAACCCCCCCCCAAATTCACCTCACTGCTAAAAAACAACTCCCCGTGGCCTGAGTGTGCAGAGCCGCCTGCACCTCCAGAACCTGCTTCCTTGTGGGATGCCAAAAGAACTGTCAGTTCTGCATTCCCAGGGGAGAGGAGGGATTTCTGAACCAGCTGTCTGTGTGCAGACACAGCTCCAGCAGCAAGTCCCAACACCTTCCCCTCCGGCCCTGCTTTCTGGCCTCACCCACAGCCGTCAGGGGCTCTTTGTCAGGCCCCGAGTGTTGACAAATCCTGTCCTGCACAACTCCCCACAACGGGAAGCAACAAAAGGCTGGGCTGTGTTCCTGTGGATTAGCTGCTCTCATCCCTCTAGCCAGGAGCTGTGCCTGTTCCGTGTATTCATCGGGATAATTCCTTAGCCAGGCATTAGGCAGAAAACCCAGGGAAAAGGCAGCAACAACCACAACAAACAGCGGCTGCTCGTTGCTACCCCGCACTCCACCAGAGGCACGGGGGGGAACAAAAGTGGTCTTCACTTCAAGTACAGCCTCAAGCTGTGCCAGAGGAGGTGCAGGTTGGAATTTCTGCATGGAAGGGGTGGTCAGGCATTAGAAGGGGCTACCCAGGGAGGTTTGGAGTGCCCATCCCTGGAGGTGTCCAAGTAAGGCCTGGATGTGGCACTCGGTGCTCTGGGCTGGGTGACAGTGTGGTCCCAGGGTTGGACTGGATGATCTTGGAGGGCTTTTTCCACCTCAGTGATTCTGTGTGATGTTGTGAAGTGAAAAAGCAGCACTTTCTGCAAGCAGAACACTCGAGGCAGGGAATGTGTGAGCAGGCAGTAGTAGTAGCTGCTCCTCCACCCTTTTCCTTGTTTAGCAGCTCCAGCACCTTTCCTGAACCCTCTGTTCTGCTGCAGCTAAAGCTCCATTCCCTGTTCCAGCTTCTCCTCTTGACATCAATGCCAGCTCATATCCTTTAGCAGCAGTTATGCACTGACAAGCAGATTTTGAGACACACCTCACGTGGCACTGGAGTCCTTCCACCAGCAGTCAGCTCTTCCCGTCACAACCAAACCTGGAAAACTCTGACCCAGGGAAAAGGAAAATGTACTGGCACAACCTGGGTCACAAACACTCAATTCCCAGAGCACAAGATCACAGGATCATGTCCACAGGAGGGCTATGAGGAATCCCAGAATCTCAGACTGGTTTGGGTTGGGAGGGAAATGAAAGGTCACTCAGTTCCACCCTCTGCCATGGGCAGGGACATCTTCCACTAGCCCAGGCTGCTCCAAACCTCATCCAATGTGGCCTTGGACACTTCCAGGGATGGGGCAGCCACAGCCTCTGTGGCTCTGTGTCCATGGAGATGTCCATGGGCTTAGGATGGACAGTGCCCCTAACCCAAAAAACCAATGTATGTACACAACATATAAATATAAATGTAAATATATTATATTAAATCATACATATTATTATTATATAATAATATCACATATTAAATAATATATAATTAAATTATATATATAAAAAATATATATTAAATAATATATATATTACTCTTTACCAACACTTCCCCAAAACTGGTACAAAATGAGTACAAAAGCAGAGCAAGGCTCCACTTTCCCATCAGCAACACACACAACCCCCCAACACAAACACAGCCAGATCTGAGGCCATCACTCAAGCCTGGCTGATGAATAATGTTAGGAATAATCCCTTTAATAGCAGCTCTGCTCCCCGTTTCCCTCCTGTCCCTGCCCAGACATGCTCCCAGGCTGAGCTGCTCCCCTGGGCTTTGATGTGGAGACACAGAATCCCACACTCACAGGATGGTTTGGGGTGAAAGGGACCCATCTGGGGTCACCTTTGTCATGGGGCACATCAGCTGACCAGGGATGGCAAGCCAAAAGTTCAGTCTGCATTGCCTGAGCCAAAAAACCTCACTCCAACCCCCTCAAATTCCAACAACATCATTCCCAATGTGTCATTTCCAGAGAAAAAGAGAAGCCAGAGGAACTGACAGTAAATACAAGGAGAATCTGTTCTTTAAAAACACTGCTAGAAAAAACAAATTTCCAATTCAAGTCCTGTGCCTCTGACTTGTAACAGCAGCTTATCATGTTACCAAAACTCTCTAATTTGAAGTGAAAAAAGCCCTAAACCACACAATTATCAAACTGCAGGCATTAAATTCTGTGTCTTCCCTAATTTCACAACTTTCCTTTTGTTAATCACTGATTAACACTGCAAACCCCAGCAGAGGGCCCTACCTGGCCCTTTACACTACAAAGCAACTGAGAAAAGTGGGAAAAA
Source organism: Argya squamiceps (assembly GCA_037834095.1). Taxonomy (NCBI): domain Eukaryota; kingdom Metazoa; phylum Chordata; class Aves; order Passeriformes; family Leiothrichidae; genus Argya; species Argya squamiceps. The sequence goes on from JBBMKD010000194.1 coordinate 5,584,313, forward strand.
CTTTATTCCTGCTTCACAATCTCCAGTTTGGGCATGACAAATCCCTCCTAAACTAGCAAAGTGTGTTGCTAGTTTAGTGCAGGTGCTAGCACAGCTTCTTCCCAGTTTATCCCAAATTCAAACAACCCTAAAAGTCAAACAATGCTAAATTAATTCTTATTTTCTGTAGAGCCAATGCTCAGAACCCGCAGCACCCAGTGGGTGAAGGGCTGGATTTCTCCTGGCAAACCCATCCAAATAATCATATATAGAAAAAAAAAATAAACCTAAGCAAGACACAAACCTCATGGATCCTTGAACTTTCAGAGAAAAGTTGGGAAAGAGTGAGAAGCAACCAGTGAAACAATAGGAGCCAGAGGTAAAAAAAAAAAAAACAAAACTCAAAAAGAGAGAATAAACCAACATGGAGAAGTCCCTGCTGCAGCAACAGAAATTAATTAATCTTAGTTTGTGCATGACCTGTCCAAGAAAATGGGATTTTCAGCACTGCTCCTTGAGGTGTCGGAGCATGCTAGCTTTATTTCATTTAAAAAGTTACTTTCAGTTCACTTATCTCAGTTTTTCCATGTCCTCTACAGTCTCAGGTCCTTGGTGGTGGTTTTCACCCTGATCCAGGAGGGATTTCAGGAGGAAATCAAGGAGGGAAAGCCACTGTAAGTTTATCAAACTGCCCAGGAGCTGGCAAAGACCTGAAGCTTTCAATGTGCTCCATCATTACCCCAATTTTCATCACCCCAATTTACAAACCTTTGGGACAGACCTTTCTAAGCTTCAAAACCCAACCTGTTGGGGAATATCCTCTACAGCAATGTCTCATTGAGGAAATTTTGGACAAATCCCTTGGGATGCAGAGCATGAACCTGCGGATGACCCTCAAAATGCCATATCAGCACCTCAAAAATCCAGGGAGAGGCACAGATGTGCTAAAAACTCCCCCCATTTATCTTCTGGCTACCAAAATTCCTGCTGGATCAGCTCCTGGGAACCCACAGGCCATAAATCCCAGGGAACACATGCTCCCCCCCACTAATGTCTCCAGCAGCTCAATCCCAACTCCTGCACCACTCCAAGCCTCGACCCCAGACGCTACAAATTAGTTCTGACTATACAAATCCCAGCCATAACACTAAAACCAGAATTCTAAACAATAGAAGGGAATCTAAACCTCACCCAGAGACCATTTGCTCACAATGTAATTTTTTAAATAATGTCTGCTGCATAAATCAGAGCAGAAGTGGCCTGGGTTTGATGACTTCATTTGGGGGCGGACATGGTGACGCCACTTTTAGTGCCACAGAAGAGTCTTCCAGAGCCACCTTGCATGCTCTGCAGCAGGAGGGGATGTACTGCCTGGAAAATGCCTCTGGAAAATGCCTCCAGCCCCTCAGGAATGGCTGGGACACAGAGCAGTTCCCAACCCCCTCAGCCTCAGGTTGATTTCCCAAACTGTCATAGAATAATCCTGGAAATGGGTTGGGTTGGAAGAGACCTTAAACCTCATCCCGTTCCACTCCTTCCCCACCTTCCACTACCCCAGGTTGCTCCAAAACCTTGTTCAATCCATCCTTGGATAATTCAAGGGAACACTCCCACCAATCTGCCTCCATCCCAACCCCTCAGTGCCTCCAGAATAGTTGCCAGAGCATGAAAAGATGGGACAGATGGACAGCGAAGGTACCATCCTGCCTGCACGTGTGCTCCCAGCAGTGGCTGATGCAGGATTTTGGGACACCTCTCCCACCCAAAACAGTTGAATTTCCCCTCGGCAGCCTTGTCCAAGTGAAATCCCTGCTTTTCCCCGAGCTGCTCCAGCAGTTTGGGATGCCTTTTTCTCATTAAATCCCTCCTTCCACGTTGAGAGCCTTTCCTAAATTTAATTTGAGTGAATCACTTTCTTGCCAAAGGAAAAAAACAAATCAAAGGTTTATTCTGATGCTATTGAATTCAATGCCTGTAAATTTAATTTCTATCTGTACTTTTGTTTAAACATTTTATGGTGTTAATTACAACAAACCATGCAAATTAGGCTGCCAGTGGAATAAAAGGTCTGTTCTACCAGATAATAAATAGCTCTCAACCATAAGCTCATTAAGATGCTGTTCAAGTGCGTGCTCTGACTCCCAGGTTGAGATCAAAATCTGCATCCTAAAAACAGGAGGATCTTTGGGGCAGCATGAGGCTGCTGGCATGGAATATTGCATTCTTTCCAAAGGAAGATCCTGGAGCAAGAGGATGGTCTGAAATCCAAACCCTCTGTGTCTGGTTTGGGGCTCCAACAGAGCTATTTTAAACAGGTACCACAAATCCCACACATTATTCCTGCTTATCCGTGAGCATTTAAATGCCAAGCTTGGTGTAAATAAATTACTTCTTTGGTTGAATCATTGATATCCTCCAAGCCCTGCTGCCCTGACCCCCTTCCTTAAATCCACCAGGAAAACCAGCTGAAGTGTCAGACACATTCCTTGCAGTCCCTGCAGGAGAAGCTCAGCACCTTTCTGGTCTTCCACAAGGTTCCATTTTGACCACCCCAAAGGAGGCTGGAGCCCAGCATGGACCAAGGAGAGGCAGGAGGGATGGAGAGATCTGGAATGGTTCTGTCTTTACAAAACCTGGGAGAGATTCCATGGACAGGGAGTGAAGTTTTCCCTGCCAGCTGTACATCAGCCTCAGGATACACAGGATTTTGAGGACATCTGGTCCTGGATCCTCCCCTTGTGATCCAAGAGCCTGGGAGAGAGGAAGGTTTCCTGCCAACACATTTGTGGGCCTGATACACTGCTGACACAGAGACAGAGAGGACTTAGCACTTCCAACTAGGAGCAGGTGATCCACTGACAGGAATTCCAGCAGCCAAGGCTTCATGGGATCCTGGTCTATCCCAGGGAAAAAAGCTTGGCAGCTGTGGCACACAGACAGCAGCACATCCCACAGGGATGTGGGAATGTCCTCCCACCCAAGGGGCAGATCTGAGCCCTCACCCTGCAGGGGGATGGCTGCAGACACAGCCAGGGAGGGATGGGGAGGTCTGGAAAGGAATGGAAGTGTGGACAGCAAGGGCTGCCCAAAAGGGAAAGCTTTTCCTCACAGGGAATGTGAACAACTTGGCCTGTGCTCTGGACCTCACCATCCTGAACTGGGATCTGTCACCAAACTGGCCAAGCACCAAGATCCTGCCAGGGCTCCTTCCCTCCTGCCCTTTGGAAAGACACCAGTCCCAATGCCAGATGTAATCATCACCCTGATCCTCATGGGACACAGCCTCAGCCTGAGGAATGTCCCTTTTTTCTGGGCTCATCCTGGGATGAGGATGAGGAACATCTCCACACTGGCAGCTCACAGCACTACAGTCCCCATCCCACTTTCTGCTGGAGACTGGGAGTGTCTGGAGCCCAGCTCAGCGAGGACAAACAGCTTTGATGCTCAGTTTGCTCCTACAGGGAATTATTCTCCCCTCCACTAACTGGGAATTGAAGTAGTTAAAAACACCAATCACAAATCCAATGAGTTTATCCTTAACACCACCTCTGGATGTTCTATGGATTCAAGCCATGGCCTACCTAAGGAAAAAGATGGATTTGCCACAGAGGGGAGACCACCACTTCACAGCCCCCCTCAGGCACTACCTCCCTGCTTTCCTCAGCAGAGAAATCCTGGGCAGAGCACCTCCAACCCACAGATGTTCCAACCACACATCTGGCACATCAATGGCTTTCCTTCCATCCCTCTGCATGGACAGTGACTCCTTGATCTCCTGAATTAATATGGATTTCAAAACAAAGCACAGGCAGGTGTTTCCCTCCACAGTTGGGCTTTGGGCTCTGTTTGAAAGGCCAGAAGGGCTCAGAGAGCTTCAGGCAGAGCTCTGGCTGGAGGTGGTGGCTCAGGAGATCCAGCTGGAAAATGTTGGCTCAGCCACCTCTGCCACTTTGGCCATGGGGGCTCCTCAGCATCAACATCTCCCCGTTTATGATTGGGGTGAAACTCCCCAACCCAACCCTCTCCTGCTGCTCTTCAGGGCTTTTCCTTTGTCCAAAGGAGGGAACAGAGCTGGGAAAGAGTCTGGAGCACCAGGAGCAGCTAAGGCAGCTCAGTCTGGAGAAAAGGAGGCTCAGGAGAGACCTTCTGGCTCTGCACAAGTCCCTGACAGGAGGGGACAGCCAGGGGGGTCAGGCTCTGCTCCCAGGGAACAGGGACAGG
>JBBMKD010000194.1:5588538-5605287 GCA_037834095.1 Argya squamiceps
ATATTAGGGAAAATTTCTTAAGGAAAAGGTTGTCCAGCCCTTGACAGGGGTGGAGTCTCCATCTCTGGAGGGGTTTGAAAGCCATGTGGATGTGGCACTTGGGGATGTGGGCTAGTGGTGGCCTTGGCAGTGCTGGGGAAGGGTTGATTGAGGATTGAGGTTGATTTAACTACTTCAATGATTTTGGAGGGCTTCTCCAACCTGAATGATCCTGTGACTGTCTGAAACAGAAAATGAGGCCAAATCCAAGGAAAAAAGGAGTCTTTGAAGGTGAGATGGCTGCAGAGAGCAGCACTGGGCCCTTCTAGGACCACCCAAAGGTCTGGAGAAGGTTGGGTCAGATCAAGCCAAGGGTGCATGGAGGGGTGAGATGCCTCCATATCCCATCCTGGAAACATAAACCTCATTTATCCTTCCTGGAAAAGTCTGGAGACTGGTAGGTTGGAGCTATAAAAAAGAATGGCAAAACATAGCTGAGAAGGAATTTTCCATTCAGCATTAATTAGTTTCCATTAACACCCAGTTCCATGGCTCACTTTTAGAAGAAAAGCTCTTTTGTTCCAATTCCAGGGGCTGAAAAGGGCAATGAAGGGATGAAAATGCTCTTCCCAGAGAAAGAAGAATTATCAGGGTTCGTATTCCTAATATTCCTGGGGTTTGAAGATGTAGGGAAGTCACTTAAATGCAGAGCTTGGTCTCTTCCTGTCAAGTAATTTTGCCATCAATATAGGAAATTCCAGGGAAAAGCAGCAGCTGTATGAGCATCTTCAGCACTAGACTCCTCTCATACTTTAGGATAATTATTTGCAAAGAATCCTGGAATGGTTTGGGTTGGAAGGGACCTTAAAGCCCATCCAGTTCCACCTCTTGTCATGGGCAGGGACACTTTCCACCAGACCAGGTTGCTCCAAGCCCTGTCCAACCTGGCCTTGGACACTTCCAGGGATATAAAAGGAACGTTCCATACTTGGAACAAGGAAGGAAATCCAGCAGGATCAGATTAATAAGGAAATAAACAGAAAGGTGACTCTGTCCATCTTCCCTAAAGACCAACACTCCAAAAAGTGAAATGAAACAAATGCTGAGGGTTTCCTCCCCTCATTTCAAACCCTTTCATGCTGGATTTGAGAGTTTCTCAGGGATTTCCAGCTACATGCAGTGCAGGCGATGGGAATCTCCATTTGCAACCAAAGTGGCAGCAGCTCAGACTGGGCAGGAATAAAGAGGAGCAGGGAATGCTCACCCCATTTCCCAGGCAGCTCACACAGGACATTGCAGCAACACAGAGCTCAGAGCCCCTTGGGTGCCCTCCTCCAAGAGCCTGAAGACAACGTGGGGCTGGAAGAGCAAATCCTCAACCCCCGGGTGCCCTTCAGCCCTCCTTGGGGCTGGGGATGCCCCCCTGGGAAGGCAGCTCAGGAAGGATTGGGACATACAAGGAAAATTCCCACATCTGGTCCCACAGCCCAGGCACATCCATCAGCTCCCACTCCCTCCAAACCCTGGCAGAGAGGGCACCCCAACCCCTGGGCACCCCTGCAAAGCCACCAGGCACCACATTCCCTGCTCTGCTCCCTCCAGCTTGGCAGGTCCCACATATCCATGCTCCTCCACACAGCCCAAAATCTGCTTTGTTAGGGGTTTTGGGTTGGGGGTTTTTTGGTTTTGTTTTTTTTTTTTTTTTAATACTATGTTTAAAGTTGTATATTGTTCCAAAGTTTCCTTGTTTCATGTCATTGTTTGTTACTGTGTTTGAAAGTTGGCACATATTTGTTCAATTAAAGATTTATTTGCACTATTTGTTGAATAAAGATTATTCTTGCTAAAAGCTAAATAAAGTTTCATAAAAACTCACACGTCCCATAAACAAAATACAATATCCTTTCCAAAAAAGCGTTGCACAAAACATTTCAAAATCACTCAATTCATTAGACAATAAATCCACACACAAAATAACCAGGCCTTGCCAGAATACATCATAAAATCTCATTACAACACTTTCAGGCCGGGGCTTCAAAGCAGAAACACAAAGGCTCCACCAAGCCCTCAGCCTTAAAAAATCGCTGGCAGCGTGGCCGGAGTGAGTCCCTGGCACTTCCCGAAAGCTTTGGCACCTCTGGCAGCACCCATGGGTGCCAAACCCCTGCCTCCCGGCCACTCTGGGTGGCTCCCAGCCAGCAGGGCCATTGTGGTCAGAGTGGGGATCTCAGGCATCACATCCCAGCTCTCCCAAACCACGGGAGCAGATGGAGAGCAGGGCTTCCAAAAATCAGCGCCACACCAGCCCCTCTCGGCACTAAAAAGCAACAGGAGGAGTTTCCAAACCCATGGATCCATCCAGATCCCAGCACGGTGACCAGGCTGGGGATGGTGACAGTTGCAGGGTGAGAAATAAGTCCTTGAGGTCTGAGCTGAGGTTTGGGGTAGAAAGTGATGTTACAATGCACTTTTCCAGCCATGGATAAGCATCCCTGGGCTCAGAAATGCTTCCAAAGGAAAATGGCAGCCCCAATGGTTTGGTTGGATCTGGCCAAAAGCCAACACTGACCATGGCAAAGGCACAGGCAGGTCTGGCCTTTGTCATCCTGAGGACATCTCAGCCTGGTACAGAAGAGGACAGTGGCACTGCCACTGCAACCTGCCCATCACCAAAATCAGCATCATGGAATATCCTGAGCTGAAAGGGAAACATCAGTCCAGCTCCTGGCCCTGCACAGACACCCCAACAATCCCACCCTGTGCATCATCCCTGGGAGTGTTGTCCAAACCCTCCTGGAGCTCTGGCAGCCTTGAGGCCATGCCCATTCCCTGGGGAGCCTGTTCAGTGCCAAAACACCCTCTGGGGAAAGAACTTATTCCTAAAATCCAGCCTAAAACAGTTTCAGGTAAACCTCCTCTGCCCCCAAAACAAAGCTGACCCTGAGCAACCCTGGTCCCAGTGCACAGGAACACCCAGCTGTGAAAAACTGGCATTTTCATTTACAACTCCACAACACCTTGATTCTTCCCTGGAAGCTGGAGAGGTTTTGGGGATTGTTCCCCTGGGTTTAAGTGCTGAGGGCTGCCAGAGAGCCACGGCCATGCACCGGCTGAGCTCCCTCCGGCACAAATCCCAAACTTTATGGATGCACTTACCCACTCCCCTCTGAGCAACAGCTGTCCATGTGGATTTGGTTAGTTGGGAGCAGCTACTCCACAGCAGCACTGGGAGAAGCCCTCTGTGCCCAGGAGCCCTCAACAAGTCCCAAAAGAAAGGGATGACAGACCATGAAAGGTGATGGCAGTGCCCCAGCCTGGCCTGGCTGGGTGTGACAGAGCACCCGGGCCCTGCTGACCAAGGGAAACTCTGGAATAACGCTAGGAAGAACCTGCTGAGAGAGGGATGAGGCTGTGGAATCGCTTTCCAAGAAAAATGGAAGTGGAGCTGGCTCTGCTGCCTGAACGGTGCTGGGGAAATCAAGGAAAGGAGCAGAAAAGGGGGTGGAACGAGATGATCATTAAGGCCCCTTTTGCCCCAAACCATTCCACGGTTCCACAATAGCAGAGACAACAGCACAGATGCCCCATCTCCTGAAAACCCAGGACACGTTTTCCACCTGCAAAAGCTCTTTGGCTTCATTAAAATCAGCTGCTAAAGCTCATGCCACAGGAGGAAGGACAAGGACCCTTGAAATGGGTCCTGGTGAGAAGATGCGAGGTACACAAAGGTTCAGAGAGTTAAAACTCTGCTTTTTTTCCTGCCTTTTCAAGCACATAATCACTTGTTTCAGTTGCTAGAGACGCCTCCCTCCCAGTTCTTGGGGAATATATTGTCTCAGCAGGCAGAGGGGGATGAACTCATCGTGGTTTCCCAATCCTGACCAGGGGCTCTGCGAGCTACTGGCAATACATATAATAAGTTATTATGCAAATAAAAACTGGACCTGGCCAAGGGAAATATGCTGGCTCTTCAAGTCCCATCTGCATCCCAGCAAGGATCTCAATGAACTTTAAAATCCTTATTGTCACCACAATGGGCAATATTATGTTCTAGTTTGGATCGGTTCCTTCGGAGCATTAGCTCTCATTTGGAGATATTTTTAGATTTTCCTATCCCACTCCTCATTATGAAACACTGAGCTGCAGATTGATTTATTTCTTAAAAGCAAGTTGCTGTTTTCCCAATAACAGATTTAACAAATTTGTTCCACCTGTTCAGCTATGCTTCCAATGTCTTTTTTGTGGTTTCATTGAAGTTTTTTTTAATCCAAACCTCAAAGCCTCTAAACTCAGCATTAAAAGACAAGCTCAGCATCATCACTACCACTCACAATTCAAATGCTGCTCCAAATTACTGCAAGCTTTCATTTGTAAGTCGATACAGACACCAGATTATGCAGCTTAATGGCTGTGGGCACAAACACACACTCTTCCAAGGGCATTCTCCTACTGGAAATCCTGCCTTGCTGGAGCAGGGACTTGCTGCCTCATCCCCTCCATCCTCCTCCATCACCCCAGCTGACCTCAAGACTCGACAACAAACAGAGCTACTGACACAGAAATTAAACCATCCTATATATTAAATAATCCTATATTCACCAGAGCCCCTCCAGCCCAGTGTTTTCCATCATTTTATGGAAGAAGCTGTGGTTGCTCCATCTCTGGAAAGGTCCAAGGCCAGGCTGGAGCAACCTGGGATAGTGAAAGGTGTTCCTGCCCATGGGAAGGGGGTGGTCCCACCTTGACCCACCCCACTGCTTCTAAGAATAGTTCATTTGCTTGAAGATCCTCTTTTTGTGCAGCCTTAATTCACAACTGACCATGTGAGAAATCTCAAAATAGTAATTTTTAGCTTTCCCAAACCATTTCTCAGCAAATATTTTAGGAGCAGCATTTCAGGGCAGCAATTTCCTGGTGGGTGATGGGAGTGCACAGGTGCGTACAAGAGCTGGCCAAAAATTCTGCTTCATTTATGGGCAAATGGTTCTGCTGTGGATATTTCAGGGCGGAAGAAGGAAACAAGGATCCTTTATGAAATAACCCAAGTTCTTCCAATCTGAGCATGTGATAGTAGATGAGACTGAGCAATGATAGTAGAAGTCTGAGAAAAATCATGGAATTATTGAGGTTGGAAAAGCCCTCTGAGATTGGTGTCCAACCATTCCCCCAGCACTGCCAATGCCACCACTGACCATGTCCCCAAGTGCCACAACCAGCTGCAGGGATGGGGACTCTATCACTCCTGTGCCAGGGCTGGACATCCCTTTCCATGACAGGTGTCCCCTAAAGCCTCTTCACCAACAAAGTCCAATCCTACTGAACTTCTGTAGATGCAGCACCTCCTGAACAGCCTGACAAGGTTCCTCTTCCTCATGGACACCAACCCTGTCTTTTTCCACCAATCTTGGTGGAAAAACCCACGAGGGCCCCAAATTCAGCCCAGCCCAACGAGCAATTCCCGATCTCCGAAACGAGCGGCACAATTCACTGGATGTAAAGACAAATTGAGTGACTGCTCATCCTCCTGCAGCTCCAGCTGCCACACACATCTCCACTGGCCCCCAGTCAACAGAGCTCCCTAAATCACTCACTCTGTGGGGGTGAAGCCCTGGCTACACCAAGCCCAGCTGAACCAACCAACCTAAAAGCCACCACAACAGAGGCTGCCGGGGACACGGGACCAACAGGGCATCACAGAGAACATGGCCAATCTCTTCCATCTCTAAACCGCCATAAATTTTCCCCACAGAAGCTCAAGATCTTCAAACCCAGAGAAGTGGCCTTAAAAAAAAAAAAAAAAACAACAAACCCCAAACATCCAAGCAATTGCCCTGGGTTTTGTTCCATCTCAGGCGCCCGTCAGGCTGACACATCCCGACACGAGAGCCCAGGGGCCAAAAGGGACACAGGGACATCCAGCTCAGCCACGGCTCCTCCTGCTCTCAAATCTCTCCCCAGAACACAGTTCCCTCCACAATCAACCTCTTGATCAGCAGGAACATTTTGGTCGGGTCCCTTTCAGGGTAAGACCAAAAGTAAAATCCAGGGAAGGAGGATTTCTGGAGCAGCAATAATTCCAGCTCTGTTCTGGGGATGTCGGGCATATTTTATGGGGAGATGTCAGCTCCTCACATTTAATGCTGACACTGTCATTTGCCCTTCAGCGAGAAGAAAGGCATGTAAGCAACACAAACCAAACTGAAATTTCCCCATTGCAAAGCATTCCTGCCAGGAATCACAATCCCAGTGTCATGTTTCTTATGCCCTTCCTTCCACAATAGCCCTCGAAGGCCGCACTTCCAAAGTTTTATTGCTCAGAATTCCTCACGCCAGAGTTTACAGAGCATCCTGGACACCCCTCTGGACCAGCTTCAGGCCAGTGCCTTTCCATATCAGAACAAAATCAAAGGGAGCAGCTGGATCAGGACCAACATTACAAACTTTATTCCAGATTTTTTGTGTCAAGGTCCCCCTGGTTTCTTACAAATGCAGTTTTGCTTCATTCTCCAAACACACACAACAACCAGGACAGAGGGACTGGTGGATGAACATGTGACACAATACCCTCACAGAAACATTTATTCCCATTTAATTCCCATTTATTACTGTTTAATAATACTTCAGACCAATCCAGCCCCAGCACAAAGGGAACCTCAGCTGGGGTGAGGGCTCGGTTGACTTTTGGGGATCTCAGGAAGGGCTGCCCCTTCCAAAGTCACTTTTTACTGCCCAACCCAAATGTTTTCCTTTACTTGTTTTTAACCCACCTCTTCACCAGCCTCCAAGAGTCTCACAGAAGTTAAAAGTTAAAGCCCTTCCAACCCCAATGTTTTTAAAACTGATTCAGGCACTATCTCACCACACTTGGCCTCACTCCAATTAACCCCTAAATGGCCAAGGAGTCAGAGAAAAAGCCAAAAATCATTTGTTATCTCCGAGCTGCATCTGCTGACAAGCCCTGCAGTGGGGTTTTTGTTGCTATTGTTCTCCAGGTTTGGGCTTTTTGAGCAGTTCATGATAAGAAAATTGTTCGGTAAATATGTCAGGAGCCCTTCCCTGTCAGCCGTCATCGCCTCGGGGTGTGATTGCTGTTCACAGACATCAAAATTTTTGCTATTTGCCAGGTTCCAGAAAGTAAACTTGGATCCCCTGGGACATACCTGGCGCTGCTTGTGTGCACCAGCAGCAGGGATTTTTAACTCCTTCAGTACCTGATCCAGCTTGAAGCCACACAGGATCTTCACAGGGATCTGACTGAAGGGTGCCTGCCACAAACACCCCATGAACCCTTGTCAGCAGAGTTATCATGTGTAAATTGGGGTTTCAGCATCTTCAGAGGTGGAAAGAAAAGAGTTTTGAGTGAGAAGGACCCAACAGAGAAGCTCATGGTCAGTGAGTGGGAGGGACACTGGTCCAGGGGTCTTCTCCTGAACCCATCTGCACAAAACCAGCCTCAAAAAACCTTTTCTAGGACAAGGTCTTTAATACTTCAGGCAAAATCCTCCTAGTTCAACATTTGGGTACCAGAGGAGAAGAACCTGAGTTATTCTCGGTTTAATGTGACCCTCAGCCCCCACCTCAGCAATGGGATTTGCAGAGGGACCCCACAGCCCTGGTGTGAGGATGGAGGGAAGGGGATGACAGCATCACTGAGAACCCCTAATCCCATACCACCTCCAAACAGCCCAGTTATTCCAGAAAGCAGGAGAAAAGCTGCCTGGCAGCATAGGGAGGAAAGAGTTGACAGCTCTTTGCTGCATCCAGCGTCATTTTCCTTGGCAAATCCAGGCTGTTGTTGGAAACGTGCGCCAGACGCCGGGATCGCAGCTGAGCCTGCAGGAGCAGCACTTGGGATTTAACACTTGAAGACCTCAAAACTTCCCAGAGCTCCTCCTGCAGCTCCATCCCAAACCAGGACACCAGATACAGCACATCTGGAATTGTCCAAGCCCTGCAGCCACACAGGGAAATGTGAATGACCTGCGGAGCACCCTGTGTTTGAAGTCAAATCCTGCTTTTTTTAGGAATGTGCTGGCTCCCAGCATCCCTGGCAGTGGCACAGAGATTTTCCTGCCCCTCTGCTGCTGGTGCTGAGCCTGAAATAAGAACCATCCCCTGGGGACACAGGGGAGATGCACTGGACTGAGCCTGGAGTGCTGGATTCCATCCAGGGGATCCAAGGATTACACCAGACAGCATTCCTGCAGGTGCTGAGCATGGAGGCTCTCCCATCTCCTAAGCAAAATCCACCCTGCCAGTAAAAAGCTGAGTTTTTCTCTTGGTTTCAGCATCTCACCAGATATGGAGGCCAAGCTCAGCTGAGCCAGGATTAGTGCTGCGCTCCCAAGGCTCAGCTGAAGCCTTCAGTTCAAGGGCTTTCTTGCACACATTCCCTTTCCAGAGAAAGAACAGGATGGTTTGGATGGGAAGGGACCTTAAAGTCCATCCCATTCCACCCACTGCCATGGGCAGGGACACCTTCCCCTATCCCAGGTTGCTCCAAGCCCCATCCAGCCTGGCTTTGGACATTCCCAGGGGTGGAGCAGCCACAGAATCTGTGCCTGGGCCTCACCACTGCCATAGGGAAGAATTCCTTCCCAATATTCAACCTAAATCAACCTTCTTAGCTTAAACTCATCATCCCTTGTCCTTCCACCATCAAGTTCTGCACAGACCAGGAATCGCTGCAAGAGCTGTGCTCTGAGCCTAAACAACTTCTGTCAACAACAAGAGAAAAACCTAAGCTGGCAATAAAGATATTGCTCAAAAGAAGGTTTAATATTGCTTTAAAATGGACAATTACCAGCTCTAAACTTTGCCCTCTTGCCCTCCTAGAAAAAAAAAAATCCCCTTTTGACCTTAGAAATGTGACAGAATTTACTCTGACAGCACACAGAGGTAATTCCTGATGGGCTTCCCTCACCTTTGGATGGGATATCCCTGTTTCCCAGCAAGAGTTAACACCCCAGACAGACAGAGCAAGCACTAACAAGCCTATCCACAGCCCCAAGGCAGCCAACTACTCATTGAGTTCATTATCACTCAAAAGATACAAACAGCTGCAGTAGAAAACCCAACTTTTCTCCTCATCCTGCTCTCGAAATGCACCTCATCAGCTGCACATCCAGCGATTCCCTGTCTGATCCCATTTTTCTGACACAGGTTATGTTTTATGGGAAAAGATGAGAATTCAAGTTTTCCAGGCAGAGCCTTTCTGCAGCCCCAGGAAAAGCAGCAACTGCAATAAAAAATGAAAATAAACCCCTAATTTTTGAGTCTGAACTGTTCTATCCTCTTGGGCTGGCAACAGTTCCAGCTGCCAGCCTTAAATGCCTTATCTTATTTCCCTATCCCATGGGAAAATTAGAATAAAGTTCTGGTTAAGGGAACCAGTAGCTTAGCAACTTGTTTGCAAAGTTGAAGGAAATAACTGCTCTGAAATGATTTCCTGGATTAATTTCACTGAGCCCGGCACATGGGGAAGACTGGAAGGATCACAAAGGTCTGTTTAGGCCATTAGTGCCTGCCCCACATCATCCCTGGGAAACACAGGGAAAGCCCCTGCTGCCTCATGGATCAGAAAATGTAAGGAAGAATTCAAAGATTTCGTTTTTTTAAAAAATATATAATTATTATTATCAAATAAGAATGAGATTCAAAGATTTGTATTTAATTTTTTTTTTCTGGACAGGGCACTCCGGTCTTCTGAACTCCCTGGGAAGGAATGCCAGCATTATCCAGTTAAAACATGAAATGGAAAAGGGAGAAGATACAACTGGGAAGATACCCTGAGAAGCTGTGGCTGCCCCATCCCTGGAAGTGTCCAAGACCAGGCTGGAGCAATTTGGGACAGTGAAAGGAGTCCCTGCCCATGGCAGGGAATGGAATGGGCTGAGCTTTAAGGCCCCTTCCCACTCAAACCATGCTGGGATTCTGGGATTAAGCAGCACAATGGGGTCTGTCCGACAAAGCATCTCCCCAACCCTCCACCTGCAGATAATTTACAACCACAGAGCCTGTACCTGCTCCCAGGTGGATCTGACTTCTAGCCCAGGGGACATCTTCCCTTGTCTCCCCACTCCCAGCGCTTTGTGTCTCGGGAGAGGCTGAAAGCCCAGAGGTGACAGGAATTGCAAAGAGGGATTAAAGGACAAAAGCAGCACTCAGGAACAGCACCCCGCTGGCCTGGCAAGGGATTTAACCCTGTTGTCACACAGGGATGGGATTTAACCCCTGGGGCACCGGCACTGCCCGGGAGGGGAGCCAGGAGGGCTGAACTCCCAAAGACCATGCAAGAGACAGCTCTGGCAGGAGGCAACTCTTCCCCACTCCTCTCCTCCTCCCTGCTGGGAGCAGCTTCCAGCCATTGTGGCCACAGTCCTGCCACACCAGCAGTGACCACAGCCCTGTGGAGCACAAACAACCCCTGCCCCTCTATCATGGCAAAGCCAAGTCACAACAGTCACTGCCACAAGGCCACCGAGCCAGGGGCTCCCACCACGGCAAAGCCACGGAACATGGGCCCTCCCCGTGGACACAAACCCTCACAACCACAGACCTGGACCCTCACACCACAGACATGGACAAAAACCTGCACACCATGGACATGGACTCTCACACCATGGACACAGACCCTCACACCACGGAACATAAACAAAAACCTGCACACCATGGACATGGGCCCTCACACCATGGAACACAGACCATCCCCATGGACACAAACCTTCACATCACGGAACATGGGCCCTCCTCGTGGACACAAACCCTCACAACCACAGACCTGGACCCTCACACCACAGACATGGACAAAAACCTGCCCACCACGGGCATGGACTCCCACACCATGGACACGGACCCTCACACCACGGAACATAAACAAAAACCTGCACACCATGGACACGGACCCTCACACCATGGACACGGACCCTCACACCACAGAACATGGACCCTCCCCATGGACACAAACCCTCACTCCATGGACATGGATCCTCCTCAGGGACATGGGCCCTCACACCAGGGAACACAGACCACTCCCATGGACACAGACCCTCACACCATGGACATGGAACGCAGACCTTCCCCATTCCCATGGACATGGACCCTCACACCATCAGACCATCCCCATGGAACACAGACCCTCACATCACAGACATGGACCCTCCTCAGGGACATGGGCCCTCACACCAGGGAACACAGACCATCCCCATGGACACAAACCCTCACACTATGAAACACAGACCATTCCCATGGGAACACAGACCACTCCCATGGACACAAACCCTCACCACACGATGATGTCACACAATGCCTTTGCAGCTGCAAAGCCACACAGCTCAACCCTGTGCCATGCAGTGAACCCCAGTCCTGATGGGATCCTTCCCATTCAGCAGATTCTGAGATTCTTCTGCAAAGGATCATCCCCAAGGAGCACATCTCAGCTCCATCCCCGGAGCTGAGGTGCAGCCAGGCAGGAGGATGATGGCAATTCCATTTGGAAGGTGTTACAGGGCTGGCACCCCATCAATAGGGTCCGGCATCATTAGGACTTTGCACTTATAACAGCGTTTCATTTGGGATTAGGGAAAAAGCTCGTTTCCATCCACACCCATCTGGGAGTGATTACTCCTGCTGTAGTAGCATCCAGGCCAGACTGGCATCGGCACCATTAGCACACAAACCCAGAGTTTAATGAGAGAGCACTTACCACTGCAACCGCCCTATAAAGGCACTTAACCACGGTAAAATTGCATCCAAATCTCCCACTTAACCATGGTGAAACTGCAGCCAAATCCCACACTTAACCACGGTGAAACTGCAGCCAAATCCCCCACTTAACCACGGTGAAACTGCAGCCAAATCCCCCACTTAACCACGGTAAAATCACATCAAACCTCCCCGTGATTCCATGCTTGTGCACAATGGATCCTGACAGGTTACACCTCTTCAGGGACACACTTCCCACTTACTCACTGCACGGAGTTTACTCGGTGCTTCACATCCCCCAAACCCCTCACAGACCGGTACCTTCTGCAGCCAGACACCTCTAAAAATAACATCCTCCCCAAGTGTTGAAAGATATTAAAATATAAAGCCATTAACATATAATAAGACTGGAATGAGAGCTCCGCATGCTCTGAAGCTCTCAGGGTTTGGCTTCCAGTCAAGAAAAATATATTGGATTAGTCTGAGAGCAAAATTAGGCTGGTGTGCAGTTTAATTAGCATTACAAGACACTACATGTGTATGGGAGAGCAGGGAAGATTTATGTTATTATGTGGTAAGAAAAATAATGTTAAAAGGTTAAAATAATATGGGGTTGATATAGCATTATTTACTCTGGGGTTAAGGGGATGATAACTTTGGAATGCTGTTAAAAACCCAAGTTCAAGGATTTGCCAGGGAACTCATCGAAAAACTGTGGAAAAACCCTGCAATTTGGTCATGGGTCAGTCAAACACTTACTCTGGGTTTATTCTCCAACATTCTCCATCAAGGAACTCAGTAAATGCTGATAAAACGTCCTGGTCCTTACACAAAGTCAGTTATTCTCCTTCATGGAATGAGCAGAAAACAGAAATGAAACTCCAGCTCAGCTGTGGAGGAGGCCAGAGGGATGGCAGGAAAGGCACCCGTGCAGCATCATAAATTTGAAAATAAGGGCTTTGGGAAGGTCTTGATTGAGTGGAAAGTGTCCCTGCCTGTGGCAGAGAGATTGGACCTGATGGCCCTTGTGAGGTCCCTTCCACCAAAAACCCTCCTGTGATTCCATAATTCCCAAGGACCAGCTGGGATGCTCCCACACAGCCAAATTACAGGACATGCAGGGATGAACCTCCAGCCCTCGGGAAGAGTTGACATTGTATTTAATTTCCCAAAGGATGCAACACATCCCGCAGCCACTGCCACACTCCTGCCACTCTGCAGCATCTCAACAGCAGGAGTTCTGGATCCAGGCCAGATTTTGCACAGAATATTCATAGGCACAGCAGCAGGAATACGAGAATTTGAGTTGTGAATGAAGGTAACCAGAGCCTGACATTTGCCACAGAGCTCTGCAGGCTCCCCTTTATTGCCCTCTGAGAGCCTCTTCCAGCTACAACCAGGACCACAAAGTGGAATTTGAGGGAAAACTCACTGTGGGGGCACATCCCTAATCACCACCTTCCCTCTGCACACACCCAGCTTTTCCCTATCCTGGGATCAGAGCTGTGAAATCCCAACACACAGGCCCTGGGCAGGGATTTAATGCCCTGAGCCCTTGCTGAGGCTGCTTCCAGAGGAGTCTGGAGAAGCATTTCCAACAGGAGCTCTGCTCAAAGCTTTCAGCACATTGGGCAGGTTCCAGTGGGAATGCAGGAACCAGACACAGGGATGAGGACGCATGGATGAGCTACAGGTATGCTCAGGGTGGGAGAAGCCTCTGGAGCAGATCTGACACCTTTAGAGCCTTTCTGCCAATCACATCAAGAGCTGTCAGAATTGACAAAAAAAAAAAAAAAGGAGGGGAAAAATAACTGCAATTTTGCACTGGTGAGGGAAAAGAAAGGAAGAATTTCCTCCCTGTGAGGGCAGGCACAGACTGCCCAGAGAAGCTGTGGCTGCCCCTGTATTCCTGGAAGTGTCCAAGGCCAGGTTGGATGGGGCTTGGAGCAACCTGGACTAGTGGAAGGGGTCCCTGCCCGTGCCAGGGAGTGGCACTGGATGAGCTTTAAGGCCCCTTCCAGCCCAAATTATTCCATGATTCTATGAAAGCAACTGCCAAGGTCAGGAATGCCAATGTGGGCAATGCTCCAAAAAGTAGGAACATCCCTTGTTAAAAAGGTGAGAAATGGAGACTGAGATCAGACACCTTGGCACCGGGAAGGTGAAATGCCAGCAAGCAAATTGCTGCTCAGCACATTTTTTTGGATGACTCAGCACCTCCCCTCCCTCCCCCCACCAGCTGCAAGCGCCTCCACAATTAGTTTGACAAAACCGATGGCATTTGATCCCATTCCCAGGCTTTGGCAGTTTTCATCCCCATCTTGGGACACTCTTAGGGCACACATTTCACCCAGCATTGGCCAAAAAATAAATTTTGGCAGAAATGTGGCAGGACATGGGATTTGGTTGGAGAAAAAGCACGGGAATGATGCTGCACACAGCTCAAACGTTGCAAGGATGATTTTTTGACAGCAAAATATGATTTAATCTAGGCACAAAATCCTCTAAAGGGCCACAGTGCCCTGATGTGGATCCCCGCGAGAGGAGCCTGCCTGACAGAATCCCTCTCCCATCCCACAGCACACCCATCTGGAGGGATTATTTGGATTTTATACCATCAGCCAAGGCTCCACCACCCTCCAAATCCTCTCTCACACCTCTGAGCCATTGAAGAGTCAATGAATTAAAGCAGCTCTAACAAACTCCTCATCTCACAGCCAACGCGGTGATGCAACACCCGACTGGTTCTGGGACAAAGATGTGGAACTACAATGCCTCAACCTCTGCCATGAAAATCTGCCCTTCTATCCCAAATGAGTTACATATTTGGATACCCTGTGAGATAGGGAAGCGGGGCGTTATTGAGCTGCCAAATCTCACTCCTGTCATGAGGTCATTTCTGGCACGCAGCCAGGTGAGGTTTCAGCCAAAATCTCAGCGCTGACCATTGCTCCCTGTCCTTCCCCCCACCCTGCGCTCCTCTTCCTCCTGCCTCAGGTCAGGAGGAGGGGGAAGATAAAATAATTTAAAAAATAAAGAAAAAAGGGTGAGGAAGGGAAGTATCTTCTGGGTTTAAGTCAGTTTGTACAATCAAAATACACACAGCACTCATCCTCCTCACTGAGGACACCTCAGCAGCTGAAGGACTTTGAAGGCTCACAGCACTGTGGTCATTGGTCCCCCTGAAATGCACCCTGACTCTGACCATGGTCCTCAGAAGAGAAATGTCATTGGTTACATCTCTTAAATGAATTATTTAGTAATTTCAGCCCCATTTATGCAAGCATCACGTGTATGGGATCACACTTTGGGTTTATCAGCCGCGCAGCTTGGAAGAGCTGCCAGGAGCCCCAAATGTACCCCAATGCTGGACAATAACCTTCTAAATAAATTTCTGTTTGCATACCCCTCATTTCACTGCTCTAATCGCTGAAGGGATGCACTCACAACACCCCAGGACACCCAAAGTGCTTGTTTTCAGCAGCACATCGACTCAAAGCAGAAAAATCCACGAGAAACGGGTGAGCAGCACCACTACAAACCCCATTAATCACACGTTGTCACGGCAGCCGTTCCCAACCGGAGCGGCTCGGGATGCTCAGCCTTCTTTCCCCATGTCCCTACTACCAGCAGCCTTTCTCTCCAACCCAACTGCTTCAATGTGCCCCAAAGAATATTTCATCTCAAGCCTGACAGGCCAGATGTAGAATAAAGAAATAAATAATTAGCGTTACCTTATCTGGAGTCCGTCAGCTGCAGCGAGCGACGCTCGGAGCTCCGTCCGCATCCAGAGACAAATTATCTAACGCTGTAATTTATGAATGCCTCAAGTATTTGCCCTGGTATTTCATTATACGCTCGCTGGAAAGAAGAGCTCGAAAGACTAAACAGATCCAGCACGATAACACGAAAGGCACTCCAGCCGTGCGCTATTCCAAGGCAACCCAGGAATCCCAGCACGACACCAAACTGCTCCGGCTCACTCTGTGTTGACACTGCTCGAGGGGGCAGCGAGGGGAGAGCGCAGAGCGATGACCCGGGAGCTCGGCTTCCCTCCGGTTCAGCGCTGGACTTGGATTTATTATGGGAAGCTGCGGGATCCAGGCAGCGAAGGAAGCGCAAGCCCGGCTTTCCCGGGGGCAGCCGAGGCCGGCGCGGCGGAACGGCTCCCGCTGCCAAGTTGGGAGGAAGAGTTCCAAACTCGCCGCTTTATCAAAGCTATTTTTGTCCTTCCCCCCACGCACACTGATAACCAGCAAGGCGAGGACCGCCGGGGTGCCGAGGCAGGGCTTGGCATCTCCCCCGAAACCCCGCTGCGACTCCGCGGCAAAGCCACCCGGCACCTCGGGGGAGCGGACCATCCGCTCGGGAGGCTCGGAGGGGAGGAAACTCCTTCCTCCAGCTTATCCTGCTCGCAGCGAGGTTTCGTGCCTGGAAAAAATGAGCTAAGTTTGCGAGCGGAGGCCCCAGCTCCGCTCCGGCTCTCCCAGAGGCTCTCGGGACAGGCAACCCCCCCCAGGGGCTGGGGACACCGGCGGGGACAACCGGGAGGCTGCTGCCCACCTGTCCTGCACAGGCTGAGGAGCTGCTGCGGGGGGGACACCGGGGCATCACCCAAAAGATGATGCACCTGGTCTGGGGGAGAAGCGGAGTCACAAACCCAGGAGCGCAGGAGGAGGGAGGGGAGCGAGCGGAGGCCGTGCGGGACCGGGACGCAGCGCGCACGGAGGGTGCGGGGCCGAGCCGTGCGGGGTTCCCCGGCAGCAGCACCCCACGTCCGGGAGAACCCCGCAAGAGCCGGGGCAGACCCGCTGCCCCCGGCCAAGGCCGGGCTATCGGGACACACGGCGGGTTTGTCGCGACAGGAAGACGGGGAGCAGCAGGTGGAAGACAGGCGGCCCCGCAGCCCGTCACCCCCAGCCCAGACGATCTCCCCCCCGCACTTCACCCCCGCACTGCGAGTTGAGGGCTTTCTCCTCTTTTTCCACCAAACTCCGCCGAGGGGCCGTCCCGAAGCGCCCTGGGGCGCGGCATCCGAGCGCGGGGATGCAGCCGGGGGATGGCCCC
>JBBMKD010000194.1:5605622-5644740 GCA_037834095.1 Argya squamiceps
CGGGCAGGGGCAGCACCGCCTCTGAGTCCGGCCCGGGGGCGGGGCATGGGCGGGGCCTGAGCGGCGATGACGCTGCGGGGCGGGGCCATGCAAATGAGATGGGTGTGGCCAGACGGACTGGAGTCACGCCCCGCTGCGGGCCCGATCCCGATCCCGATCCCGATCCTGATCCCTGTCCCTGTCCCGGTACGGGCAGGAGCGGTGATGGATGGCCCATGCAGGAGGGCCCGTTCCCGCCTCCGATCCCAGTCCCAGCCCCGGCCGACATCCCCATCCCGATGCCATTCCCGGTATGGATGGACCCCATCCCGGTCCCGGTGACCGCAGTCCCGCCAGTCGCTGTCTCCGCAGCCGGCGGAGGTTTCCGGGAACAGGCACCAAACGCCACCGATCCCCGGGCCTGGGCAGAGTTGTCTCCGCTCTGCCGGGGGACACGGCCGAGCACGGGGTGCCCAGGGGTGTGTGAGACCTTTGGGGCAGCTGTCGCTGCCTTCTCCGGCTTTTAAGAGGTTTATTGTCACTGCTGGAAACTAAAGGAAGATAGAAAAGAGCTGGGAAAGAGTGAACCGAGTAGAGGAGTGGATTTGGAGAGGGAAGCATGGAATGGAATCACACCTGGTTTGGTTTGGAGGGACCTTAAAGCTCATGGAATGGAGCTGGCAAAGCCTGTGCTGGTTCTATTCCCAATCAGAGGTTTAATTGATAACAAGAGGGATAATGAGATGAATAAGATGCTGTGTGATGCTCACAGGCTGCCAGGAAATTTTAATTGAGAAATTAGAAATGTACTGAACAAACTCAAGAGGTGGCCTGAAGGGAACAGGATGTGATTTGGAAAAGCAAAA
Source organism: Argya squamiceps (assembly GCA_037834095.1). NCBI lineage: Eukaryota > Metazoa > Chordata > Aves > Passeriformes > Leiothrichidae > Argya > Argya squamiceps. The sequence goes on from JBBMKD010000194.1 coordinate 5,606,468, forward strand.
GGAAAAAGGGAATTAAATAGAAGGTGTTAATGGCAGCAGAGGAGGTGGCACTGCAGAGGAGGATTCCAGGTGGTTTTGGAGGATCACATGATGCAGAGCAGGTCAGCACTGCTGGGAGATGTCAGAATCATCCCCAGATCTCCAGGAAGGGCCAGCACCAAGGACTGTCACCAGCACATCCCTGGGATGGGTCCTGGTGAGCTCCTCTGGGTGGGCTCCGAGAGCTGGGTGGTCCCGTGCCAGGTCTGTGCCCCCAGATCCTGGGGGCAGGGTGAGTTTCCCACAAAGCTGTCCCTTCCAGGAGAAACCCTTCCCAAGTCCTGGAACACAGCATCTGAGAATTTGTGGGGTCTTCATCCCACAGATCACAGCCATAAAGAATCCCATGGTGGCCTTGTCCTGCCTGTGGGGAGGAGAACAACTTTTCCCAGCCCTTCCTGGCCTTGTTTTCCTGCAGTAGGATTTTTTTTCCTACAAGTCCTGTGTCATAGGCATGAAATTCCATGAGAGTCTCTGTTTTCATTTAAGAAAGAAATGCTTCCCTAATATTTGGGGAGAGCAAAACTGGAAGCATCAAGCACTGCCAACCCCAGTAACTGAGGAGCAAAAAGAAAATAAACACAAACAAACCCTCTGTTCAAAACCCTACAATTATTTTAGGAACATTTATAATTATTTGAGTGCTTAGTGTTGTTACTGGTTCTCATAGGATCACAGAGTATCCTGAGTTGGAAAGGACCCACAAGGATCATGAAAACCAGCTCCTGCACCACGAAAACCCCATTTTTCAAAAACCCCAATCCTACATGGACCTACCCACACTTGCAGCAGCCTCATCCCAGTTTCCAGAGTCATTTAGGTTACTCTGAAAGTGAGTTTTAGAGGTCAGGCCAGCCTGGGGCTGGGTCAGGGGGAAGATGTGACCTTTCCATTCCTGCGTAGATCTCATCAGGTATTTAGGCCAAATCCCCAGACTGAGGGATTTCTGCCTCCTAGAGCTGACCAGCATCCCACTAATTAAAAAGGAATCCCATGTGATGATGGAATTAAAACATAATTAATAACTGGGCTCCTCACACCCGGACCAGTCAAGCCCCACAGCCCATGGTTGCAGTTTCTCTAGGATTTTATTTTAATTCCCCTTGTTCTGAGCATTCCCTCCCCTTCCTCTGCCATCCCTGAAAAACTTTATTACATGGGTGAGGAGCCTCACAGGTTTAAGTTGTTTTTTGTGTCCTGCCTGTGCTCCAAGAGTCCTGGTCCAGGACAAGCAGGAGCCAGAGGGTGAGGAAGATGCAGAAGGGACAGAGTGCCCTGATGCACTAGATGGAAAAATAAAGAACAGTTGAGAGGGTCCTGAGGAGGGTGAGCAGAAGATGCAGAGGAGGAGAACAGAGAGAAGACATGTCTGGAATGACTTTTTCTCTTGGTTCCCAAATTTATTGGGTTTTTTCCAGCATCACCTTCCCATCCCAGCAGGGTTTAACCACAGGTGGGAGGAAGCTGCTGTAACTTAGGAGATCTCCCTTCCCTCTGGAATGGGTACAGCTCTGCACAGCACAGGGCACTCCGTGGCAGGTCTGGGTGCCCCTCTCCATGTGAATTCCACAGATCAGGGAATCTTCCAGTGATGTTAAGCAGCTTTGAGCCCATTTCCCATTTACATTTTGGCAGCAGCTGCAATTCCTGCAGCGGCTGCAGAGTCGAGTTTAACATGTGTGACCTAAAAGCTTTGGAATTCCTGACTTTCTTTTGAGGAAAGCCATCCCTTGCTCTCCCAGTGATGTTCTCAACAACATGAGTACAATAAAGTGTCCCAAAACCTGAAATCCTGGCACTCCAACAGCACATCCATGGGCGTTTACAAGGCCTTAGGAAGGAGTATCCTGATTTTATGGAGCCTCTATCCAGCACAGCAATCTCAATTCCTTTTCCTCAGTGAGATCTAAGATGTTCCATAAAATCTGCTTTCCTAAAGACTGTTTGTTTCAGTAACCATGAGCTCTGTCCATGCAGGAAAGGTGATTATTGGTGTCCAACTACTTCCAGAGGGGCAGGGATTGAGCAGTATGTTCATCTTAGAAGAGCAAGATGTACTAAAGAATCACTTTCATGGCTTTTTTCCTTACTCTGCCAGGGACTCTTCCAAGATTTTCCCTCTCAGGACTTCACAGTCCTGATCATTCATCTCTTCTTCTCATTTTACTCCATGAATTCTCACAATGAACACTGAGTTGCCCACAGCAGCTGTGGCTGCCCCACCTAGAAGTGTCCAAGACCAGGCTGGATAGAACTTGGAGCAACTTGGGATAGTGGAAGTTGTCCCTGCCCATAGCAGGGGGCGGGATGGGCTTTTTACGAGCAGAAAAAAAAAAAAAAAAGAGCTGTGTTGATTCTTGCTGGGCTTATTTTCACATTTCCCCCTGCACTGCTGGCTTTTAAGGACCAGCAGCACATTGACACCTCATTTTCCTGCACGGATCATGCTCTGCTCTGTTTTGGAGGAAGATGAGGGCTGGCAGCCCCACGATCCCATCTTGGAGCATGCGGGGAGGAGGTTTGGCCAAGGAGGCCGAGTTCAGCCTAAACACAACTTCTTGTAGAGGGCGGGGGGGAGTGAGGAAGACGCTGCTCTTGGTTCTGTTGTATGTTTATTTATATGTTATTTGGTGATAATTACAACCAAATGTTCGGGGTCTATTCAGTTCTTAAACTTTTATAGACTCATTGTCTTGATTTTCAACTGTGCAGCCGTCTCCGAGCCTCCCTCCCCCGGAATCGTGGAAGTGCCATCGGTGACCAGGCTCAGCTGCGCCTCTTACTCATCCTGGCTGGAACAATGATATTCCACACCACGTTATTCAACCTCCCCCGTGCCTCCTGGCCCCCTCATCCCAACCCCTCAGCTCCCACATCCCGGGTCAGCGCCGGAGCCGGCCAAGGCATTGTCCTGGGGGTGCCACTCTCGGGCTGCACTGGTGCCAGGGAAAGAGGATACCATCTGTGCCTCGAGGAGCAGACGTGACACATGAAAGATGCTGGAGAGCCCAGAGCCTGCTCTGCCCCCTCAGATCGCTCAACCAAAAGGCAGGGGAAAAGGAGGAGAAGGGAAAGGAGGGAGCTGCACCCCAACGCTGGGCTTGACCAGGGAGGGGAGCTCCTCTCCCTGCCCCTTGGCAAGGATTTCTCCAGCCTTCCTGGTGCCGTGGTCTTGTTGGGTCCTAGGTTGGACTCAGTGACCTCTGAAGTCTCCCATCGTAGTCAATTCTGTGCTTTTTCCAGGCCTGTTTGCCAGGGAGCATTGTTGCCCTGATCTTTTTCAGCCTTCTGATGTTTGCATTTTTGTAGTAGACACGGTTTTTCAGGTAAACAGTGATGTTCACATACCTGTCTTGAGGAGGGACAATTGATGGACTTCTAGTTTGACCAGTGGGGTTGGAGAGGTGGCAACCTCATCCTCCAATCCCTGGTCATTGTCCAGAATCTATATAAATCAAGGTTAAAAAAATAAACTCTCTCTTTTTGCCCTGACAACTGACTGCGTGCGTGTCCTTCATTTCGTGTCCTCTAGTGACAGAGCACAGCTTTGGGTTTGGGGCTCCTTGGGGAAAAGGTGTCACCCCACAGAGCTACACCTTGTCAAGGTGGGACCCCCCAAGTAGACCCCTCCCCACCTAAACCATGACCACTCACAGCACAAGGGTTTGCAGCAGCTTTGCCAAAACCTGAGAACCCCTTCCAGTGCCGAAAGGAGCTCCAGGGGAGCTGGAAAAGGACTTGGGATGAGGGATGGAATGACAGGACACAGGAATGGCTTGCCACTGCTAGAAGTACATGGGATTAGCACTGTATTGTGGGTGCAGGAAACTGGAACCTCAGTGTCACCATTTAGGACTTCTCTGGGCAGGGGGAATTCTGACAGGAGAGCTGCTGGAAATCCCCTGCGTCAGGTTTGTGGCACATGTGCCCATTTCAGCCTCTTTGGCTTTTGCTTCTCCCTCTTTCGAGATGTAAATTCCACAGATAATGATTTGAGCCTAAAGATGCATTAAGAGAGAAAAATATAAAGTGACTAAAATCCTTTGCAGGTGGAACAGGGGCACAGTTCCAGCCCCAGTATAGAATCCCAGGATGGTTTGCGTGGGAAGGGACCTTAAAACTCATCCCACCTCACCCCCTGCCATGGGCAGGGACACCTTCCCCTATCCCAGGTTGCTCCAAGCCTTGTCCAACCTGGCCTTGGATACTTCCAGAGGTGGGGCAACCACAGCTTCTCTGGGCACCCTGGGCCAGGGATGAATTTCTTCCCAAAATGACATCTAACTCTGCCCTGTGTCAGGTTGAAGCCTTTCCCCCTTTTCCTGTCACTCCAGGCCCTTTTCCAAAGCTCAGTTCTGGCCTAAACTCAAACTTTCAAGCATTTTGGGTATGGCAGGGCGAGCCCAGCATTAAGAACTGAAGCCCTGGCTTTAAGAAGGGTAAATCCAAGGAATTCATATCAAAGCAGGAGCAGTCATAAGGAGAACATATGGAAGTGTCTTTTTCTACTCACAGTGATTGGAAACTGCACGCTCAGGCCCTGATCCAGCTACAGGACCCCACATCCGGGGCTTAGTTTCCAGGTGACCTGGGATTTCAGCGATTTCCAGCCTTGGGATTGTTAATGTGAGATGACAGCAATAACCAGGGAAGGAAAACCCCACGTGTGTTTGTTCTTCCCAGCGTGCCAGCACTTGTGGATTTAAGTGAGGAGAAAGATCACAAGGCTCAGACAGAATATCCTCCAGAACACAGCCCTAAAGCAGCAATTTCCTCTGCGGAGCCCATGTGAGATCAAGGCAGGATAAAGCACTCCATGTGAGCCTGGCTTAGGGGATTTGGGAAGGGGCAGGAGCCATTTGTTGGGGATGGAATAGTAAAGATTAAATTGGGTGTTACAGAGGGACCTTTCCAGAGGGAACAGCTCCAGCTCTGAGTGCCATTTGCCTCCACCTCTCCTCCGTGAGAAGGATCCTGGCTTTGGGAATGCAGCATTCCTAAGCTAAACCTGCTGATAGAAACATGTGCATTTCATCTCAGAATGAATAAAGAAATGATTGAAAAATGGCAAACCCTGTAATTTTGGTGGGGAATAATTCCTGTGCGATTGGAGGCAACGCGCTCTCGGATGGAAGGGCTGATTCCTCTGGATCAATGGGATGGAAACATCTGCTTTACCTCACCCAGATCTGAAGAGGTAAGGGCTGACAGCTCTTTGTGGGAATCTTTGCTATCTCATTGTATATCTAAATTACATTTATTGATGTCCAACGTTGATGTTTCGGGTAATTCTCGTGGATCTCACAACCTTCTGTTTCAAATTCACAGTCTTCCACCACGCAAACTATTATTATTTTTACCAGTCCCAAGGGTGTGCTGGAGTCTCTTTGGTACAAATTAGAAAGGCTTTTATGAAAAACTCACAGTTTATGGAAAAAGAGGTTCCCGTTGGCTTCCTGACCCCGAGGTAGTGACAGCTCCCACCGGAGCCACACCCACAGCAGGGGTTTTAGCACCATTCCCAACATGGCTTGGGAGCTGACACGGGGTGAGGAACAGCAGTAATTTCACCCAAGAGGGAGGAAAAAGCCAAATGTTGACAAGTTTATGAGTACAAACATGTCAGGGGATCTCCTGGCAGCGAGGCTTTGCTCAGAGCCTGTGCTGGGTTTACCTGGGGCTGGTTGTTCACCTGGGCTGGGCTCCGAGTCTGTGGGAGAAGGGATTTGGGGGGAGACAGAACCCATTCTGCAAGGAACAAGAGTGGGGTAGAAATGACCCAAATATCCCAACCCAAATAATTCTATTAAAAAATCCCCAGACTCAACGAGTTTTGGAGAATAAAAAAATCAAGCAACACAGCTGAGGGAAGGAAGAGGGTGGTAGGAAGATGCTGAGACTGGAGGAAGAAGAGTCACAGAATCCCAGGATTTCCTGAGCTGGAAGGGACACACAGGATCATCCAGTCCAAGCCCTGGCCCTGCACAGACACCCCAACAATCCCACCCTCTGCATCCCTGGCAGCATTGTCTAAATGCTCCTGAAGCTCTGGCACCCTTGAGGCCATGACCATTCCCTGGGGATCCTGGTCAGTGCTCAATACCCTCTGGGGGAAGAACTTTTCCCTAAAATCCAACCTGAACCTGCCCTGGCAGCTCCAGCCATTCTTTGCGTCCTGTCCCTGGTCACAGAGAGCAGAGAGCGCTGAATGTGAGCCCTTGGAAAAGTGACAGTTTGAGTGTGAAGGGAAAGTAGGAAACCAGAGGGAGGTGGAGGCAGCAAACCCAATCCTCCCCCAGCTCTTTCCCATCAAGGGCTTCTCCTCACTGCAATTAAAATTGAATTTTAAAAGACACGGATTTTTCAGTGGGGAAAACACATCTGTCTTGGTTTAGGTAGACAGGTATCTGCCCGGGAAGATTGCAGTCTCCCTTGGAATGTAAGCCCCCCTCCCTTCCCCTTTCCAAATTATTATAAATTTGCAATTAAAAGGCTGTCAGGCAAAGATTTTGGGAATAGGTATAGCAGTTCTTTACTAGGGATATTAAAACCACAAATGTTGTAGTACAGAAGAATATGCAAACAAACAAGAAATCCTAGAAAACCCCGACAGAGTCAGAAATACAACGTGGCAGATTCCTGTTGGAAGTAGAGATGATCCTGTAGAGAAAAAGGGTCTGGTCTTCCTTTGGGAGTCGTGTGGGAACACTGGATGTCTGGTGACACTTGTGGCTCCTTTTTATCTGGGTGAAAATGGTTTGGGTCCTCCTCCCTGGGTGGAGTAACTCACAATGGGATGATGTAATGTGTGATGTCATTGGTGAGCTTTAATGGCCCATTAACAGAAGATATTTCCATGGGCGTAGTAGAAGAGTGAACAGAGATAAGAAACAATGCCCCACCCACTTTTAACAGCTGGCTTGTTATCAGAGAAGGCAGTTACCCCCTCCCTTCTGGAGTTATAACAGATAAAGAAAAAATCCCCCCAACCGGGTTTCAACAGAGGGAAGAGAATTACTTTTTTTGTTGTTTTTGTTTTTTTTTTTTTTTTGTTTTGTTTTGTTTTTGTTTTTTTGGTTTTTTGTTACAAAACCCAAAACTGCATCAGTGAAACATTCATCTTCCTCAGGTACCAAAATGACCCAAGGCCATGATCCAAAGGAGAAACCAGCAAAAGCAGAACAAAGGAGAAAGAAATCACCCAGTAAAACCCATCTGGCTCACAGCACCCATGGAAATCCATACAAACCCACCTTCCAAAGCCCCTCCAGGCTCTGCTGGGGCAAAGGGGGCTGGAACGAAAAATTAATTGTAAACTGTTACTTAAGAGAGATTTTGAGACAAAAAGAAGAGAACAAAGGAGTCCTTCAGGCAAAAAATGTGGAAAATGGTGACCATTAATAACGTCAACTCCTCACTCCAGGATTTTCATCAGTTGGCTGAGGTGGCATCACATTGTCAAGTCACAAAAGCCATAAACACACCCAAAAAAACCTGATTGATCCCAGAAAAAAATAAATGCAGAACTCACCAACATCAGGATCTCCAGTTGGAGTGTATCCAGAATGTCCAGGCTTGTAAAGGCCTAAAATCATCCTGGAGTTTCCTGGTAGGTGGAAAACACCCTGAAACTACCTTCCTGAGAGGAGGAATTCTCTCTTCAGAATTCTTAATCCCCCATGGTCAAGTGTTGGTGTGAAAAACAAGGATCTCAAGCACTTTTTTAGAAGCCTGTTTCTGGATTTCTGTGAATCCCAAGTTCCCCTCTGCTCAGGGAGGATGGAGAAGTTGCAGGAGGCCTGAAATTGTTCAGAAATACACATTTGAAAATGTTCTTTTCCTTTCTGATAACCCAGAAAGCAGGAGCTGGTGTGCCATCCATTAAACTACAAATAAAGACATGAAAGAGGAATTCCTAATCCACATCCAGAAGGGCTGAGGTTCAAAATCCAGATCCCCACCAAGGACTTCAGTCAGCATCTGGTGAGTTCCATCTTGCACCTCAAAACATTCCCAGACCTGGATTTTGATTTGGGTCTGCAGCCCTTTGTGTTGTTTTTTTGGGGGTGCAGCATTTTCCAGGCTCTTTCCAGCAGAATCCTTTCCATGCTGCCCATTGCAGTTTTTATGGAGTCACGAGGCAAATTTACAGCTGAGAAACTTCCCTCTGGCCCCACGCTGCCTCCCAGCTTTGATGTGCATGGCCCTATAGCCATGAAAATCCACATCCACTTAACTCAAATCCCTGCTAATCAAATCCTTGGGAACCAGCGCGTTCCTGGGTGGATTTGCAGCTGTTGCAGCAGTTTGGGCACCACGTGGCCACCAAAACCCTTCCCTGGGAGCTCAGGAGTGGCATCAGTGCTCCCCAGGCACCCAGGAGGTTGGTGGGAATGAGAGATTCTGGCACCAGGATTGCCAGGACACATCCTGCCAGCAGCATTCCCAAAGGAAAAGATCCCAAATACTCTCCTGAAAAGGCTGATGCTGCATCCCAGTGCTGTTCACCAGCCCAGGCCCTTGCAGGACCCTTTTATGTAGTTCCTAAAGCCCAGATGGGGCCCAGAGCTCTCAAACTGGAGCAGTTTAGGGCACACCCAGAAGGAATCACTCTGGAATTGGGGATTGCCTGGGCTGCTGTAATTGCTTGCAGCAGGACAACCTGGGGCACCTGAGGGTTCCTGGGGACAGGCTCCAGTGGGTGCTTTCATGTCTGGGGGGCCAAACATCTCTTCCATCCTGTCTGGGAAACCTGTGCCAGGGCCTCACCACCCTCACAGCCAGGAATTCCTTCCCAATATTCCACCTAACCCTGCCCTCTGGCCATTCCCCCTTATCCTGTCCCTCCATCCCTTGTACCCAGTCCCTTTCCAGCTGTCCTGGAGCCCCTTTAGGCACTGGAAGGAGGTCTGAGGTCCCTCTGGAGCCTTCTCTTCTCCAGGTGAGCACCCCCAGCTCTCCCAGCCTGTCCCCTGAAGGACTCCAGTCCCTGGAGCAGCTCCGTGGCCTCCTCTGGACTCACTCCAGCAGCTCCAGGTCCTGATTTTGGGGGTTCCAGAGTTTGAGGCAGCTCTGTAGGTGGGGTCTCACCCAAGTAGATCAGAGGAACAGAATCCCCCTTTCCTGCTGCCTATGCTGGGGAAGTGCAGCTCCCTCCTTATCACCCCCAGCCCCTCTCACTGTGACCCACAGCCCCCCAAATTCCCCCTCCTGCACCCCCCACTCTGTGCCTTGGTTCTCCAGCACAGCTGGTGCCTCCCCCTTTTGCCTCCTGCACCAATCTGGTTTTTCTAAAAAAACTTTTATTTTCATCCCCATCCAGTTTCTTCCCCTTTTCCTGGTTTTCTTTCCAAACAGAGGTTTCCAGCTCGGGATGGGGACGGCCACAGTGAAACTGCAGAGCTTTATCCCGTGGCCTTTCCCAGCCTGGCACGCAGCACTCAATTTGGAGCGCGGTGTCCTCGCTCTGTTCCATGCCGAGCTCTGTTGTCCAGAGGAATTAATTCCAGATTAGCTGTGGGTGTGGACTTCAGCTGGGCAAAATTTGGATACCCTGGTTGAGTCATTATTGTCTGATGAATCTCTTGGTGACAGCCTTCGCCCCTATTGTTCTGAGGTGAGCCCCGTGGCAAGAAATGTGAAAGCAAGAAACAAAAGAATATAAAGAAAGGTTACGAAATCAAATTCAGTTAAGGCAGGGTTATTGTCCCTCCATCCCGCCTCTCTGGCCTCCAGTTGGGATTGGATTTGGCAGGAAAACCACCCCCCTGGGACAGTGGCTGGAGTTTAGAGCAGGTTCTGGGGGGAGCCCGTCCCTGTGGGACCCTGGTGGCCCCAATGACACAACAGAGACAGGGAGGAGGAGTTATCATCAATTCTTAACATTTTATTTCTTTACTGGGTTAAACAAGGAGCAGAGAAAACCTCGGCCCCAAAATACAACAGAACTGAAAGCATTACAGGTACAGAGACTATTGAACACAGAGAGTAGTAGGATAATATTTTAATACAACTGAATTATAGCATGGGATTGTGTTTTTGTTGGGTTTTTTTTGTTTGTTTTTTGTCAAACCAGTTTGGAAAATAAATGTAATAGGAACTAGTGCAAAAAAGTTCTAAACATGAAGCACAGTGTATAAAATGGCATAAGAAAACTGTCCCTTCGAGGACACAGTCACTTTCTTATGACAGAAGGGAGAAAGAGAAACAGAAGGGGGGTGGGAACAGAGGGAGGGTCCAGGAGGCGGAGGAGGAAAAGCTGGAAAGAAAGAGAAACCGGGCCGGGGGGGGGGATTAGAAAGGATACTTTGACTTCAGCAATGTTGGTTCGTGTTTCACCACCACGCACTGTTTAAGGACCTGGTTGGGGTCGGGCCGAGCTCTGTCACCACCCACATGGCATCAGCACTTGAGAAGGGTTCGGGCACCAGCAGCCTGGGCACTGCAGGGGTTGGGTGCCACAGGTCCCCCCGAGGCCCTGGGGCACTGAGGGCAAGGCAGGGAGCCCCAGCTCAGACACTCCGGAAGGAGAAGGGCACGAGGGGCCGGGGTCTCCTCCTGCTCTCCCTTCCCACATCCCTCCTGGCTCCCTCAAGGACCAGCACATGGAATTTGTTCCCCATTTCCACCCCCGTGCTCAGATGGGAGCGTCTCCCTTTTGAAGGCATCCTGAGGCTGTGTCCGAACAGGAGGCTCAGAGGAGCTGGATTCAGTTCGGGTTGGAACAGAAAACCAAACCAAACCTCCATCAGAGAGGATGGCTGGGGATCCCCAGGAATTCCTCCCAGGCATCTCTGATTCCCATGGGGAAGGTGTCCCTGCGTTCCCAAGGTGTTATATCGGCCTGCTCAGCCAGGATTTGCTCCAGCCTGTTCCCACCACGGAGCCACCCAGCCTCCTGCCCTGGAGAAACTGGCTGGATACTATTTTAAGGAGAGCTGGTTGGAATTCCTTACAAATTGCTATTCTCTCCCAATCCGCTGCTGCCCGTTCCAACTGTGCAAGCAGAAAAAGTGTGATTGATTTTTTTTTTTTTTTGCCTCGTTTTCCTTTTGGAAAATGAAAGGTTTTGTGGGAAAGGACCGTTTTGGATGCATTTCTCAATTTGCAAAAAAAAAAAAAAAAAGAAAAAAGAAAAAAGAAAAAAAAAAAAGAAAAAAATTGGTCATAATGATCAATCTGGCTTGTTTTGACAGGTTTCAAAATTAAAAAAAATCACTGTCTGGCTCTTCTTGTCTTTTTGTTTTGCAACTCAGGCATGTCCACTCCCCAAATACATTTAAAAATGGTAAAACCAACCCCAAATTTCATAAGGCAAACCTAATTCTTGGGGTTTTTTTGTTGAGTTTCAGTTTACAACAAGCGGAATTGTCGACTTTCTGGGCTGAAAAAGGATCATCCTGAAGTGCTAAAAAGGCTGGAAACCACTCCTGGCCTGCCTGGAATACAAGTCCTGGAGATGTGGAGCAGGAAAGGGTGGAGGGACTGGGCTCAGGAACTCACCCATCCCCTGCCCAGCACTTTGAGTGGGGCTGAGAGCTTTGATAAAACCCCAACAACCTTTAAAATTCATTATTCCTTATTTTTTTTATGATCCTCAATTAAAATTGGTCCATTCCCCACCACAGCAGTCCCTCTGCTCCCTTCCTCCTTCCTCACAGAGACATGCAGGGCTGGGACGTCACCCAAAGAGCCACCTGGACCAAGAATATCCAAAAAGAGCTGCTAAAATCCTTTCACTCCTGGAATAAAATGGACTCATGGTGGGAGCTGTGCAGCTCCAGGGCTGCTGTGATCCAGGAGCTCAGAGCACGCTCCTTCTGTGGGAGAAGGGATAGTTTTGGGGATTGTGTGATGGTGGTACCTCCAGCTGGGATGCCCATGAACTAATTTTTGGGCTGAAGGAGCCCAAACATCCAACCAGACAGGGCCCTTCCCAACTTTTCCAGCCCAGTTTAAGAGAGATTTAACCCCTAGGGATGGGAAACCCCAGGGAAGCACAAAAAGCTGATACACAGAATTCCCTGCCTGTCTTGGGTTACAATGTAAGGTGTAACCCAAAGATAAGAGAGGCAATGTTCTTTATCTTCTCCATGACTCAGCCCTGATAACTCCTTCCAAGGAAGCAGAAGCCACTTTGTGGGGAGCCATCTCCACTAATGGGCCATCAAGGTCTCAAAGAATGACTAAATCACCCCATTGTGAGGTGCTCCACCCAGGGGAGGAGCCCAACATTCCCACCTGTATATAATCTGAGGCTTGGAACACCTTGAGAACACTACCACTGGATTCCCAGAGGACAAGAGCTCCATATCCACCACTGGACCTCCAGAGAAAGGACTGGATCTTTCTACAGGAGCACTGCTTTGACAGAACCACATCCACCACTCCAAGAGGACTGCAGCTACCATTTTACTGGACTGCTACCACCACCCTGACCAACAGAGTGCCAAGCTGTATTCTGACTCTGTCAGTCTAAGCTGGTGTTTCTGTTCTACTGCCTTTAATTTTCCTGTTAAATTGTAGTTCTGACTCGGAAATCTCCCACTGGTTTGGTTTCAAACTAGAAGATCCTTGGTGCCCAAAGTGGGGTTCTCCTGGCAGTGTGGCCGAGGCAGAGGATGGTGGAGGTGAAGAGCAGCAGCATTCTCTCCTTGCTGGCAGCTTACACCGAGGACTCGGAGCTGGAGTCGGACGGCGAGGCCGGCACGGCATGGAGCGATGGGGGAACACCCAAGGGAGAGAAAGGAGGGCTGGTGCCAGCTGGCTGTGGAGAAGATGACTTCACCCACCTGGATGGGGATGAGGAAGGGTACAGAGAGGAGGATGATGGGAACAGCAGGCAGTCAGAAGATGACGATTCACAGACTGAAAAACCTGCGGCTGGTGGCCTAAAAGAATTCCGAGAGGTGGGGGAAAGAGATCCTCAGGAACCGGTTGCTTCTTTTTCAGAGAGAATGTGGAATGTGCCTCCAGATGAGATCAAACTCCCTCCAGAGCCTCCTGGCAGGTGTTCTGACCAATTGCAGGATAAAATTAAAAAGCTGTATGAGAGGAAAATGAAGGAGGGCTTGGATATAAACGACATCATCCAGAAGAAAAGGGAATTTCGCAACCCCACCCTCTATGAAAAGCTGATCCAGTTTTGTTCCATTGATGAAATTGGCACAAACTACCCAAAGGACATGTTTGATCCTCATAGCTGGTCAGAGGATTCATATTATGAGGCACTAGCTAAAGCCCAGAATATCAAGATGGACAAACTGGCGAAGGCCAAGAAGGAACGTACAAAGATTGAAAATCCATTAAAAAGGGCACGAAAACAAGCGCTGCTTCCACGACCACCACAACATCCAGCACCACTGTGGGAGATGCCCAGAAGAAGAGGAGGAGGAGGAGCAAGTGGAATGTGTTGAGGAAGGGTTTCACAGAATGACTCACAAAATTACATCATCTCATTGTGAGCTCCCCTGCCCCGAGGGGAGGAACCCAACACTCCCACCTGGATGCAGTCTAAGGCATGGAACACCACAAGAGCACTACCACTGGATTCCCAGAGGACAAGAGCTCCATAACCACCACTGGACCTCCAGAGAAGGAAGGACCAGATCTTTCTACGGGATCACTGTTTTGATAGAACCACATCCATCACTCTAAGAGGACTGAAGCCATCATTTAACTGGACTGCTACCACCACCCTGACTGACAGTTTCTGTTCTAGTGCCTTTATCTTAGTTTTCTTATTAAATTGTAGTTTTGACTTGAAATCTCTTGCTGGTTTGCTTTCAAACTAGTACACTGCCCCATTACTTTCTGGCAGAATCCAGGGATGTTTCTGTCCTGACTTTGTCTCCACCAAGCCCTACAGGCATTCCTTTCCCAGATGGCAGCAGGAATAGGATGAGGATGAATCACAAACTGAGGGTAACCTGGGCTATGGGACATCCCTCCCTTTGGCTCTGCGGAAATCATGGAATGCCAGAGTGGTTTGGGTTGGAAGGGACCTTCAAGAAAATGCAGTTCCACCCCCTGCCACGGGCAGGGACACCTTCCACTGTCCCAGGATGCTTCAAGCCCCATCCAGCCTGGAACTGGACACTCCTGGGGATGGGGCAGCCACAGCATTCCCAGGCAATCTCAACAACTCATCCCAAACCACCACGCTCGGTGCCACCAGAGACCAGGAGGCACCTGCAGAGCTCAGCACAGGGACACTCCAAGGCCTGGCCTGGCAGGATCCTGCCCAGGAGCAGCAGATATCCGGGATCTTCCCTTTATTCCCTTCCTCCAGGCGGCAGCCGAGCATCTCCTGGCCCCGCCCATGGCCCCGACTGGCAGTGAATGAACTGCCCTGACATCTCCTCTTGAAGCAAAGCAAAATGTGTTGAAGAAAAACCAGTTCCAGATGTTTTCCCAGTGTTGCCAAGTTACTCAACATGTTCTGCTTTAGTTGTCAGATGCTTTCAAAGCGATTTCCCTAACTCTGGAGCACGAATGGTGAGGGCTCTCCCTGGGAATCTTCTGCCTGGGGCTACCATGGATCTGTATTTTCGTAAGAAAAAGACTCAGCTAATGATTAATGGTCCCCAGAGGAAGCGGGGCCTTTCTTTGGGATTTTTCTCCAGTTATTTTTAATTAATTTGTACAACTGGCAGCTACATGAAAGTGCAAAACCCAGGAATAATGCTGGACCTGGCTCCCTTTGCTCCTTCTCTCTACCCACACCTGGAGCTTGTGGAGACATCATCATTCCTCAGTTCCCTGGGGTTGAGAAACGCCCTCAGCAGGGAGGAATCACTGCTTCCCACTGGGAATTTTCTCTGAGCAAAGAGAAGTTTGTCCACTGGAGGAAAAGTTGAGTTTTAGATATTAATTCCAACATGAGGCATCTTCTTTAGGGAGAAGAGATAAGATCGTTGGATGACAAGGACAAAGCCCCTTGGGTTTAAGTTCTTGGTAGGATAAATAATTTAGAGTTTGTGTTTTCCAAGGTGGCTTTGGGAATGTGGAAAGCATTTGGGATTGCAAAGAGCACAGGGCTTGGGGTGAAGGATCCCTGGACATACAGGGTAAGGGAAGCCCTTCCTGTCCTTATCCAGGCACATTCCTTCTTTATCCAAGCACACTCCCTCCTTTTGCAGGCACATACTCTCCACTTTGTAACAAAAATAACGCCAGTGGTGTTGAGACAATGTCACTGTCTGCTTCCTGGGCTGCTCTCTCAGAGAGCAAAGCCAGAGCATTCAGGGATGGAGGATTAGGAGGTTGTAATGTCAGACCAAAGGAAGGAATTTTATCCATCGCTCCTGATGATGGACTGTTCCATACACTGCTTCCAGCTGCTCCTGCTCTGGGAACAGCCTTGTCTGGATCCATTTAAGGAGACTGGCAAAGTGTTGAATGCAGCATATGGTGCCCTAAAACCACAGAACTTATTGACAGCAGCCCAGACTCTCTAAAGAAAAGATCTCCTTCCAAAGCCTCGCTCTGGGAAGACTCAGCACTTTCCTCCCACTTGCAGCAGGTAAAGCTCATCCCACACTCCCAGAGTGGATCCACATCCCGTGTGCTCTCTCTGGCATCTCATCCTCTTGGGAACACCCCCTGGGAGCCATGGCCTGGAGAAAGCATGGATCTCCTGTCCTGGGGGCCTCCTCACTCCCACTGGGGCTCAAACCTTCCCAATAGCCACCCAGACCAACCCAGTTCTGAAATGGCTCCACTTCCAGATCCACTGGGATGCAACATGTGCTCCTGACCTCCCAAGGGAAGCCTTCAGCTGGTGCTAGGAAAGGTGAAACTGTTTCGTGCAGCTCCCAGGTTATCCCAGCAAATCCCTGCTGGCACCCCCTGAAGATGACTTGGGTTGCTGGATCTCACTCCTGTGGCTCTGTGGAAATCATGGAATGGTTTAGGTTGAAGGCATCTTAAAGCCCATTCTGTTCCATCCTCTGCCATGGGCAGGGACACCTCCTGCTGGACCAGGCTGCTCCAAGCCCTGTCCAACCTGGCCTTGGACACTTCCACAACTTCCCTGGGAATCCCACATCGCCCATCACCACCCCCAAGCCTGGCCTGACGCTCCATCACCAGCAGGACACGAGGGCTTTGGGGCAGGGAGAAGGACACACATCCCTCAGGATGGAGCTGGATCTGGATGTGGTGCAGGGACTGAGGCTGCTCAGTGTCACATGTCACACAGTGAAGAGGGCCAGTGACTCAGGGCCACTTGCTGACGCACCACACTGGGCTATTCTTCTCTCTCCCGATGAGTCGCTCCAAGATTGGACACAGTCTATCTCTGAGAGAGGCGCCTGGAATTAGCTTAACTCTTGGCAGTACAGGAGAAATCTAATTTCCTTCGGGATACAGCTGTCTGGAGGCAGGGACAGGGCTGTGCTCCCTCCCCTGGCCTGCCTGGGAGCTTTTGCTCCTTGTCAGAGCAGCTCCAGAACTCCACTTGCTCACAGAAAACAAAGGGATTGGATTCTGCTCCATGTCCAACTGTTCTGATTGGTGTAAACTAGGCTGAAATTGTATGGATCTCATGAGCAATACTCAAATGAGAGACATCCTACTTTTTGGGTGGCAATAGCAAGGGAATCTGCTCAGGAAACACTCTCCACCTTCCACGAGCACCACCTCTCCCACCCCAAAAACCGTGGGACAATGGGATCACAGGCCTCGTCTCTCCAGGACTTTGGGAACAGGCAACTGGTGGTGTGTAAACATCACCCCAAAGCTCTGAGATTCAAGTCAAAGCAGGAATCAAACATTCAGCTGCTTCTCAGAGCCTCTTTGGTCTGGAAATGGGCTGGAAATGTCAGGAAACCTGTGCTTCCCACGACATGCCTGGTACTTCCTTCTTCCAGCCAGGCAGGAAGTAGCTTTGCTCATGGGGCTCTGCTTGGTGTTGCTTCACCTGAACAGACCAGGAACCATAAAACTCCTACAGGTCATCAACTCTGGGACTTCTTGCACCCTCACAGGGATCTGGGATCAATTTGGGATGCAGCAGGACATTCCTCCTGCTCCATCCCTGTCTCCTGCAGTGACCCACGCAGGGCTCTGCTGTAGGTTCCTGTCAAGAGCCAGCCTGGAAACAGAGGGACCATCCCAGTCCCTCTGGGAGCAGGGGGTGGGTTCACACCCGACTCATGACCTTGTGCTAAAATGCCCTCTCTTCCTTCCCTGCCCACACCCAGGACAAATTACAGCCCCTGGTGCCCAGCCCGGAGGCACCACCTCGCAGTGTCCATGCTGGGAACAGTTCTGGTGGGTGGGAGGAGAATTGGGAGTTTCCTAGGAAATGACCTGGGGATCAGATCCTAGGGATCTGATATTTGTTTGGGGCTGAATCCCTGGATATGCTGAGCTCAGGTTAAAAAACCACCCCAAGTGAGCCAAATGAGGCTGTACCAACCAGCACCTTGCCCGGCCAAGTCCAGCTGGGCTCCCAGAAATTTCCGGATCTGGGGGCATCCATGGATTGAAACTATTCACAAAAATGCTCCTCCCTAGCTGGGCTTTATTAGTGCCTCTTTGTGTGGGAGACTCTCCCTCCAAGCCAGATTTCTCCAGCCCGTTTGCCCAGTCCTCCTGCCATCCAGTCAATGATTTGTAGCTGGGAAGCATGGAAGGATGCCTTTGGGATTCCCTGCATCCAACTGTTGCCACATGGGATCCCTCTCCCTCACAGCCTGTGTGCTGCTGGAGTCACATCTCCCCAACTCCTCACTGAGACCAGACCCACCAGCCAGGCAGGACAACAAAAGGTTACACCAAATCATCAGGACACTTGGCAAAGTGGGATGTGGGAATGCTGGGGACATTCCTCCTGCCTCCATGCCTCCTCCTCCTCCTCGCATAGAGGAGCAGGAAAGGCCAGGCTGGAGGAGCAGGCTGGGATGCAGTAAGACCAACCCCGAGTGGTACCACAGTGCAGTGTCACAGCGTCCCACTCCTGTCCCCAAACGCCACCAGTGAGGCAGCACCGCGCTGAGAACACCGCACCCCACACCAGGGTGGTTCTGCCCGGAGCTGGTGGCTTTTCCCTGGGACAGGAGTGGGCCAGGCTCTGCTGGGAGGTGCTGCCCCTCTGCCTGCTCCCTCGGGGATTCACAGGCCCAGGAAAAAAAGGGAACGAGGGGCTGGGCTGACCATCAAACCTCGGCACGGCGCAGGCGGGGGAGGCACGGGCGCCCAAGGCACTCGCGGCAGCGGCCGGGGGGACGCTCGGCAGTCCCATGGGGACACCCTTCCATTCCAAGGGACCCCTCCCCTCGGTCCCCCCGCCCCCGTGCTGTTCCCACCCGCCCAGCACCTGCAGGGCTGGGAATGCTGCTGCTGCCCCTGCCTGAACCCTTCTGGCGCCGGGTGCCGCAGCCCTGTGCGCGTTTTAGAGACTCTTCACCACGGGGATGCCCCGCGAGCAGCTCTTGGGGGATGTGCGGGGGTGCCGGTGCGACACCCCCAATCCCGTGCCTCCCATTGGAGGAATAGCATGTGCCCCCCTTATGGAAAAAAAGATCTGGCGTTCTCCTTTGGAGGTTGGCTCTGCCCTCTGTGTCACTCATCCCGTGCCACGCTCTCCTCCAGGGCGGGTGGGGCCTCCAGGCCGAGCCCCCCGGCGCCGCCGTGCACGCTCGAGAAGGACACCATGGTGTGGAGGAGCATCAGGACCAGCACGCAGAGTCTGATCCTGCTGCTGCCGAGGCGAGACCCCGCGGAGACCGGCAGCAAGGACGGGGAGCGGGGCTGGTGGTACTGGTGGTGGTGGTACAGGTGGTAGTGGTTCTGCCTCTGGTGATGGAGGTGGGGGTCGTGGCGGTGGAAATGGAGCGACTCCGACGCCGTGGATTTGGGGGATGTGTCCTCGTTGCTGTCCGGGGGGTGCTCGCAGGAGTCCCATTGCACCTCGCAGCACTTGGCCTCCTCGTCAGGCAGCTGGTTCTCCAGCAGCCCTGTGGGAAGGAAAGAAGGAAGGAAGCAGGAGGAGGGGTCAGTGGGACACTGAGGATGAGGCTGCAGAGGAAGCGAGCCCTGGTGGGCACCAACTGTGTGATGGGCACACCTGAGAACCAGGACACCCAAACACCCCCTGGGACTGGCCTCAGCATGTCTGTGAGTGTTTACACATTAGCAAGGCAAGCTCAGGGCTCCCTAAATCCTGCTCACAGCAGTTCAATATCCCCACCCTGCTTTAATCCATCACCTGCAGCTCCTTCTATGCTTTAGCTTTCAGTCAGAGGTAGGACTTTCACCTCCTGGACTGAGATGTTGCTGTGTCCCTATTAACCCCTTACCCCATACCCTTGACACAGCCACATTTTGCCATCAGGCAACATTTCCACACTGCCTCTCCTCCCACTCCACCTTGACAAGCCTTCCAAACCTGGGGAGTGTCTTGCAAATCCCCCAGGGCTCACCACCACCCCCTCCCTCCCCGTGCCCCTGGAGCGAGCCCGGCCCTCCTTACCCGTACAGATGAAGCCAGGCAAACCTCCATAGATCAGCTCGTCATTGTCCGGTAACACAAAGGGGCACCTGGTCTGCACCTCCAGGCAGTATTGCTTGCATGGGATCCGCTGCCGGCACTGCTGCTGGGTCACGTTGAAGTACTCGGAGCACAGCCACGCCTTGTAGACAGCCTGGGGGGAAGATCATGGAGAGGGAAACGTCACTTCCCAAAGCACTGGGATAGCTGGAGCATGGCAGCGTGAAAGGGGAGCGGAGAGCTCCCAGCTCTTGTGGGAAATGTGTGTTGGGGTCATCTGTTGAACAGTGATGGATTCAAACAACTCGCTGGAGTGTAACAATAGTGGGATTCATATATTCAGCTAAATCCACCACAAAAATTATCACTTGGAATTACCACGTGGAATAATGTCCCCTACAGATAGGCGCCGTGACAGATTTGTGCCAACATCAGTGATCCAAGAGCTCAGCCTGTCACCCAAAAATTCAAACACTGCTTTATCACTGCTCATCACCCATTCCAGAGCATCCTCCTCAATATATAACCAAAAGCATGTATTCTATTCTCAGTTTGTTGAAACCAGTTGAAAAGGTGTTTTTTCTTTAGAGGGAGTGGGTGCCTTCTGTTAATGGGCCAAGCTGTTAAAACCAGGTGGAGCAATGTTCCTTATCTCTTCCATCCTCCCTCTGGGGGGTATCTTCTGTTAATGGGCCATTAAGGCTCACCACATGACTGATAACATTACATCATCCCATTGTGAGATGCTTCACCCAGTGGGAGGAGCCAAGCATTCCTACCTGGATAAAAGCTGAAATTCAGCACAGCAGGACAGCCTGTTTTTCCACAGGATTTCCCCAAGGAAGGCTGGACCCTTCTTGCCATCACTGGACCCTTCTACAGGATCACCTCTACTCCAACAGAACCACGACTGTTACTCCGGGAGGACTTATTTGGACTGCTACCAAAACAGGGTGTCAGGTTGTATTCTGACTCTGTCAGTGTTTCTAGGATTTTTGTTTGTTTGTTTGTTTGCTTGGTTTTTTTGTACTACTACATTTTTATTTTTAATACTCCCAGTAAAGAACTGTTGTTCCTATTCCCATATCTTTGCCTGAAAACCCCTAATTGCAAAATTATCATAATTTAGAGGGAGGGAGTTTACATTCCCCATTCCAAGGGAAGCTCCAACACCTGTCTTTCCAAACCAAGACACCTGGGAAGAGGAGGGATTCTCACCTCCTCTAAAGGGCCTTGGCCCCCATCAGCCCTGGACATGGGGCAGCAAAACACATCATAGGCTGGTCTTTACTGGAAATTTCCTGCTGGAAAAGCTGCTGGGCAGAAGCAGCTGGGATGCAGCACATACAGCCACTGCACCCCAAGCTTGTCCCTCTCTGCCAGCAAATAACACCTTCCTCATCTTCCCCACCAGGTCCTGGGAGAGATTCCCAATTCCCTGACATCTGGAACTTCTGCTTTGCCATTTCTTTTGGCTCAAGGGGGAAACTTGTTAATTTCCCATGGATGTTCTGGCACTGGGATGTACCAGTGGTACAGGTCTCCATGTGCTCTGTTCACCTTCCTGATACTTCAGGCTGTGCTTGGCAACATTTCCAGAAGGAAGAACACCCTGGGGGCTCAGCTGTGACTGCAAGCTGTGCCACATTCCCTGCCTCTCCAGCCTGTCCAGTCCTGTGTTTCCCTCTTCCAGCCTCTGTGTGCTTGTGCTCATGGCAGACAGCTGGGCATAGCCCAGATGGCCTCAGTTACCACCATATTCCCAAATTTCCCTCATTGCCCAGCATCAGGCATGGGGGAAGTTGTTTGTCTCCACTGGCTGCAGCAGAGAGGGAGAGCTCCCATTTCTCCTGGTGTGCATCATTCCTCAGGCTGCAAGAAACACTTCCAGCTCATCCATGAAACTCCTGTGGGCACGAGTTACAGCACCATGGCCATTCCATGACCACAACCAACTTCCTTTGAAACCAGCTAGAAAGGACTCCCTGTGATTCAAAGGGAATGAGTTTCCTTCCTTGGCATGCTTAGAGAAACCCCGAGCTCCTCCTTCCAGCTGCATTTTCACTTTCTGGAGGCTTTAAACCCATCACTTCTTTGCTTCCCCATGTTTTCCATAGATCCTTATCATCATTTGTTTGGACCATGGTGGTGTCTCAGGATTAAAGCTGGTTGGCAAATAAAAGTTATTTTAGTTTGCTTTTTTTTCCTCCTGGAAAATGCCAAATCATGAAACCCAGAATTTTCAGAGAATTGTGTTAGCTTTGGTGAAACTTTCAACTCAAAAAGTTTAATGGGAACAGGACAAAATTTATGGAGTGAACATTTTGGAGCAGTCGCCAGTACCGTGGCCAGGGCTTTCCCCTGGGATGTGGAAATTCAAGTGCTTTTTCTCCTTGTCCTGCTGGATGTTAATTACTGGGACACAGTGGAATGGCTCCAGAGGAGGGAATGACTCTGCAGAGTGTGAGGACACAAGCAGGAGAGTTTTGGGGTCTGGATCTGCATCCCTGAACATGTCATCTCTGGAAGTGTCCAGGGCCAGGCTGGATGGGGCTTGGAACACCCTCGGATAGTGGAAGGTGTCTCTGCCTGTGGCAGGAGGTGGGATGGGATGGGTTTAAGGTCCTTTCCAACCCAAACCATTCCACAGCTCCACAATCTGCCCAAGCAGATTTCCTAGAGCCAAGGAGGAAGAAGCCATGCTTCAGAGGGTCACAATCCCCACTGCAACACGTGCCCTCCTTGATCACCTCTGCTCCTTGGGGACAGTGTCAGGAGCAAGGAGACATGGGGACAGCAAGGAGGACACAGCAGGACCCCTCAGTGGGTGGCACATGGCCCTCTCAAGCACCCTGAGTTTTTCTCTGTTGGGAAACAAAGGACCTGCCACTGCTGCTATGGAACTTCAACAGGATGTAAAGGAGGGTTAGAGAGCTCAGGGGACAGTGACACTGATGGGACACAGCACCAGGGGATGTAAAATGGGCTCCAAAGCACCCACTGACTGCCCAGGATTTATTTAGGATTTATCCTCATTCCAATCTGAGGACTCAACAAATCCTTGCCTGGACACGATGCTGTTGTTTCCACATGGTCCAGACACACTCCAGTGTAATCTGGAGCAAAACAGAGGCTTTATTAATTACCTTAATTATTTGGGCTGCCCTTAGAGCAACAAGAAGAGGGTGTCCTGAGAACACCCCGACCCTCAGAGCATCCAGCAGTGAAGGGCACGATGAGCTTCTCCTTCCCCTGGTGACCATATAGGATTTTGGACAGCTGGTGTGGATGACCTGCTTGAATTTGAACTGGCTGAATTCAGGCAGGTGAATTTCCCCCAAAGCCATGAAGTTTTCAGGATTAAAATCCAGATGGATGAACTACACCACAACCAGCCTGTAGCTCAAAGGGGAATTATAAACACACAAGGAGCTGGATGGGCATCACTGGTGTGCCCAGCCCCATCGGGGATGGACACCCGGAATCCATCCCTCCAGCTCAGCCTCTTTTCCAGCCCTCATCTGCCTTAGGATAAACATCTCCATCAGTGGGACTTCCTCGTGTTTCCCAAGGAGGTTGTTTTACAGCACTTATCTCACTGCCTACAAGTTTTCCTTCATACTTGACCTACATTTTTCCATCCAAAAGTTCACTCCCTTCAATCATTCCCTCCACCATTCCCTCTCCCTGCTCCATGTTTACACATCTCTAATATTTGCAGATGTCTCATGCTCCCCCTTTAGTCACAACTCAGGCGAGCTGGGCTGATTTACTCACTCCCATTTCCTGCCAGTCTTCTTCCCAGCTCCGACTCTCTCCCACGCTGCTTCCCAGATCCCTGTGACATCCCAGCTCCCACCTGGGCTCACATGCAGCCCGGCATGGAGAGTACACTGAGTGCTCCAGCAGAAGACTGTGGGTGTCACCTGAGCTGTCCCAGCTACAGATTTGTGTGGAAAAGGCCGCCGGAACAGGAGATTTCCCAGAGCTTTGTAGGAAGCTGCTTGGGTTCATCCTGCTCTCATGTGGAAAACAGAGCTGGCACAAGCAGGCTCTGCATGGATCCACACATATTCCCCCTAAAATGTTTGTGATGATTCCCATCAGGGAAGTCTGGCAGAGGGCTGGGGTCACACAAAGGGACATTCCATGAATTTAATGAAAATATGGAAGGAGAGACTGCAAGGAGCTGGTGATACCACCAGGGAGAGCAGAGCTGAGGCTCTCATCCAGAACCTGAACCAGGATTGCCTGGCTGCCTTCCATTCTTCATTCCCTTTCCAGAGCACCTGCCTTTGCAGGGAAGCACTGACCCCAGCCAGCCCTTGTCATTCCCTTGTGGAATATCCCCCAGGTGCTGCAGCAGGAATTCCTGCAGCTCTGCAGGATGGAAACTGCCTGTGTGTACTCCAAAACAGAGACACCCAAGACCTGCTGGTCCCACAGGGCTCTCCCACTCCACTGGGATCAGGCTGAGACACAGGTGGATCTCCAGGAGATCCCAGAATCCTCCCATCACTCACCCACAGAGATCCATGTCACAGACAAGGAGCAAATTCCCTGGGACACTCAAGGTTTTGGTATCTCCAACCTTACCCCACACAACCTCCTTAGTTCTGCTGTTAAAAAGGACATGTGAGAATTTAGGACAGGAAGAAATTTATTGCATGAACAACTGGGAGAACTCCCTGGTTTCCATCCTTGTCCTCTCTGGATTCTTCAGGAAGCAGTTTGGGTTGCAATCAGTGTTCCTGCCATTCTGGTGTGGCTTTTGGCAGATCTCCAGCCTGACCAAGTAAATATAAGTGACCTCAACTCCAAAATAGCTCCATTTTGGTGCACTCTTCCTGCATTTTTAGCTCTGGACGACTGGCTGCATGACTTCAAGAAAGCACAGGGAATTTGGCTGCCTAGGAAAGGAGCCAACTTCAGACACCCAATTTATATGGAAGGAGGAGGACAGGCTATCTGTCCGCATCGGAATTTTTCAGGT
Organism: Argya squamiceps; assembly: GCA_037834095.1. Classification (NCBI taxonomy): domain Eukaryota; kingdom Metazoa; phylum Chordata; class Aves; order Passeriformes; family Leiothrichidae; genus Argya; species Argya squamiceps. The sequence goes on from JBBMKD010000194.1 coordinate 5,630,995, forward strand.
GGGATGAAAAACCTCATGATAAAAGACATTAACAAAACCCAAAATGAATTGGATTTCCAATAGTGAATGAATTCAGCTCCCTGTCTGCTCACACTTCCAGTGGGATCTGAAAGCAGCAGTCAGAGGGATGGTGCTTTCACAGGGAATTCTGTGCCAAATGGGAGTTCTTCCCTCTGTTTCCTGTCAGTACCAGGACAGTATTCCCCACCAGCTTTTCCAAAGTCTTTCTGTGTCCTTAGGATTTCTGCACCAATCTGGCCACTTCAAGGCCAGTCCAGCTGCTGCCAGTATGTTGGAACCATTGCCACTGCCCTGCCTGTGGAACCATCCCAGCTACATTTTGGGGACAACCAAGGAGCAGGATTGGAGCAGCATTCTCAGGATACACCACCACTGCAGTACTTGGCATGGTTTGGATGCCCATTGGGAATGCCAGTAATTAACACAACAAACTGTTGTTTTCCCTGGTTTGAACAGGAATCAATGCTTGGGAAGTTTCCCCAGGGAAAATCCTGCTAATGGCACAAATGGAACAAACCCTTTTCCTTAACCAGAGGGAGGGGTTGGGGCAGCATCCCCAGCCCAAAATCCACTTCTCTGAAGGAGGAAATGCAGACTGGAAGGCAGAGAGGGAAATAAGAAGTTTTCCTCTACAAAATAACCCCAGAAGGAGACCTGGGAGTGTGTTTGGACCAGAGATGGGGATCACTCTGGAAGTTGGGCTCTGCCATCATGACTCTCCTCCTTTCCTCTTCCCACTGGGTGCACCCAGCTCCCAGCAGGGATGGGAAGAAAAATCCCTGTGGGCTCCTGCCAGATGCCCAGCCTGGAGCAGCTCTCTCCCTTGCCAGAGCAGTTCCTGGGACTCACATTTCCATCCTGGTCTGAGAGGAGCATCTGGAGTGGCTGTGCCTCATTAATCCTAGACACAGGGAAATGAGCACTGCTAATGAGCCGCTCGGGCAGCTCTCCAAGCTCTGGCACATCAGGATGCAGCACGGGAAGCAGGACAGGCTGGGGGGGAGAGAAGAGCCCCCTTGGATGGCAGAGGATTAAGGGAATGCTGAAGTCCAGGGCCAGCCAGGAGGAGTCACAAACACATCTGCAATGTCCAATTACCACTGCATTCAATTAACTCAGACAGTAACAATGTGGAGCTTTAAACCAGCTTCTTTTAGGTTTTTTAAAGAAATTCTCCTTGCTATGGGCTGTTCCAACATTATCTCTGGAACAGCTGATTTTTGGTTTCTTTGATAGTTCTGGAGTTGTTTTCCCTGCCTTGACACATTCACATGCTCTGGGTTAGGAGAGGGGGGAGAAAAACACCAACCCAACCCTAAACCCCAACAACTGGGCAGGATTATGGGATTTGTATTGTTTTTCCTTCGTTTTTAACATAAAGTTGCCTTTTGCTCGGCGATGACAGCACTGGAGCCACAGCTCCTCCCTTTCCCAACCAGGGGAGCCTCTGCCCATTGTACCCAGCTCCAGAGGGCATGGAATAGTGGCTGTGGTGGGCACTGGGATGGGGGCTGCCAGCAGGAATGCCTGGGACATGGATGGGGATGGGGGAATGGGGATGGATGCAAGCAGGCTGCAGGGAACAGCACCGCTGGGAATTCCAACTGGAGTTGGTGTTCCTCAAACACCACTGGAAACTCCATGTGGATCTGGATGGGCTGGGTGGGACAGGACAGCTCCAGACTCTCCATCACCCTGCAGCCCACCCCTCTCCAGGGTTGGTTTTCCCAGAAGTTCTCCCCCAGCCATCCCATCCGTGACACCAGTTTGCATCCTGCTTGTTGTGTGTCGTTCTGGGCACAGCAGGGCTGGTCTGGCACTGACCAGGCTCATCCTCAGGGAAGGTTCTGAGCATTGGAAGATCCCCTGTGCTCCCAAAGTGTGGCTTCCCACCTATACCCCCCAGGACCAGACCATATCCCTTGACCTGAGTGATGAAGTCACTCCCAAATTATCTGGAAGCAACTTGTCAGAGCTACTCAATCACCACTCAATCATCTCACGAAGCAGCTGATTGTTTTAAAGTGCAAAACTTTTAGTTTTCATTTTAAAAATAAAGCATTTTAGCTTTAATTCCCAGGTTTTGGATTAAAGAGACTGTCTGAATGCTCCTTTTGGAAGGAAAAGCCCCAAATTTCCCCCTCCACGCCACTCAAAGCCAGTCTGAGACACACAATGTCTTGGGTGCAAATTAGTCAAAACTAAGAGAAAACAGCTTTAAAGTGTGAACCCCACACACCTGACACACTCAAGACCCAGGTAACAACTGCCACACTATGTCACAATATCAGGCAGCTCAACACATGCCTTGGGAAGGACTGGAGTGGGAAAGGGTGGGAGAACCACCACCCCAACCTGTCTCTGCAGCCACAGGTGATGGGCCAGGGGGTGGCAGTGCTCCCAGCCCTGGGAATGCTCTCAGGGGACAGACACAACAGCCACAGCCTCCTGGCTTTGCTCATCTGCTCATGGCACCGAGGGCTGCTGTGTGCAGAGCCCAGGGAAAAGCCTGGTCTCATCCCAGCAGATGCCACACTCCCCTTGGAACAAACCCAGGAGGAAGAGCTCGTGGTTGCACCAAAGCAGAAAGCATTCCCTGGAAGAAAAAAGCTTGTGGACTTACTTTGGACACCTCTGGCAGCTCCTGTGCTGAGGGCACAGTGCACGTGGTACCCCAACACGGCCATGTGCCTGTGCCCATTGATTAATCACAGTAATTAAGGGCACAGCTGGATGAACAGGAAGGCAGTGATCACTGCCAGGCCCTCCTGCTTCCCACAGCCAGTGCCTGTCTCCATGCATGTCACAGGTCACTCCATGTCCCTGCCCAGCAGTGTCTGCAGCCCTTCCCCTCCCACTTTTCCCAGCACAGGCCGGGATCTGGCTGGAGGTTACCCCCAGTCCAGCCACCCAGCTCCGCCTGACCACTCCTACAGCCCCTAGTCCATTGCAGGAGGCTCTTGATCCCAGATCACTGCTACAAAACATCCCAATTCCCACGGAATATTTCCATTTCATTAGCAAACTCCACCTCAGGGTAGATGCATGTTCTCTCCAAGGTGGGTAAGCACAGGGTGACAGTGCTCTGCTCACGGATACAAGCTCTTATCCCAGCATTCCTGATGTCAGTCTCCTGTTCAGTCCCCTCTCTACTCACCCTGGGAATTCCCTGGCAGTGTCTAGGACAGGGTGGCCAGTCCCTGTCCCAGGATCCCAGCCCAGGAGCACAGTGAGGCCAGAGGGACCAGCATTCCCAGTTAATCCAGCCTGCTGCTCTGTGCTCCCCTCTTGGGTTTGGTGTCTTTCCACTTGAGATTCAGGTTGGTGGTTCCAGAGAGTCTTTTTTGCCCTCTGAAGGCTCTGGGTCTGGTGTGAGAATGAGTCTTCAAGGCCTTGTTTTTTCAAGGTTTCTCATGTGTTTATTATTTCTTATCTCACAAGTTTCTTTGTGCCCAACCAAGATGTGAACAGCAGCTCAGACACAGGTGACTCCCCCCGTGATGGGAGATCACTGCCTTCTTATACAGATAATTACGTGTGTCTTATTTACAATTATGTACCAATACCTATTACCTATACTAAAAGGGTAATTTCTACTCTGACCCAATCCCCCAAAACTACTTTGTGCCCCTGTCACTGCAGAAGATGGAGGCCAAGGGAGAAGAAGAAGAACCAGGGCACTGCCCTAAATCCTCCATCTTGTTCCCCATTCACCTCCATTCTAAAACCCCCAAAACTACAAAATTTTCCACTTGGTGATAAACTACACTACTGTTTATCACACCTTTGTGACTTGTAATTCCTCTCTGTGTTGGAAGTTTTCCTCATGGACTGAAATCAAAGCCTGTGTCCTCCTGGGCTCTGTGCCAGGGTCTACTACAACCCCCCTGGCAGACCTCAGACCCTCTTTTTCAGGTCCCAGGCCTCTCTGCTGAGGTCTGTGACCTTCCAGGGTGCCCAAAGGGATGCCCTGGACTCCAACACTCCCCTTTCAAAAAGGGTCTTGGCTGGGCTTTAGGGAACAGAAGAGCAGCTTGTCAGGAAGGCGAGGCCGGATGGGAGTGTGGAGGTTTGTGTGGGAAGCGGGTGAACACCAGGAGACAGGGACAAACAGCTGGTGGCCAGGGAGAGAGCAGCTCTGTCCCTGTGACACCACATGGCCATGCCCCAAGGTGGAAGAGGGGAGACCAGGCCTCCAGTTCCAGGGCCTCCCCACACTCTGAGGAAAGTTCTTCCCAATATCCCACCTAACCCTGCCCTTGGGTAGTGGGAAGCCATTCCCTGTGTCCTGTCCCTCCAGGCCCTTGCCCCAAATCCCTCTCCAGCTCTCCTGGAGCCCCTTTAAACACTGGAAGGGGCTCTGAGGTCTCTCTGGAGCCTCCTCTTCTCCAGGTGAGCACCCCCAGCTCTCCCAGCCCAGCTCCAGAGGGGCTCCAGCCCTTGGAGCAGCTCTGTGGTCTCCTTGAGACTCCCTCCAGCAGCCTCATCCTGTACAATCCCTCACCTGCCAGCCCCCAGTGGGTCAGATACCAGCCCATCCTACCGGCCCAATGACTTAAAAAGTAATTAAAGACTTCTGCAAAACTGAAGCTGAACACGATGGAGTTGGGGAGAGGGAAAGTGAGGTCCCTGCAATCCATTAGGATGGCTTGAGGAATTCACTCCCATTAGATCCTGCTGCAGCTGGGAGCTTAGCAGGATTCAAAAGTGGATTAAACATTTATACAGCTAATGAGAACACCCTGTTACATTAGATAGGATATAAAAAAATAAAGGCGAGACACTTCAGAGCCACGAGTCATAAATTACCCGCCAGTGATGGGGACCAGGGAGAAATTTCTTTGCTCATCCCCCTTCCAAGGAAGGGGTGAGGTTGAAAAATTTTTCTCAGCATGGTGTGAGTGTTCAGCCCAGCCAGGGCTTGTCACAGCAGGGCTGTCTTGCACCCAGTGCCTATGGAAGGACCCAACCCTGTGCTCTTTCACAAACCCCTTGCACAGCATCCTGTGGGGTCCCACTTGGCTTGAGTGGGAATGGGACAAGGTATAAGGCAGCAGGAGGAAGCTGGTCCCTCATGTCATCCTTGTGCACCCCAAGGAGATGGGCAAGCAGCAGGATCTGCCCCATCCCCACTCCCTCATGGAGCAAACAGCAGGGAAGACAGGAGCAACCCAGTTCCTGGGACCTTCCATGGTCACAGGGAAGTGCAGTTTTCCATGCTCATGCTGGGCCTTGCAGCCACCTCGACTTGTGCCCACAGGTCCCTTAAATGCAAGCCAAGATAATTTTGAGATGGTTATCAGTACTCCTGGCAGCTCCTACTGCTGGAGACACACAACAGGCTGTGGGTCCCGCCAGACCCGAGAGCTGCAACCTCTGTTTTTGTCTCTCTGGCTGAACACCACTGGCAGGAATCTCCTGCTCCCTGCCAGGGGAGGAAAGCCCCAGGATAAGGCTCAGTCTCCGTGGTGAGCAGCAGGCAGGCGCTCCCGGCTGGCATCGCTCCTCAGGCAGTGAATCCCAAGGGATGTGCTGCTGCAGGGAAGCCCCATTCCTGCTGCTCTCTCCTCTTGGAGCAAGCCCAGGGCAGGCTGGGGCTCTCCCTGCCCCTATCCCTGTCCCTCATGATGCTTTGCAGAGTGGAAGTGCTTCCCCTGCATTCCCAGGAGCAAGGGGTGTCTGGAGAACAGGACCAGGCTCAAAGCCAGGCTGCCACCCCAGAGCTCCTGCTGCTTCCTGACAGTCTCACTGAAATGGGAGAGCAAGGAATGGTGACAAACAAGGAACACAGCACGGCAGGGAAACACTGCTCCCTGCACACACCCAGCCAGAGACCCCTGTGGATTCCTCCTCTCCACATCCAGCTCCATGGAAAATGACACGGAAAACAAACAGCTCCAAGGAATATTGTTGGAACTCTGGAGGGTGAAAATTTCAGGTCACTGAAGACTAAGAGCAGGTCAGGGAGATGCCCAGGTCTGAAGGGGGCTGCACTCATTACATTAAAAACAGAAACGCAGACCCTGCTCTGCTAGCACTGGTCAGTCCCTCCCAGCCTGTGGCTGTCCAGAAAATTCCAAGAAAACTCCACTTGCCTCCTCTCCCTCTGTAACCACCAGCAGTGGGGAATGTTTGGGACTGCTGCTCATGGGCACAGGGTGTTCCAGGCTCCCTGATCCCTGCTGGCACACCCCTCACCAGGAAAACCCCCATCCCAGCCACCTCCAGGCCCCCTCTCCAGCTCTACCTTTGCTCTCCTGTCCATCCACAGCCTCCACCCACCAGCAGTGCTGCAGAGCTGCCGTGCAGGGATAAGATTCCAGCCAAAATGCCAAACACGTGTATCTATTACTCCCAAGAGGACAAGCAGGGCAGGTGGCATTTCCTTCTTCCTTTCTTTCCTTCAGCCAGAACCAGAACACCAGGATGCTGGCACAGGGCAGGGCTCTGGAAAACCAAATCCTTGCCAGGTGAGCCCATTTCACGCTGCTTTTTTAACAAGAGTGGCCACAGTGGCAGCATCTGGGGGAGCCAATGCTGCCAGCACTGCTCTTCCTGTGACACCCCAGGAGCATGGCTGAGACAGAAGCCCCAGGGAAAAGCCAGGAGCTGGGAAGAGGAGCAAGGCTGAAGCAGGAGAGCCATTCCCAGGCAGGCAGCTGCTGGCTCTGCCCACGGGAATGGGGCTGGAGCAGCGTGGACAGATGGCTACTTCTTGCCCAGGCAGCCTCTGTGTCTCATTCACAGATTTGCTGTCCCTGAGTCATTGCCCTTCAAAGGACAGCAGAGCTGAGCTCCTGCGTGGAGCCAGGCATGAGTCGCATCCTAATGGCATCCCAGGAATAGCCCCCGGCAGCCAAGTGCATCCTGCCTCTGCTGCCTGCCTGCCTCCCTCCCACCCTGGAGGGCAGCTCTGGAGCACAGGAAAAGCCTGTGGGGCATCCCTTGGGACAGGCCTGGGGCCGTGGGATGTTTTGACAAACCCTCTGTGTGTGTGATCCTTGGCACTGCCCAGCACCGGGGTCAGGCCAGGCCATGTGTGATCCCTGCTGGGCATGAATGGCTCCTTTCCTGATGGAAAAGAATCCTGTCCTCAGGCAGGGACCAGGTTGGTCCAGCTGGGTTCAAGCAGACACCCTGTGCATCCTCTCCCACCTCCTGGTGCTGGTGTGGGAGGTGCTGCCTCCTCTCCCTGGGATGCACACGGGGCTGGAAGTCAGCGTGGCACCAGCAGATCCCTTTGTCCACGGGGAACATGAATCACTGCCTGTCAGGAAAAGCAGCATGGCAAGGCAGCCCTGATCTGGATGACCACAGACAGGCCTGTGACAATGGATGTGCACAGCAAGGGGGCTGGGGGTCGTGCTGTTTTCCCAGATCTCACATTTTGCTGATACCACCGCACACGCTGCTGAGCTCCTGACTCCCAGAGCTTTCCAGCACCACACAGAGCAGGTGGATACCTCCCATCTCCAGCTGCTGAGGTGAGCCTGCAGCTCTCTGAGGAGCTTCTCCCACCCTGCTGGTGAAGCCCCACCATGTTCCAGGGATGGGCACACATGGAGAATAACCTGGGCTTACATCTGGCACTGATGGCAGCAGACACAGCTGGGAGCACATGGAGCAGGAACCAGCACCTGGAGCCTGTGGCACTTGTAGCTACTGCTGACAGTTTGATAGAGACAGATGTCACCCTCCCTCCCTGTCCCTGCACCACTTGCAGACCTGCCTGTTGCTCCATGGAGACCTGCTGCTGCCCTGGGAAACGTGTGGGCTGTCCCTGCAGCACCACTGACAGACACAGGTGAGGACAGGCAGACAACAAGGACTGACGGACAACCAGCACAAAGGAAGCGGCCAAACACCACCCAATCCTTCCATAAATCACTCCCATTCACACCCTGACCCCACCCCAGGTCACTTCACCCCACAGCACCTGTGTAGACTCAGCCTCCAGCCCACCACAGACTTCCAGGCAGCTTGAGATGTCCCAATCCCCAGCAAAGCTCAGAACTGTCCAAGCACCATCTGAGCATCCCCACTCCGGCCTGGCTTGCAGTCCTGCCAAGCCCCAGTTACCACTGGTGCATTCCTGACACCTCTACATCTTTTATTCCATGGGGCAAACTGCTTCCATCAGTTCAGGTTTTGTTTCTCCTGTTTTCCAAGGCTTGATCTCAGTTTTCAAGCATTGAGGATGTACCAGACACAAGGCACTGGAATTGGGCTGTGCCAGAGGCTGCAGCCACAGCACCTGCAGACCAAACCCACCATGGTCCTTTGGCCCAAATTCTTCATACAACTGAATCACATCCTTGTGCAGAGCTCCAAAAAATTCCCTTTGCTTCCATGGAATGGGTGGGGAACATGGAGCCACATACTTAGCTAAGCCTGTACATGTGCTCCTGCTCAGGCTGCCAAATGACTGCGCTGACCTGCTGGAATTACTTGGAATTCACTCTGGGACCTTTTTTCACCTCATGAAATGCCCCATTGGCCAGGCTGGTTCTGGAGGAGAAGCTCTGGAGCTGACACAGGTGTGTGGGAGCAGCTTCTCCCAGGTGCTGCTGCTCCTGGTGCACCAAATACCCCACAGGAGACCAGGTCCAGGGTGCAGCTTTGCAGTCACCTATCCATAGATTCTCTGGAAGCTTCACTGCTAAAGTAACTCCCTTTAAAAAGCACTAGGTTTTGGTGAAAGCACTTCTGCTGTGGTTCTCAAGGGACCTTCCCTCCGTGCAAGGAACCATCCAGGCTTGGAGCAGGACTGCACCAGGTTGAGCAGCATTTTGGTTAAGCCCAGAAAAACTCAATGTGAGCTACGTTTGTGAAGGTAAAATGCTGCCTTGGTTTCCCCAAAGAGGTGTCCCTGGCACTGGGATAATGCCAAGACATGGTGTTCCCAAAGCTCCTGGCACCAGCGGGCTGGATTTCCAGAGGATGTTCCACAGGGAGGGATGCTCTGTAGGGATGCTGATGGCTGATGCTATTCCTGGTTAAACAAGAGCCAGGAAACAGGACCCCAGAGGGTGCTGCACTGGGGATTTGCTCCCTACTCCACGTGGGCTGTGCCAGGGGTGATGCCAGAGCAGGAACAGCCTCCATTTCTCACCACATCACCACACACCCACGGCACAGAAACAACAGCAAAGCCCCGGGGGTGAAATCCTGCCCTGCCAGGGGCACCAGGAAAACCAGAGGTGCAGAACCAGATCCCACAGCCACGGGCCCGTGCGCAGAGAAACCTGATAATCTAATCACATTTGAGATGCTACAGGTCCTGTCCAGCCCAGCCTGCCCAGCTCTGCTGCCAGCCCCCTCCTGCCTGTCAGCCCTTCTCTCACCACAGCTTTGTTTCTTGCAGCCTAATGACTCCTTAATTCCACAGGCTTTGTCCCATAGATCTTGATTTGCCCCAGCACTGGTGGGAGGGGGAACTTTTTGGGAGCTGTTGGGCCGGGAGCCAGCAGGCAGAGCTTGGCCTTGGCACGAGCAAAGCTCTCATCTGGTGTCTGAGCTGGAGCAACGCTGCTCTTTTCCTGTTTGGAAAGATGGGGAAAAGGCACAAATAAACCCCAAGCATCTCTCATGGCAGTGCTTTGGAGGGACAGTGATTTCCTCCTGCACTAAGCCCTGCAAAGCCTGGGCTTGACAGCTGGAGTGCTGCTGCTGCTGCTGTTCCACATTTCCTGATGGATATTTGAGCCAAACATCCATGTCCCCAGGCCATGACCTCCTCAAGCCCCTTTGGAGGATGCTCCAAAGTGTCCTCACAACTGCTCAGTGCACCAGGTTCATTGTGTCTTGCAGTGACAAAGGGTACAAGTTACATAGCAACAGGCGAGATGGCGGCGGCCGGCAGCTGCTCCTGACTCAATCAATGACTTTTCCCTCTCACGTTCAGAAAAACACAGGCGTTTTCACCTCTTATCCCCATCATCCCTACCTAGCACCATGACCCAGCAGCTGGCAGGCAGATCCTCACAGCACGAGGTGAAATGTATGTGAGAAGATGGATGAACCTTGTGGACCCACTTCCGTATTTTCCTCCTGTCCACAGGATACTGGTGCCCCTGTCCGTGAGCATCCCTGTGAGAGCCAGACCCCCAAAATCTTACCAAATGGGAAATACAAACAATAAACCCCAACACCTGCATCTTCGTGGTTTACTGTCTCTCAGCCACAGAATTTCTGGGGCTAATTGTAAGAGTAACAAATAAAACACTTCTGGGGAGTGATCTGGAAGTTGAGACGGTGCTGCACAGGAATAACAACATACGCAGAAAGTGGGATCTGCCCAGGAATGACCCCCAGGCAAAAAATAAAAAGGGAGAGTATGACAGCACTGAGTAATCTCAGCAGCTGAATTACACACAGACCCCACCATTTCATGGCATTCCTGTCTCCCAGGGAGGCTTTGGTCCAGTCTTCCCCAGTCTCTGGGCACAGATGGATCCAGGGTTGGGATGCCCAGGATGCTGCTTCCCCTCCCAGCAGCACCTGCCCTTTCTCCCTAAACCTGAGGGCACCTCTCAAGATGATTTATTAACAGGGAATTATGTATCTACTGAAACCAATCTGCAACATTCACACCCTTCCAAACTTTCAGCTCGGGGTCAAACCTGCTGCCACAGGAAGGAACTGACAGCTCCAGTTGGGATTTGGTGTTGCTGTTGTTTGATATCAGGTGGAATAAAGAGCCAAAATCACCAGAGTGGTTTGGCTGCCACAGAGCTCCCTGTGAGATGTCTATCCAGTCACACTTCTTAGGCACCAAATTCCAGAGGGATCCGTGGCTCTGCAGAGGAAGGCTGTGTGCAGGTGAGCTGGAGCTGCTGTGCTTCCTCATCTTCAAATTTCCAGCTGCTGTTATGGAATGGCAGGGATGCAAATGGGAAGCAGCACTAACCCTCCATGCACAGCCCTGCTCCCATGGTCCTGTGTCCCAGAATTATCATTTAAATCCTGTTTCTCCAGCTCCAGAGTTCCTGCAGCCAGAATCCTGCTGTGAGGGCTCTGCAGGAGCTCTCACACTGGCCGAGCTGCACATTCCACTCTATTTTCCTCCACTCCTCTCCTGTTTTCCTGTTATTTCCTTTCAGATGTTATCACCATCGAGCAAGAGCTCTGCCATCCCTCACACACAGGTATTATCCAGCATAGGGATGGGAATTACAAAATCAAACTGCTTCAAAAATCCCAGCAGCCACATTTTCCCAAGGCAGTGAGTAACTGCAGTCCCTGCTTAAGTCCAGAGGACTCCAAATCAGGCCAAAACTTGCTCATCACCACAACGCTGGAGGGGTCTGGCATTAGCCTCAATTCACAGATAGGGAACAGCCTCTGAGAGGGAAAATCTGAGTCTCACGGATGTGAAAGGCTGGAGTAAAACATAAATATGGAGTGAATGGCCTTAAAACAAAGCAGCCTGGTTTTTCAGGAGCAACCACAAGGATGGGAGCTGTGAGGGCTCCTAGACTCGGGAACTCCCATGGGAATTTCCCAGTGGGTGGCCCAGGGGAGTGTGCACAGGTTGTCCTTGCTGCTCCTGCCTCCTGTTGCTTCCCAAGTGCTGCCTGTGGAATGCAAAGCTGGAGCTCACAGATGCTCTAAGGATGCATGGACACAACATGGAACCAGTTCAGAGGGACGAGTCCTGCCACTACCTCCAGCTCTGCATCTCCCCAGCACATTTCCTGCTCTCCCATCAAGGGTGTTAAACCCAGGAACACTTAATGAAGACTCATCGAAGTACAGCTCTGTTTCTACATATTTTGGAGTCACAACATAATGATTATTATTTTCTCACCTCTTTGGCTTCACTCTCTGGGTCTCCCAGCAGAGCTGGAAGCTAAGCCTGAATTTGGAATGTTTCTGCTCCACCAGACATGGCACAGGGAGATCCTGATCCTGCTGGGCCCCTGGCAGCAGGAGCAGCACAATGGACAGCACCAAACTCCCTGTGCAAGTGGAGCAGCAGGACCAAACTACTCAGAGCAGGCTGAATACTACATCCCTTGGAAACCACACGGGGAAATTTGGGAAGCAGACTGTAATTACCCACCCTGGCCTGGGCCCAGAATGCAAGCACAAGCTCCTGCTCAAACCCAGCTCCTCACAAAAGCGACCCTTGGAGTAGTGGCCTTGGTGAAAGACACCACCCTGGTGTCCCAGTGCTGCTCTTGGTGCTGCTCCTGCACTTCCCCAGGCCATGAACATCACTTCAAGAGCTGCCCTGCAACTCCAAGTGTCCCTCAAAACTCCTGTCCCAGAAGAGGAGCAGCCAACGCCGTTGTACTGCCAGGAAGGAAGCTCTGCCACAACCCCTGTGGGGACAATGCTGTCACACACCCCAAGAGACAGCTCCATGAACGGGAAGCAGGTTTAATTATGGAGACCATGGCACTTCCCAGAGTGAAGCACATCTGGAGGGAGTGTGCACAGGTGAGCCAAGCAGCCTGGAGCAGGTGGAAGCTGGAGGCACCACAGGCTTGTAAGAATGGAGAAACCAGCAGAACCACACTGGGGGTCTGATGGAGATCCAGTCACAACTCTCCTCTGGGAGAGGAGACGGCTCCATACTGAGCCTTGATCCCATTGATGCTGGGAGACACAACCAACCCAGCAGCTCCCAGAACAGGGACTGTGCCCTGGGGCTGGGGACAGTCAGTGGCACTGGGGGGAACACCCCAGCACTCCTGGAGCAGCTCCCTGTGCACAAAGGGTGTAAGAACTGGAAAAAAGCTGCTGTGTACAGGGAAGGGGCCCTGGCACCATGGTTCAATTCAGGTCACTGCTGGTCTAATGACAGCCAGGCAGAACCCTGGGCTGTCCCAGGAGCAGCAGCAGGTCTGAGGCAAAGATGAGGGGCCCCACACCTGCCCCAGCTGAGCCCCTGTGTGCACAGGGGTGCACATGGAAAGAGGTGGGGGTGAGGCTGGCAGGGATTAGGGTGTCAGGAGGTGCTTGGATTGAGGGGGCATGTTGGGATTGGGGTGTCAGTTTCGGGGTGCTGGGTACCATTAGTTGGGTGCTGGGAGCAGGATGTGGGGAATGGAGTGTTGGGAGTGGGATGTTGGGAGCTGCCTGTGTGTTCACATGTGTGAATGGATGTGTGAGTGCTCATCCAGGCCAAGTCCAGCTTTGCCTCCTCTGTCCCACCACCCTGTCCCAGCCTTCCCAAATGCTCCAGACCTGTTCCACCACCACTGCCAGGAGAGGTCGGGGGAGCAGAGGGAGACCCCAGCCCGCAGGTAGCTGTGAGAGCAGGGGGACCACGGCTCCCCCACACCACCAAGCCCCGCGTGGCCCAGCTCACGCGGGACGCCCCCTCGTACCTTGCAGTCCGTCAGGCAGGATCTGACCGAGTACTCTTCCGATTGCAAGTACTTCTCCAGCAAGAGGTCGAACTCCTCGTATTTTTCCTGAGCGTGTTGGTCCAGCCGCTGGTACGCCTGGACGCAGCTGCTACAGGCCTCCCCGCCCAGCGCCCCGGCCGCCGCCACCACCAGGTCCACCATCAGGTTGTCCAGGCTGCAGTCCAGGCCGTCGGGTCCGGCCATCTCCCGCAGCAGGTCCCAGATCGTGTAAGTATCACAAAAGGAGAGGTTGAAGTTCCTGAAGTAAGCCTGCAGGAAGGTCCTTTTGGAGGAGGGCGAGGCGAAGAAGGGCGCGGCGGCGGCGGCGGCGGCGGCGGCAGCGGCGGGGGGCGAGCGCAGGGGCGCG
>JBBMKD010000194.1:5651068-5675475 GCA_037834095.1 Argya squamiceps
AGGGGAGTTTAGGAGGGTGCTCGGACGATTTCGGGACAGCGCCGGGCGAGCGGGGACATCACCGGGACAGCGCGGGGACATCGCCGGGACAGAGCGGGGACAGAGCGGGGACAGAGCGGGGACATCGCCAGGACAGCGCGGGGACGTCGCCGGGACAGCGCGGGGACGTCGCCGGGACAGCGCGGGGACAGCGCGGGGACAGCGCGGGGACAGCGCGGGGAGAGCGGGGACAGAGCGGGGACAGCGCGGGGACATTGCCGGGACAGCTCGGTGAGCGCGGGGACATCACCGGGAGAGCGGGAACAGGGCGGGGGCAGCGCAGGGAGAGCGGGGACAGCGCTGGGACAGCTCGACCCAAAGCACCCAGCCCATGGAGGGAACGGCGGCCACCCCCCGCCCCCGTGGCTCAAGGACAAGTGTCCCCTCCGAGCAGCGCTGGCAGAAGTCAGGGAAGCCTTCCCTATGCCCACAGCCCCGGCGGGGACAGGGCAGGGGTCACCTGGATGGGCTGCGGGACTGCAGGAGGGGCCAGAGCTGGGCACACTGACAGCGAGGTGGGGAAGGGGCTGAGGCTGAGCTTAAGTAGAGCCACAGGCAGGTGTGTGGGGTGCCCCAGGTGAGGCTGCTCAGGCTGTGACAGCCCCGAGTGCTCAGGGACCTGCACTTCATCCCTCTTCCCTCACCCTCTTCCCTCACTTTTTCCCTCCTTTCCTCATGCCGTGTGCCTGCGGTGGCTTCCCTGTGTCGAAATGGAGTGGGAGTCCAAAGAGGCGTGGGAGGATTGAGGGCAAGTAGAGACCAGGAAAAATTGGGGGCTGAAAAAGGGAGGGGGGCCAAAGAGAGGGTGATAAAAATGTAGTGGGGAACGGAGACTGAGAGGTTGATGAAGAGTGGAGGCTGCTGAAAAACAGGAGGCTGAAAAGGAACAGGAGCCTAAGGAATGACTGGAGACCATTAAGTTAACTGGAGACTTAATATAAAACCATGGCCAAAAAGGAGTAGAAAGCCAAGGGAGACTGGGACATGGGAAAAAAGTGAGGGACAAAGGGATGCTGAATAAATAGCGGAGGTCCTAAAATTGCGGAGGTTGGAAGGGAGTGGGAGGTGGGGCTTGGAGGCCCTCCCTACCTGCCCCGCCTGCTTTTCCCTGCCTTTCCCAGCCTTTCCCTGCCCTTCCCAGCCTCACGGCTCCGTGTCATGGAGCCGGCCGTGCACTAGAGGACAGCCGAGCTCCACGCGAGCGGCCCGGGAGGAGCCGCCGCAGCCCCTGCTCTGCTCGCCGGCACCTCCAGCCCCGGGTATCTGTTCATGGTCAACCCCCAGCCCCGAGCATCCCGCAGCCCGGAGCATAGCCCGGAGCATTCCCCAACCCGGAGCATCCCCACAGCCTGGAGCATCCCTGCCGGTCCTGAGTCCCCTGCCAATCCCGAATATCCCTGCCAGCCTCAAGCACTCTTCCAGCCCCCAGCAGAGCTGCAATCCAGAGAGCCTCTGGGAGTCCCTGGCAGCATCCCTGGAAACATCCCTGCAGCCCCGGGCACCCCTGACATCATTCCTACAAACTAGGAATTCCTACAAAAAATTCCTACAAAACATCATTCCTGGATCACCCCCGCAGCCTGGAGCACAGCCCAACCTCACCTGGGACTCTCAGGCCTCTCCTGGACCTGGAGACTGAGAGGTTTTGGGCTACCAAAGGTGAAACTGGGGGGTATTTGGTACTTCTGCTTGTCCATGGGATTTATAGATTCTTGTACTTTATTTAAATCCAGAACCAGGACTGTTGCTTTGCAGGGAGAAGGAGCTGTTGTGGTTTCACAGTAAATATGGGAAATGTTCCCTTTTCCCCCATTTTCAGGTCAGATGGGGTGGGGTCTCTGCACATTGGGGGGCTGCAGCAGGCCCTGCTGCCAGAAGCTGCTGCTGGCATTAAAATTCAGGAAGAACGAAGGCACACAGGACATCCCACCCGTGGCAGCATGACAGACACACAGCCCTCACTGGGGGTCCCCCCCCAGCCCCCCTCCTGTCCCTGCAGAGGGGGCTCCCAGCTGGGAGCTGCCTCCCAGATCCCATCTAGAGCCAGAAAGTGTTTCCTGATGTTTAACCTCCACTTCACCCCGTGCTCTACGTGGACTGGGGTGGCCTCACAGCCTGTCCTGTCCCCACACACCCGCGATGTCCCCACTGCTCCAGCTGGGTGGGGGATGGTCCCTTAGCCTCACTCACACCCCCTCAGGGCGTTCTCCTTCCAGAGAATCAGCTTATCCACCCCATTGGGCACAGAGAGCAGAGGTTGGACTGGCAGGACCACCTTGGGAAGGCTCCTTGGGATGGGCAATCCCTTTTCTCGTGGCCCCCCTCTGGGCTGGCAGTGCCACCTCAGCTCCCACACTCCTCATGCAGCATCAGAGCCATGCTGTCACCCCTCTGGATGCTCAGGATTCCTGTGGGATCAATCCCATGGGTATTTGGCTGTCTGGGAAGTGTGTCCTGGGCATGGGGACCAGCAGGGTCTGGGGTGTACAGCCGCTGCTCGGGGCAGAGGAGCAGCTGTGTTTATTTTCCATCTGCTGTGGGGAACAACAGGAAAAATATATATTTTTTTTTTGTTATTCATTTTATTTTTTCGAGGCTTTGTGTGTCCTTCACCAGCCAGAATCCATCATGTAAACATCCTGCTGTGTCTTTAGGATGGGGGAAGGTATCTGGCCTCCCACTCTGCGGGGCTGTCCCTCTTGACTACCCATCATAGGCAGCACAAAAAAGTGCCAACATCCCCCCAGCTCAGCATGGACCCTGTAACCTGGCTGGTCACCCCAAGGATCCCCAGGAATCCCCAGGAATGCAGGAGACATCCTGGCTGCAGAATGCTGCCAGTGCCAGCCCCGAGTACAGCATCCAACAGACAAATACCTGCCAAAAATGGCTCATGCTGCCCCTTCAGAGGGAGAGGAGGTGGTACCTGCTGGAGAGAAGAGAGAAGGGGATGAGTTGGGGTACCCCAAGAAAGCTCCCAGCCTGCATCCCATGGAATCTCAGCCATAGAGTGCTTGGGAGGCAGAGAGGATGGGAGGCTGAAGGGACGAGACAGGAGACACACCAGGATTTGGGAGCACAGTGAACCTGTGTGTTTGCTCCGAGCATCCCACAAGGCTTTCCTGTCCCGTGCTCCAGGCAGGAGCACAGGTGTCTCCTGGTGGGGTGTGTGGTTGGATTAACCAGCAGAGTGTCCCAGGCAGAGCCCAGAGTCCTGTGATTGCAATCCCAATGAGCAGAGATTCCCTGACCCCTTCATCCCCCTCTACAGCAGCGGCCCCACATCACCTGCCGGCCCAGCCCCTGTCACTCCCTCTGTGTGGGACATGGGTGACACAGGGACATGGAGCAGGAGGCACAGTGCTGGTGGCTCTGCAAGAATGTGGTCAATCACTCCATTAAGATTCCCAGTCCCTCATGCTGTGTGGGGGCAGGACAGGAGGGACAGCCCTCACACACACACTGCTGCCAAGCCTTCATCAGCAGGTTTGTTCTGAGTCGTGGCCAGTCTGATTAATCCAGGCTGCCTCCACTGGGCTGCTGATTCCCGAGCCTGCCAGAGAGCACATTTGGGACTATTATGCACAGAAAATTGTGCAGGTTCTGGCTGAATTACCGGTGTCCAGGGAAACGGAGCATTCCCTCGGTGGCACCGATGCTAATGGCACTGCAGCAGGGCTGGTGCCTCTCTGTGAGTGTCAGATAAACCCCGGGGGACAAGGCTCCAAGGGACATCAGTCCTGCTCTGAATGGGAAAGGGAAGACCAATTCCTGGCTCAGAGCATCATCATCTCCAGCAGCAGGGAGAGGAAGCATCTGACTTTGAAGGAATCAGCACCCTCAGGCTGAGGGGCAGCTCTGTGGCTGGGGGCTGGGGCTGTGGGGACATTCAGCCTTGGGTGGGGACACCCAGCCTTCAATAGGGACACCCAGCCTCCAATAGGGCCATCCAGCCTCTGTTGGGAGCAGGAATTCAGCCCCAGCACCCAGGAGAGTTTGGCGACAGCGGCTTGGCTTTGTTTACCCTGCAACTTCGGCTGTGGCTGGAGTTTGTTAAGGGGTCAGGGGGTTTTGGGTTGTTTTCCTGTACTTTACAATTTCCTATGTGGGGCTTTATGAGACGAGAGGGCGCCTCCAGCCACAGAGACACTTTGGTTTGGGTTAGAAATGGAAGGAAGGGAAGGAATAAATGCACACAGGCATCGCCTCCCCCTCCCTGCCGCCTCTCTCTCCCTCGCTATCTCTCCTCAGTCCCTCACCAGCTTCCTCTGGCTTGGGGGAACCTTGTTTAAAGCAAACACAATATATTTTTAACGAGGCCTGTTAATTAGCCCCGGCCCCAGCCCGCTGCACACGGCTTCCTTGGAGCTGGGCCGGGGCTCTCCAGAGGTGCCGGCGGCTCCTTCAGGGAACCATGGAATTGCTGAGGTTGGAAAAGCCCTCTGAGATCATTGAGTGCAACTGTCCCCCAGCACTGCCAAGGCCACGACTAACCACATCCCCAGGTACCACATCCACACGGCTTTTGAACCCCTCCAGGGATGGGGACTCCACTGGGCAGCCCTTTCCATGAAGAAATGTTCCCTAACATCCAACCTGAACCTCTCCCAGGGCATCATGAGGCTGTTTCCTCTTGTCCTGTTCCTTGGGAGCAGAGCCAGACCTGCTTCTCCTGCCCCGTGTGCAGGCTGAGAGCAGGTCCTCATCTTGCCAGGGTGACATCTCCCCTTGTCACAGCAGGTTCCTGCTGGCATCCTGCTCCAGGCACGGGCAGCTGCTGCCTCAGGACCTGCCCCTGGCACTTGTTTTTGCACAAACACTGGGGCTGCTGCATTGATAAGGTGCCAGCAGTGCCTTTCCCTGCTCTCCCAGGCCCTGAGGGCAAACATTCCTGGCATATTTGTCATGTTCAGCTCAATACAGCATCCTTCAGAAAAGGAAAAAAAAAAAAAATCAAATAAAAGAAAATCCGGTTCTTCCACTGCTCCCTTCAGTGTTCCTTTACACTTCAGCTTTTCCATTCCAGCCCTGAAGAACCATCTGGATGGGGAGGCCTGGAGAGCTGCAGCCCTCACCCTACTGGGACAGGGCTGTGGGGGGCTCAGCTGGTGATGGGGACACGGGGGGAACCCACAGGAACTTGGGGAGAATGGAGCTGGAATGGAGTAAGTGCCTGTGAGGCTTGTGGGTGTCAGGGACACGGGGAGGGTGGCACTGGGTGGCCTCAAATGAGACCTCAAAAGCAGGCAAAGGGTTTCACATTGTGTATTTTTATTAAGTTGAACAGAGCTTAAGGATCCCTGGTGCCCTTGTGTCCAGGGCTGAGTCTGTGGTGACACCAGACCTGTCACCCCATGGCTGGCCCAGCACCACCACCCTGACCCTCCTCACCAACCACCCTCCTTTTGTGCCCTTTGCTCTTCCACCAAAGCTCTTAACCCACCCTCCTGCAGGTTTACAAACACTTGGTTTGAGGCAAGCAGGGGAGTTCCATCCCAAAACTCCACAAGGAATGGCCCTTCCTGGCTGTGGGCACTCCCAGTGCTGCCCATGCCAGGGCTTGCTGTGAACAGGAGCTGCTCCTGTTCAAAGGCCACCTGGCTCTGGGGGTGAGCAGCTTCAGAGAGCTCTCCCAGCTTGGGAAAAAGCCTCACAGGCTCCTCTTTCCCAGCTGTTTTTGCCTCCTGAGCCCAGGGGATGAGGCTGTGCTGTTGGCATGCTGCTGCCAGGAACACAGCCCCAGGGCTGGGATGGGATAGGATGGGATAGGATGGGATAGGGGCTATGGCTGCCCCCCACGATGCAGATCTGGGGGAGTCCAAGGAGCTGGGGGAATGGGGAAGCAGAAGGAAGGGGTGTGGGCAAATCCCTGCTCCTGTGGGCAGCTGCCCCTCCTGCCATGCCAGGACCCAGCCGTGCTCAAGGCTTTCCCACTCCCACCGTCCCCAAATCCACCCCCAGGAAAGTGATGTTTTTGGAGGAGAATGAAAGGAAAGCCAGGGAAGGCTTGCTGTGCTAATTCTGTCACAGAGCCAAGGAATATGAAGCACCCCTTTGTTTTTTGGAGCAATTATCCTCCACGATTTGGCTTTTGGTGTCTCCATGTGTGTGAAATGAGGGATTATATCCCCCTTATCCATGGGGGGATCACTGCCTCCTCTCCACACTGCCCTGTGCTCCCACCTTCTCCTCTCCCCCACTCCTGGGCTGTGCCACACTGAGCACCCAGTCCAGCTCCCCCTGCCATGCTCAAGGAGGCAGAAAGATGCAGAGCATCCCTAAAAACACAGAATCCCAGAATCACTGAGGTTGGAAAAGCCCTCCAAGACTGAGTCTAACCTGTGACTGATCCCAGCAAAAGCACTGAGTACCATGTCCAGTTGTTCCTTGGACACCTCCAGGGATGGGGACTCCACCACTTCCCTGGGCAGCTTCTCCCAATGCCTGACCCTTTCCATGAAAAATTTCATCCTGATCAATGAATCCTGGTCACGGATGTTTGCCACAACAGAGTGCTGTGGCTGTTTCCCCAAGCCATCACCTGCAGCATCTCCCTCTCTCATCCCAATTCCCACCCAAGCAGATCCATGGGTCCCACTCTGGCATCCAGAGGTGAAGCAGCTGCTGTACCACTCCGGGCAGTCTCTGATGCTCTGGAACTCCAGGATCCTCCATGGCCACAGCCCCACCCATGAGCTGTCTGATGGGGAGGCAGGAGCTTTGTGCTCCCTGTGCTGGCCTAGATCCCAACACAAAGATTTCCAAGCTCCAGGGATGGGGTTGGGGCTGGTAAATGCTCTGCAGTGGTCCCACAGCCTCCCCCTGCTCCAGCCACCCCCACTCTTGGCTCTCCATCACAGCAGCTCCTTTCATATCCCATTCCCGAGCCAAAGGCTCTCTGAGACCCCCCTTATCTCTCCTCAGGGCTGCCAGGTTTTACAAGGGGCTTTAGTTTAAAGCACAGAGCAAATCTGAGGGGTGTAAAAGCGGAGCCTGGAATGCTGCAGGGCCAGTGGATGCTGCAGGGCCAGCCCTGCCAGGGGACACAGCTCTGGCTCCGTCCCCTCCGTGACGCTGCCAGCCTCAAATGTGACATTGGAAACAGCTGCCAGAGAAAACATTCCTGGGTTTGCTGGATGAAGGGGTTGAGGCAAGTTCCTGCCTTTCCTCTCAGTGTCTAAGGGGAGCTTATGGAAAAGATGGAGAGGGGGGTTTTACATGGACAGTCAGTGACAGGAAAAGGGGGAAGTTTTAGATTGAAAGATGGGGGATTTACATTGGCTATTAGGAAGAAATTCCTCCTTGTGAGGGTGGGGAGGCCCTGGCAGAAGTTGCCCAGAGAAGCTGTGGCTGTCCCTGGATCCCTGGAAGTGACTAAAGCCAGGTTGGATGAGGCTTGGAGCAACCTGGGATAGTGGAAGATGTCCCTGCCCATGGCAGGGGGTGGAACTGAGCTTTAAGGTCTCTTCCAACTCAAACCATTCCATGATTCCATGATTCAGCAGCCCTCCCATCTGTCCTTTTCCCATGGAAGGGGACCAGAGACCTCACGTGCACAGAGGCCGTGGCAGGGAGAAGCTGGAATGTTCCATGTGTCCCTGTAGGAACACACGTATGTTCCCTGTAGGGAAACCACAGCAGGATAAACAAAGCTGAGCTCCTTGGGCTGTCCCACATCCAGCTCTGGGGAGCAGCTCAGACCCCCCTCTCTCATCCCTCCTCCAGCTGCAGCTGCCTCCGGTTTGCAGAGGGTCCAGGGGGTCGGGAAACCTGGAAACAGCCTGGGCTAAACAGGATGTGAGCAGGAGCATCTGTCCAGCAGAGCTGGGGCATGGACACTGCACTCCTGGGGGACCAGGGGAGCAGCTGGGAGTGATGGGGGTGATGGGGGATTGCATCAGGATCATCCTGGTCCTGCAATTCCAAGTCCCCCCTCCACAGTGTGACAGCAAGACAGGCTGGGAGAGCTGGGAGTGCTCATCTGGAGAAGGGAAGGCTCCAGGAACAACTTAGAGCTCTTCCAGTGCCTAAAGGGGCTCCAGGAGAGCTGGAGAGGGACTTGGGACAAGTGGTGGGGCATCAGGATGAGAGGCAATGGTTTCCCACTGCCAGAGGGCAGGGTGGGATGGGATATTGGGAAGGAATTCTTTCCTGTGAGGGTGGGGAGGCCCTGGCACAGGGTGCCCAGGGTAGATGTGGCTGCCCCTGGATCCCTGGAAGTGTCCAAGGCCAGCTTGGATGGGGCTTGGAGCAACCTGGGATAGTGGAAGGTGTCCTTTCCCATGGAAGGGGTGGAAGGACACCCTGGCCTGTACAGCCCTTTCCTACCCAAAGCAGTCTGTGATTCCACAATTCCCTCTACAGAGGCTCCACGTTCACTCCCTGTGCAGCTGGGGTGCTTTGCCTCCTTTCCCTCACAGTTGCAAAGGGAAGGTTTGGAAGCAGCAGCTGCAGAAGTGTGGGTGAAAAACAAGAACCTGTGACTTAAATTTGGGGGTTTTTATCTGTGTGAAGGTTCTTTGTACAGTCTTGGAAATGGTGATCCTGATGGGAGCTGCTGTGATTCCGGGAGGATTCAGTGGCAGTTCTGCAGGAGGTTTAGTCCCAACTAAAGAGAGGAAGAACAAAACCACACGGAGGAAGCAGTGGAACCCATTTCCTACTGGAATGGCTGGAAACAGCAGGAATCTCTGCCCAAAGCAGCGCCGGGCTCATCCAAGGTCTGGCCAAAAATTAGCCTGATTGTTTAATGAGCTTCCCACAGGAACAGAGCCTGAGAAGAGGAATTCCAACCCACGGAAGGGGACACAGCAGCACTGGTGGGTGCAGGTGCTCCCCAACACCCCACATCCCCACCAAGCAGTGGATTTTCTTATCAGAAGCACCTGGCAGAGACCCAGCTGCTCCAGCTCCAATAAAGGAGCTGTCAGCTCCATGGGACGGGGGTCTCCTGGCTCAGGGAGGCGAGGGACGAGCCAGCCCCTCCGCTCCTGGCCCTTCCTCGGGAACATCTCTGCCTGGAGGCTTTAATGACAAAGCCAAATGTGTGTGAGGAGGTGTAAGCCAAGGAGCCCGTGCCAGGTCCTGCTACCTACTTAATACCTGGGGCCTGTGCCGTGCTGACGATTCCCACCTGGATAATGAATATTTTTAGCACTCTGCTAGAGTGCTTTTAGTGCCCAGAGAGGCCATTCCTGGCCGGCTCCAAAGGCGGTGCTGGGGCGGCTGATGTTATTCCAAGGATGTCTTCCCCTACGTGGATCCCGAGGGACTCACAGAATATCCTGATCCCTTTCTCTTTTATGATGATTTTTTTTTTCTTTCTCTGATGTAAGCGGAAATAAATCCACTGCTTTGGAAACAGGGAAAGCTGCCGGGCCCTTCCCTGCTCCTGCACCGGGCACGGAGCTGGGACAAAGGGCAGATCTGTCCCTCCCTCCTCACCCCCTCCCGGAGCCTGGGGCCAAAGGAATGGTCCGTGCTAGGAGCAGAAACGGGGGGTTGGCCCCTACCCTTTGGTGGGAGCGCTGGGCTCCATCTGGAAGCACTAAGGATGGGGGGAAAGCCGAGTTTCCAGTATTGTGTTTGGCTGGGATCTTGTTGTAGCGACTGCTGTTAATGCAAATCCCGGGGTGATTTGCTCCAGCTCACTTAGTGCGGGCGAGAGGCAAAAAAAGAGCAGGATTTCTCCAGTTGGAGCCAGCAGGCAGGGCAGAAGAGGAGGAGGAGGAGGAGGTGGAGGAGAAAGAGTAGGAGGAGAAGGAAGAAGGCATTGTGATGCCCCACTCCATGAGCTGCCCTGGGCACTGCAGGGAGGAGCCCACCGGGATGTCCTCATGATCCCTGGACATCCCTCTGGGGTATTTTCTGGGCTTTTGGGATTATATTCCCAAAATTTTTGGCGGTTGCTGTGGTTGTTGTTTATACCCATGACACCAGGGGATGAGCACCCACCCTGACCCCCAGAAAAATATCTCACACTGCCTGAGCTCTGGGGGTTTTGTGAGGTGTGTCCCACCCAGGGGCACCCACTGCCTGCACTCCTCTGCTCTGTTTATCCCTCTTAGAAGAGCTCTTTTCCCTTCAGTTTAAGTAGGAATATGGGATGTTGGAGATTCCTGAAGGGAAGCACTGGGAGTTGGCATGGGCAGGTCATCACAAGTACTCGAAGCCACTGGAGGCAGGATCTGCTTTTCCAAACAGATTAATTCCTCAGCCCTGGAGCATCCCCACAGATATCTCCTCGGGTTACTCTGCTAATCCTAGCGGGATGTTTCCTGCTGGCTAGGGGAGGGGAGAGGCATTGCTGATAGCTGGGAGATGCTTCTCGTGGGAGGTGTCAGGATCCTCCAACCTGTGCTTCAGGGCACACGTGGCAGCCCTAGGGTCACTTCTCACCTTGGGCAGAGCTCTGGAGAGCTTCACCCAGGAATGAGAAAATTCCCTATGACGTGGGGAGTGAGCCCTGACACCTCTCCTTGGCCGGGGGCAGGAGCTGTGGGTTGCTGGAGAGGGTGTTCCTGCCCTCCCAAGGATGCGTGTCCTGGCCCTTCCCACACCCAGGGCACGGGCAGGGGCAGCAGGTGACAATTTGAGCAAAAGCTGATCCCATTCCCGGTTTCTGAAGTCACTGTGCCTTTGTAATGTGCTAATTCCTGGGCCTGCACAATAATTGATTCCAGATCCCGGAGCAGTTTTGCAGGAGGGTGATAGATCTTGGCAGCCCTTCCCACCTCCAGCACAGGGAACCTGCAGCTGCAGAGGATCGTGGCACAGCTCCTGCTGAGGGAGGGATGGTGGGAAGGGCATCAACTTCCTGGGATGCTGCAGGGCTCAGCTCCAAGCTGGAATGGCCGTGGGTGGCCATTCCATGCATCCCACCTCCTGATCCAGCTCATCCTCCCTGGCTGCTGCACGTGTCCCCCACCGCAGGGACATCTGCTCCTCCTCTTTCCTCCCCCCTGCAATCCAGGCCGGAGGTGCAGCCTCAATCTTTCCAAGGGTTCAGGAAGGTCAAAGACTTTTTCCGATGGTTCTCACCGGGCTGTGTCTTCCCCGGATTGCATCAAGGCCAGAGAGTCCAAGTCATCCCCCACATCCGACCCCATGGTGAGCTCATTCCTTGGCCAGGATGTTCCCATCCCAGGTGGGTTTATTCACCCCTCTGCTGGTCCCACAGCACGTGGATCCTGGGGGAGTTTTCCTATGGATCTGCCCTCCAGGACACCTCTTGCTGGAGCGTCCACAGTGTGTGGGTGGGGGATGAATCTTCCCTGACCCCCTGCCCATGCACCAGAGCAGGGGGGTTCCAGCAGCTCCTAAATCCAGGCTCTTCCTGGCCATCCAGGGAAGTGCTTGGAGCCCAAACGGAGCCCCTGTGGCTGGAGAAGGTTGTGCTGGGGCAGAGGCAGCACTCGCTTGTTTTTCCCTCTAATAAAAAACTAATAAAGGAGAAAATGAAAAAATAATTTTCTGGAATTTGGCTGTGTCTGCCCGATTTCCTCTGTCCGATCCACAGGAGGCGGATGTGCTGGCATGTGAGATGTGGGACACTGAGGCATGGATGCTGCAGGGCAGGGATCTGCTTCCCTTTTCCCCTTTTCCCCTTTTCCTTTTCTTTCCTTTCCCTTTCCCTTTCCCTTTTCCCTTTTCCCTTTCCCTTTCCCTTTTCCCTTTCCCTTTCCCTTTTCCCTTTCCCTTTCCCTTTTCCCTTTTCCCTTTCCCTTTCCCTTTTTTCCCTTTCCCTTTTTTCCCTTTCCCTTTTTTCCCTTTCCCTTTTCCCTCTTCCCATTTCTCTTTTCCCTTCCCAATTTGTCCTCCCCTACTCCTTTCCCTTTCCCTTTAGCTTTTCCACTTTTCCCTTTTCCCTGCTCCTTCCTCTTGCTCTTCTCCTTCCTCATCCCTTTCCACTTTTACATTTCCCCTCCCCTATTCCCTTCTCCTTCCCCTCCCTCTTTTTCTTTATTCTTTCCCCTTTCCCCCTCCCTCCTGCCACAGGACCCCACATCACACCAAGCCTGTTCTACAGGCTCCCATCCCTCCTGTATCCCATCTTTTCCCTGCTTCCCACTCAGCATTCCTGCCCTCTCCACAGCCACCATCACCCCTTGGCAGGGCCCAGGCCCCCTGGTCCCCCCTTGTTGTTGTGTTGGGCTCGGAGCATTCCCGGGTGTAAATCCCTGCTCAGGGCCCATCCCGTGTAATTTATGCTCCCGCCGGGACCCCGCGCTCTTTTATCCTCCTCTTTAATCCGAACCAGAGAGGGGCTTGGCTTAACCCAGTCTGCAGCATTCCCACTCTGTCCCCTGCCAGCCCTGCTCCTCGGAAATTCAGATAAGGGGAAGATTTATTCTGGCGAGGGAGGGGTTAAGGGAGAGTCACTTTTGGGGGGGTTCTTTGAAGATAAATTTAACTTGTTCTTATCTGCTGCACTCAACCAAAAGTTAACTCTGGGGGGGCTGTTGGTGGGGAGAGGGGGGTGTGGGTTTTAATCTTTGGCCTCCTCCATTCTGGGTTCATTCCAGGGACATCCATCACTCCGGCCAGGTAAAGAATTCCGGTCCCTGCCAGCACTGGGAGAGCTGGGGATGCTGTGGATAACTGTGGGATCCTGCTCCTCCTGCAGCACTGACTCATCACCTCTTTGGGGTGAGGGGTGGCAAAGGGGGGGTCCCGGCCCTGTGGGGCTCTAATCCCCCCCAAATCCACTGACAGCCCCGCCCCCAGGCCTGGGCTAATGAGCACGGGGCTAATTAGTGCCCCACGTGCTCAGGGCCCAGCTCTTGGCGCCAGGGGTTATTAAGGCACTGCCAGTGGGGGTGACACGGAGGGTGTGAGGGGGTCCCAACGCTGGGGGAGGAGTTCCCAAACCCTATCCATGAGCTGTGCCCTTGCCTTGTCTCAATCCATGAGGATCCCTTTGCCAGATGTGTCTCTGCCTGGATCTGAGGGCAGAAATGCCACAATCCCTTCAGGAAAGCATCTTTTTTGGGGTGACCTGAGCAGCTGCAGGTGACATCCCTGGGGTCCCTGTGCTCATGTCTGGACAGAGCACATAAATACTTTTTTATTGGTTATTTTTTTGTTTGTTTTTTTCCCACAGTTTCTTGTGGTAGGAAATTTTGCCTGGATCGTTAAAGGTTTTCCTTGCATGAGCAAGGAGAGGATGAGGAAAAGAAAGTGTGGAGGAAATCTTTGCCTCCTGCCTGGTCTCTACACAAAGGCAGCCATGGGTTTGCTGTTCCCTGTTCCCACATCCCTTTGCTGGAGCCTGCCTGGCACCCACGGACCCCCAAGCCCTGGGGTGCTGGGGCCCCATCCCAGGAATGGTGACAATGCCTGGACCAGCCACATGTCACTGCAAAGGCCACTTCCCGTGGCTCACTGGGATGGTTGTCCCTGACCTGTGACCTCAAGGTCAGCAGGTATTAACAACCCCCCCCCATTCCTGGGGAGAAACGAGCCCCCAGCCTGCCCAGGAATTCACTATTTTTGTGGAGTCGGGACATCCTGCAGGATGGGCACTGCAGCTCTGGATCCCTCTGCTCCAGACCCCTCCAGGCCAAGGGCTGGCTCCTATCACTGATTCCCATCACTAATTTATGTCCTGGGGCTTGGGCTGCCTTAATTCAGCAGAGGAGGGAGGGCAGGTCCTGGCAGCAACCATATTTCTTCCAGAGGCTATCTGGGAATTCCGCCTGGCTCTGCCGGGGGTTATCTGGGAATCCTGCCTGGCTGTTGTGACCCTGTGAAGGGCTGAGCTGTGCCCCCCCCGCCAGGGTCCCACTCATCACCCCAGAGCACTCCAGGACTGTCTCCTCCCCCCCAAGAGTCACTGGATATTGACCTGGCACAGAAGTGTGGGACAGCTTTGGGGCAGGAGTATGTGGGGAAATAGGGAGGGAAAGAGTTCTGGATGTGGATCCTGGTGGTTCTGCTTCCCAGCTGGGGTTTCCTACAGTGTCTCCCTTGGCACAAGCTCTATTTAAGATGCTCCAACCAGCAGGAAATAGTTAAAAGCAGCCACAAGTGTCCAAAATCTAAACAGAAAAGACAAATGGTGAAGACCCAAAGAACGGATGAAATCCATGACTTTCCTCAGACTGCACCAGCAGCTCCAGAGGGTGAATCTGTTCTTATCCCTGGAGCAGTGATGTTTTCCATGTGCTTTGTGCTCTCTCCATGCACTGGGCTGGGTGGGAAGCACACAGGAACCATTTCCTCTCCTTCCCACTCCCCCTGGAAGGTGGATGCCGGTGGAGCAGCAGCGATCCATCAGGCTGAGGACATTATTTGGGTTTCAATCAACTGGAAACAAGGGAGTACCTGCAGAACAGGAGCAGGAGGGGGTTGCATGTGGCTGTTGAAAGGCTGGGGGCCCTGGGGATCTCTTGCCTTCTCCTGGTAAATTAAGGCTGTGTGTTCCAATCCCATCCGGTGTCAGCCCCTCTCCACCTGGGAATGGGATGGGGGCACCTTCCTGGATCTCACTGGGGCATCCACTGGGATTGTGTTAAGGGAAAATAAAGGTGTCCCCCTGCTCTTGCTCCCTCTGCCCCCCTCATTAGGCACAGTGTGTCCTTGGGGATTGAATTCCCAGCAAGGCAAGGAAAAGCTCCATGTCCCCCACACCTGATGTGGTCAGCAGCGACCTCGTTTCCCAAACCCTTTGCTGGAGGCAGCTGCCCTTCCTGAACCCCTGGAAATGGGATGTGGTGCCAGCAAGCTCCAAGGGGGGCTCAGGGGTGTCCCCGCAGCTCTGAAGGACAGGATCCCCCTGGGAACCCCTTCCCACTGGCCAGCATCCTGCAGGCACGGCCTGGATGAGCTGTGAGGATCCCAGTGAGAAGGAATATCCCAGCCAGGACCTTGGGAGAGGCTTTCTGTGGTGGCAGTGCCAGGGCAAGGAGCAGGCAGGGAACAGGCAGGGAGTGGGCAGGGATCAGACAGGGATCAGACAGGGAACAGGCAAGAGCCACAACATTTTGGGAAAGCCAGAGTCCTTTCTTTTGGGGGGGACACGGGAAATCCCAAGCAGTGCCAGACAGCAGCAGGCACAGCCCTGGAACTTTTCCTGCAGAGAAGGGGTAGGAGTGGGAACGGGAAAGGCGAGGCCAAGGGCAGGAGCCTCCGGAATGGGAGCTGCAAAGGTTTCTTTCAGCCCCGAGGAGCCGAGCTTGCCTGGAGGCAGGAGAAAGGACAGCAAATAGAGCAGGCTGAGGCAAGGCGAGGGAACAAAGTCCTCCAGCACTTCAGAGGGAGAAGCTCTGCCAGGGAATTTGTGCCTCCACGAGAAACCCACAGGCAAGGAAAGGGAAATGAAGGTGGGAAGGACACTGCAGAGGAGAGGGAGGATTTTTCGGTGACAGATTCCTTCAGAGCCAATGTCCCAGTGACGGCAGCGCCGGAGGCAAGGGGCTGCCACTGCCGAGGAGAATCCCAAAATCACTGGCCCCAAGGACCACCAGCCTCTGCAGCAGTGCAGGGGCACGGAGCAGCTCTGCTGCCAGAGCAAAGAAATCGGGCTGGGAAGTGGCCAAGGAAAAACACGATTGTTAAAAATGCTGATTCATCAACTTTTTCAGGAGCGGATCAGCACTATTTGCCTTTTTTCAATGTAAAAAAAGAGAGAGGAAACCTCCCCAAACTGTTGAGCATGTTTTTGTGTTTTGAAAATCCTGAAATTAAACTTAATGACAGGAAAACATATTAAAAATTAATGACTGTCGTGACCAAAACAAAAGCTTGGGAAAATCCGGGGGGGGGGGAGCACATTTGGGTTGTCCTGAGCTCCTCTTTGCAGACATTTTCCCTTCCCCCACGTCATCTTTTAGCTGCTTTTTTTGAGATGTCACATTCCCAATGCCCAGTGTTGCAGCCTGGGGATGGACTGGGACGGAGAGGAGCCCATCCAAGAGGATGATGGGGACAAGATGGGGTGGCAGAAATCCACAAAGGATCCTGACATGTTGGGAGGGGTGGATGGAGCTGTGAGTTGGGAATTTAACCTGCACCTCCTGACTCATTTCAAGCCAACATTGAACCCATTTTGTATTCTGCTCCCAGGATTCCCGGAGAGGGACTGCAAAGTCCTTGAGGCGTGACGAGGTGCTAAAGTTATAATGAATAAGGTTTTAATCAACCTTGTGGCCCCCCAAAAAAGACCTTGGTGAAAGATGGGAGCAAATCCTGCCGAGGGAATCTCAACCCTACAAAGAGTGAGGCTGTGTGAGACCTGTAATGGCTCTACCAGAAGGGCTCTCCCTCGGACAGAAAGTGAGAAAAGATGCCTTAATTGCTAATCCAGAGGAATTCCAAGCCATAGGCACAACGTCCCCTCCCCAGTGCCGAGCGGATCCACAGGGAATTCCTGGAATGATTAATCATGGGACAAATTCATTATAAACACAGAGAGGTGAACCCAAAGGCTGGAGGCTCCTCTGGAAAAGGGATTTTAGTGGGGGAGAGGAAGGGGCTGGAGCAGCTCCCAGCAGTGACAGCTCTGGGTGACCACGGTGGCCCCAAGGAAGGGCAGGGGTGGCGTTTCCTGGCTGCGGTGGGGAGGTGCTGCCCCTAAGGGAAGATCCTGATGGAACTCACTATCCCGGGGGCTGGAACAGTGAGTTCAGGATTTGGGGAGCTGGTGGAGGCTCTGGGCTGTGCAGGGTGACCCCAGGGCTGTGGGACATCCCTGACAGCAGGACATGAGTCCCCCACCCTTCTGTCCCCATGCAAGGGAGGGCACATCCCTGCAGGACCTCAGCTGGGGGCAGAACCAGGGAAGGGGTGTGCTGGGGGGATGAGGGCAGGGAGAGGGGCAGGCAACTCCAGTGGGAACCTGCTGGGAAATCCTAGAATCGTTTAGGTTGGAAAGGATGTCCAGGACCACCGAGTCCAAGCCTTAACCCAGCACTGCCAAATCAGCATCTTTGGGGGGGCTGAGGGTGCCTGGAGAGCTGGGGGGCAGAATGGGGACCCCTAAGTACCATGAGCCTGCAGCTGGGAAGTGGCCAGGGCTGGAAGGAATGGCAGGAATGGCCAGACAGGCAGGACAGGCAAAGCTGGCGAGGCTGGCAGGACAGTGGGCAGCATCCTGCCTCCCCAACCCGCTTGCTCAGCACCACGGGTGCAGCCCCAGGTCTTGTTTTCCCATCTCCACAGGGAAGATGGGGGCTCGGGGAAGCTCCCAAAGCCCCGGCCCGTGTCTGGAAGCACTTGCTCAGCCGGAGCCCGGAGGATGGGGAGGGACGGGCGATGACAGGAGCCGTTTGTGCGCTGGGGACGCGCGATTTAGTGCGGCCGCTCTTCCTGATAGGACCTGCCCGAGGGGCACATCCCGGTGTCCCGGAGATTCCTACGGCTGCAGAGCCGATCAAAGATCCCTCACACCTCCGGGAGAGGCGGCGGGGTGGCCATGCCCTGGCCCCAGGCACCCGTGCAGGGCTCGTGTGGGGGTCTGGGGTTATTTTGGTGCAGAGCTGGGGGATGTTCCTACGACTGGATTTTGCTCCTGAGCTAATGGAAGCAGCTGGTGAAGGTGTGGCCGCTCCTGTCCGGCTGCTCCTGGTGCTCCAGGATCCTGGAAAATCCCCATGGGGTGTCCCAGGAGGGGAGACCTGAGGGAAGGAGGGGTGGGATGCCCTGGATTTACTGACGGGGGTGATGTCCCGACACTGAGATGGCTTTGGGGCTGCGACGTCCCCACACCGAGGTGGCTTTGGGAGGCTGGGATTTCCACACATTTTCCCGGATAAGGAGGGTTGTGCCGAGCGCTGCCCCCGTGCACTGACCCGGGGAGGCTGCGAGTGGGGCTGGGAGGAGCAGCGAAGGTCCGGATCAAAGACGGGTCACTCCTGCGAGCACCCCCGAGCCCCCCAGCGCTCCCCTCCCGCCGGCATCTGCCGGGTAATGGCTTTCAGGTGTCCCGCGGGGAATCGGCGCAGGGAGGTTCAAAGGGAGAGGTTCAAAGGGGGAGCGGGAGATCCTGAGCGAGCCCAGGGGTGCGGCAGGGCTGGGGGGCTGCGGGGGGACAGGGAGAAAGGGGGCTGTGACACGAGTCCGTCCCCCCTCCTTGGGCCAGCCAGAGGACGGTGTTGAAACCTCCCTTTTGCAATGGAAGAGCTTGGGTGGAGAAAAATTCAATCATGAACATTTTTGAGCAGTTTTTACTTTCCCCTATTTTACTCCAAAAACAATGTCCTACTCCCTGCCCTCCCGATTTAGACGAAAGACCCTGAAAACACCATTTCCTCCCATCTTTTTTACGTGTAGGGGAAGTGTTGGCCGTTTTCTGACCAGTCTCACCCCCTCTTTTCCCTCCTCCCGTTTTTCCTGAGTCCCGGTGCCACCACCTGATCACGGCCGAGCGTGTTCCCCACGTCCCAGGGCTGTGACATCGGCCCGAGGTGGCAGAACTCACACCACGAGTGAGAAAAAGCAGGACATGAAAGCAGTTTTATCACCCGGGAGTGTTGTTAACGTGCTTCACTCCATCCAAAGATGCTGTGAAGAGGAAAAACACAAGGAAAGAGCCCAGCAAAGGGGGATCCAGAGCTGCCGGGGGTAGGATGGGGATAGCCAGGGTGGATTTGGGGTGCTGCTGGATGGCGCTGGTCCCACTTTCCTGGCGGAGACTTTGGCATCCCGGGGCGATGGGGCTGCTTTGGCAGCGAACATCTGTGGGGCTGGGCCGGGGAAAACAAAGGTGAGGTGTGGGATGGAGGGCGAGGGGCTCGCCGGGTCGGCCGGCTCCTTATCTCCCGCACTGTTTGCTCCAAGATTAACCCCAGCCGGCAAGATGCGAAAGTCCAAGGAAAACCGAGGCTGGGTTGGGATGATCGGGGGCCTCTCCCCCTTCCTTTCCCGGCGGGATGGCCGCGCACTCCGGGAGGGCTGGAGTTTAAAGTCCAGGCGATTGCAGGGTGATTTACGACTCATTATTCTCTGGTGCAAGAGCTGGTTAATGAGCAATCAGGGGTTGGGCAGGCGCGGGGGAAGGGGAGGAATTGCGGGGCATTCCCGTGGGGAAGGGGCTTCTCCCCCAGCTCAGGAGGGGAGCAGCGAACAGATCTGGGAAGTCAGAGGAAGACCATGCCCAGCCCCCTCAGCTCAGGGACATGGCAAAGAATTCCTGGATCTTTTCCATGTTTTACACGCCCCCTGCCACCACGTTTAGCTGCTTCCCCATTACTTTCCAATCATGCCAGTTATCAGGAGCCCATTTATCTGATTATCTGGGACTTGGATTTATTCCATGTTTTTGTAGTACGTGATAACACTTCCCATCCTGCTGACTCCATCAATTTGTCTGGAATGGTGTGGACGGGCGCAGGAAACACTCCTCTCCCCAACCGGGCCAGAACCAGCTGGATTATGGTAAAACTTGGAAGAGAGGGAGGCAGCTCTGCTTCACTCCTTGCAGGCGATTCCTGCCCGGTGAGCGGATCTCACTCCCAGCGGTGTCCTGGAAGATTTAGAATCCTGGAACAAGAGGATCCTGTGTGGGGATGCTCTTCTGAAGGTGTGGGACGCTCCCCTGTCAGAAATTTTCCTGCACCCGTGCCCTCGGGGCTCTGCCTGCCCTTCCCCGCAGAGTGCGGCACAAACATTAGCAGATAAAAAAAATCCCATCAGTGAACCGCAGGGCAGGGAAGGAGGGGAATGGGAAGCTGAGCCAGACCGGCAATGCCTTGGGAAGGCGCCGCAGGGAACGGCTGTTCCTGCACCCTCAGTGCCTGGAGCATCCCAAATCCCTGCCAAATCCAGGGCAGGAGCAGGGCAAGGCAGCCCCTGGCTGACCCCGGCCCTCCTGCAGGATGGTGGATCCTGGAAGGCTCTGGAGCTCCTATACACATTCCCAAAGCTTTGATTCCCGGCCCCTCGGGCCAGGCTGTCCCAGCAGGGCAGGGGACAGCCGGTCTGCGGCTCCGGGGGCAGGGACCACCATCCATCACTGCCCCGGGAGGGCCGGGACGATGTGCTGCCCACGGGTCACCGCCCGCGGCCAAAGGGCAGAGCCCGGGGGCTCCGGCTTTGCTCTGGGAAGCGGCTCTAGAATAACAGCCCCTGCTCGGCTCATCCCACCTGCAGGCAGCGGGCAGCCTGTCCGGGTGTCCGCGGGGGTGGGACAGCCCCGGGTCACTCGTGCCTTGAGGGATTCCCAGAGGATTCCCAGCACTCCCTGTCACAAGGAGCCACGGGCCAGCCCGGTGGGAGCTTCCCTGCCTGGGGTGCCTGTGTGGGGATGATCTGCTGAAGGTGTGCGATGTTCTCCTATCAGGAATTTTGCCTTGTTCATGCACAAACTGTTTTTGGAGATGCCCAGCAAGTGCTCCCGTCATTCCCTCCGACCCGTGACTCCGTTAAAGCAGTTTTCAGCCCAAAGGTCAGCACAAAACCTCTACTCCACTCTGTGTCTCGGCTGCAGCGTCCCCA
Source organism: Argya squamiceps (assembly GCA_037834095.1). Lineage (NCBI taxonomy): Eukaryota > Metazoa > Chordata > Aves > Passeriformes > Leiothrichidae > Argya > Argya squamiceps. The sequence goes on from JBBMKD010000194.1 coordinate 5,671,541, forward strand.
GCCCTGCAGCAAGGACCAAAGAGTCTGTCCCAGCCGCCGAGGTGACAATGGTGACACCAGAGCTGCTGCCACCACACCCCTCTGCAGGCAGCGAGCGGCCGCTCCGGGGAGAGGCGGCCCGGCAAAACCCAAATCCCGTGATCCAAGAGTTTTGGAGGAGACAGCCAACTCCTCCCTCCAAATCCCTCCTGTTTTGTCTGTGCTGCAGCTGTGGGGAGGGAGCAGAAAGCGGCGGGGCAGGGACGGAGGGCCCAAAGCTAATTTAAGTCGGCGCATTAGGCCAGGGATTATTTGGCTCAGGGACTGCTGGCTGTGAACAGGATCCCGGGGAAGCACTCGGCTTGGGATGTCGGGAAGAGCTACCATTCCCCAGGCCTGGGTCGGATACACTGTAATTAATATCAGCCAGGAATTAGGAGGGATTTGGAGGCAGAATGGCCTGAGATTCGGTCAAACAGCAACGTGATCTCAGCTTTGTTAGAAATCCCTTTCCTAAAGGGCTGGTGCTTCCTGCCAGCAGCAGGGCTGGGAGGCCACCAGGAGCTGTCCCCCCTGTCCCCGGTCACCCAGATAGTCCTGGGATCCCCCCTCATCCTGCACCCACAGCCCACAGAGTCCTCAGAACTTCAGAAGGTTTTCAGAAGCTTGGTGCTTCAGAAGCTTTTCTTAGTGGCCCTTCTTAAGTCCCCTCTGATGGGGGCAGAGGAATCCTGTCTTCCTCCCCAGGGATCAGGTATCAGGGGAGTTAAGCAAGAAACAGGATCCAAATCCTCCAGTTCCTGTCTAAGCTGCCTCTCACACAATTGGGTGCCTCCAGGATGGTCCCTCTGACCCTGTCCCTTTGTCACCCCTCACCCGTGTCCCTGTGTCAGGTGACAGCTGGAGCATCGGAGGGTGGCTCTTCTGTGGGATCAGAGAGCTGGTGCTTCTTTTGGGAACTTTGGGGCTATTTTGCAGTCCAGGACATTGCAGAGAGTCCAGACTGCAGGTCTAGAGGCAGGAGAGGAGGAGGAGGAGGAGGAAGGTGGGCTCTTGGGGCTGTTTTATCCAGAGAAATCCTCATGTTTGACCCACCCACCCCTTTGGGATCACTGTGACTCCATTGGCTGCAGAATTCCCCTGGAGCAGGAGGAGAGGCCCTTTCTGCTCCCCCAGCCCTTGGTCCTGCTGCTGCTCCAGGGGTATCACACCCCAAATTCCTGCAAGATGGAGCCTGCAGGACCGATTTCCAGGATGGATTTCCACATCTTGCTCCGTGGCACATGCCCAGGAGCTCTCCCCACAGCCCAGCAGCCCCAGCTCTCCTCTCCCTGCCCTGGATTGTCCCAGTTCTTCCTCTCCACATGCTGCTGCCCAGCTTGGCCCAGGCTCTCCTTCCCCCTGTGCCAAAGTCAACATGGCCACAGCCCAGTGGTGACAGCCCCCAGCAGCCCATGGACAGGTAGGAAATAAGTAATGTCAGGAGATAAACAGGGCAAACACAGCCTGGGCTGCTGCATTTCAGGCAATATTTGCAGAGCAGGTGTGTCCACCCCACCCACCTGAGTCACCCAGGCAGGGTGTGGCTGGGGGGGGGGGGAAGGTGCCCTGGGGGCTCCCCAGAGCTCTGCTGGGGGTGCAGCCCCTGCTTTCCCCAGCTCTTCTCCTCTGTGCCCATAAAGAGGCACCTGGAGCACCCACAGGAGTGTTGCCCCCTCCAGCAGACCCCTCTCCTCCTTTCCATGGATCACCCACACCTGGGTGGATGTCAGGAAAACTGGGGGTCCCACAGCACCCCGAGAATTCCCTGGCACAGAATGGTCTGGGTTGGAAGGAGCCTTAAAGATGATCTTGTTCCAAACCCCTGTCGTGGGCAGGGACACATTCCCACTAGCCCAGGTTGCTCCAAGCCCCATCCAGCCTGGCCTTGGACACTTCCTGATGCTCCTTCTGGAGCCCCCAGTGCAAGCTGATGTTTGGTTCAAAGGTTCTTTGGGTTTTCTGAACCAGGAACTGAGTTTCCAGAACATCCAAAAGGTTGAGGAGCATCTTGAGGGACCTGAGCTGACCCTGGTGAGCCCACAGCCAGCAGCAGGAGCAGCAGGAGCTGCTGGAGCGTCCAGGAGTTATCCCAGAGCAATCTGGGTTTATCCTGCCTCTCTCCCAGCTTTGTTTCTCCCTTCTCCCCTCACATCTGGCCACATGTGGCTGTGTCAGCTGCCACACCCTGAGCCTGCAGACCGTGTGTTCCCAGCTGACTGGTGGCGATGGATGAGGGAAGGGTGGGAAGCGTGGATCACGTCCCAAATCCAGCTCTTGGTGTGAGAGTGACAGATCCCTGGATCCAACAGGGAGCTTGTAACGGGCTGTTCCCTCTGGCACAGTCTCCAGGGATGTGCAGGGAGAGCCCAGGAGAGCCCAAGCTGCCCCGTGATCCTGCTCAGGGCTGGTGAGGGATGGCTCCTCCTTGCCAGGAAAAGCTTGGGTTTTTCAGAGATGCTTCTCCTGCTCCTTCCCAACTCTGCCACCAGCACAATTCCCACAGACCCAGTGGGGCTGCCCTGATATCCAAGGAGTGACTCTGCTCCACCACACCCATGTCCTGGGATGCTGCACCTCCAACTCTCCATCAGGATGGCTCCAGGGTGGGGCACAGCAGAAGGGAAAATTCCCTTCCTCCATCATGGTTTGGGCTGCCTGGAGAGGTTGGTATTCCAAGGAGGAGCTGCAAAGATCAGAGCACTTGGGAAAACTCTTGCAAAACAGGGCTGAATTCCAAAAAAAATTTTAAAAAAGAAAAAAAAATCATTTGGGAAATTCCTTGAAGCGTCATGAAGTGCAAAGGAAAAAAGTCCAGCTAAGCACAATGAAAATTCATTTTTAAATCACCGGGAAAATTCCTAGAATTCCTCATCTGAGGAATTCCTATAAAGCGGTGCAAGAGTCTGAGACAAGTCCTTGGCTGAGGTTTCCTGGATGGAGAAGTTTCTCAAAAGCATTTGGAGGATTTCATACTGATGTCCTAGACTGAAGAATTTCTTGAGAGCCCTTGTGGGAGTCTTGGAATTCATTGGGATGCTCCTAGACAGGTTGCTGATAAGGAAATGCCAGAAAACTTCCGCAAGAGAGAAAATTCACAGGAAAAACAGAAGACTCTGGGGAAATTCCTAGGTGGAGGAAAGTCAGGAAAGCTCTAGGGCATTCCTTGAAATATTTCAGATTGGAGAAGTCTTATGAAGCCCTTGAACATTCCTGGAAATATTCTAGAGAGAAGTCATAGGAAACTCCTAGGAAGTCATAGGAAATTCCTTGGTGCTGCAAGAAAGGCTGAAGGATTTAGGAGGAACATGCCCTTCCCAAATTCATAGGACAAAATCCTATAGGAACTGTTGTGCTGGAGAAAGCTCCAGGAATTTCCCAGGAGGTGCCAGGTGAAGGACGTGGTGCCCACCCTGATGATCTTTACTTTCTATTCCAGGTCTGGCAGGATTTGCCTGGAGCTGATCCTGTTTTTCTCATGGATGCAGAGCTGACCCTGCAAATCTGATCTCAGGGTGGTGAGAAGTCTCCTCTGGTGACAATTCCCACAGTTCCATGAAGCCGCTTGGTGGGAAAAGCATCAAATCCATTATCCAAGGGTGGCGTTGTCAATTTTTCCATTCCAAACCTCTACAACTTTAAGTTATTTGTCTCGTCATCCCCTTTTCCCTGGTTCATTTTAACTCTCTCCACACAGGTGTTATCCCAAACCCTGGATCAATGTGACGCTTTCCCCCCCCCCACCTCCTCATTCCCTGGCATGGATCCGTCAGAGCTGAGAGGCAACGAAGGAAAAAAAGGACATTTTCCCCTTTTGTTCTCTTTTCTTGCTCCAAGAGTTCTGTCCTGGGTTGTAGTATAAGATATGCACAAAGTATTCTATCACCATCTTCATCAACTGTTGAAACCAATTGCTG
>JBBMKD010000194.1:5675575-5691017 GCA_037834095.1 Argya squamiceps
GGCCATCAAGGACCCCCTGTGTGACTCATCATCCCATTGTGAGATGCTCCGCCCAGGGGGAGGAGCCAAGCATTCTCTGGAATTATATTATATTATATATATATATAAAATTATATATAATCTGGAATTATATTATTATATATATCTAATATTATATTCTGGATATAATCTGGGATTTGGGACAGTATGGGGGCCTTTACCCACTGGATTCCCAGAGGATCAGAGCTACCAGACTTTTCTACAGGATCACCACTTCCATCATCCAACTCAGGTTGTATTCTGACTCTGTCAGTGGTCTTTTGTGTTATTGCATTTATTTTATTTTACCTTTTTTTTTTTTTTTCTTATTATTAAATTGTATTTCTGACTTGGAGCCTCTCACTCGTTTTGCTTTCAAACCACTACAGTTCTTAATATTCCACTTGCCTTTTTTTGACTCCTGCTAATCATTGAAGGGAGGCCTTCAAAGGGGCTGGGCAGCGTCTCCAGGATCTCGTTAAATCCCAGTAATTGCAGATACGGAGCCGCCGCGCGTGTCCGGGTGGGGGAAAAAGCTTTTCATGTTCATTACTCTGCAATTATGAGCAGGGAAGTTCATCTGCCATTTTATTGCTCTGTTCCATAGGATCATTCCATTCCCCTGCAATTCCTCCATGCCAGGAGTAATTTGGAGCTGCTCCGAAGCTCTTGGCTGTGCTCTTCCCTCTCCTGGATCCTTTTTGGGGGCACCAGAGGAGGTTTCTGGCAAATCTCCTGTGGGATGATGTTGAAAGTCCTCTCTCCTGCACACACAGGCTGTTCCCCAAATCCTGCCATTCCTAACCAGGGATTAGCATTCCCATTCATCCCCGGGCTGCTCTTGCCTCACCAGCCTCGCCTGAGCAACCTTCAGAGACCTTTTAGAAACCCCAAATATTGCAACTTCTCTGCCCCAAGCCTCATCCAAGAGCTCAATTACAGGATGGCTGGTGTGGACAGACCAGCCCTAGGTCTGCCAGGGCTTGGTGCTCATCCCACTTTTCTCCTGGAGTGCCTGAAGCTGGAGACTTGGCAGGTCTCTATCCCAAACAGTAGATGAGCTGAGTGACCTGGAAATTCATGGACATCTTCAGCTGCTGAGGCAGGAGGGATGATTCCTAGGATCACAGGAACCCTCTGGGACTGTGGAGTCCAATCATGCTCCACTACTGCAAAGGCCACCACTGACTGTGTCCCCAATTGCCACATCCACATGGCTTTTAAATCCCTCCAGGGATGAGGACTCCACCCCTGCCCTTGCCAGGGCTGCACAACACTTTCCATGAGAAATTTTCCATAATATCCAGCTAAAACTTCCCTGGCAGAGCTTGAGGCTGCTCCCTCTCATGCTGTCCCTGTTCTCTGGGAGCAGAGCTCAACCCCCCTCAGCTGCCCCTCCTCTCAGGGAGTTGTGCAGAGCCACAAGGTCCCCCCTGGGCCTCCTTTTCTCCAGGCTGAGCCCCTTTCCCAGCTCCCTCAGCCTCTCCTGAGGCTCCAGACCCTTCCCCAGCTTTGTTCCATTCCCTGGACACCCTCCAGCCCCTCAATGCAGCAGCTCAAGAACAGCAGAAGGTAGAGAGGGATTTGGGAAAAGCTCTTTGGACTTGACAAAAGCTCTTGAGGTGCTGCTGATGGTCCTGGCTCCTTTGGCCAACACCCACACAGGTCAAACAACTGGGAGGAAGGGGGTGGCCAAAGAGCCTCTTTTGATCCAATTTTTCTCCCTTCTTTAGTGAGGAGTTTGATGGGAATTTAAAGTAAACAGAGGAGTCCTTGGGGCGGGCTCTGCAGGGCTGGCAGGATCCGCTGGGGTTGGTGCTGCCCCAGACAGGGAGGATGAGGCGTGGGATAATTCCCAGCATCCATAGGATGTTAGTTTTCAGACTTCATCAATAAGACTCTTCTCCTGTGGCTCCCCAAAATGTTTATGGAAGAGATACAGGAAGGGAGGAAGATCAAACCTGCTCTGGCGAAGCCTGGCTGGCTTTATCTGTGGTTTATGGGGTGACCAGACCTTGGCGGCTCCGTTTTAACTTGTTTTGATCTGGACGTGCTTTATGACGATAATTCTGAAATGTTTTGACAGGCACCAGCCTCACCCGTCTGGGCTGCTCTGCTGGGAGTCCCTGGGCAGTGCTCCCACAGCCCAACTTTTCCATAAAAACCCAAAAATTCAGAGAGGGAGATGATGTCCTGATGTCCTGAGGATGCAGCACCTGTGTCCACCTGGGAGGACTTGATTTGCTCACGGCCCTTCCCTCTTCTTGCAGCCTTTGTGGGGTTTGCTGCTGGTGCCTTTCTGAACTTTGGGAATGGTTTTCCAACAGATGTTCGGGCTCTCAAGTTGCATTTTTGGTTTTTCCCCCAAAACTGTCTCTCGTTTGCACACATTTCGTACTTTTAGTTAATAAATTCCCAGCTGCAAACCACATTTCTGGGAGGATCGCTCCTTTGTGTTTCCAGTGAAAATGGGAACATTTCAATAAATCATTCTCGGGTTCTTTTAAAGTATTTTTTATGGACAATACTTGGAGCTGTTGGCTGGATTTGAGGACAAGTCAGATGTACCCGTCTGGAGGGGTGGTGGGGTGAGCTAAGCTGGGCTCCCAAGGCCAAGGGAGACGTGGGAAGATGCCAGTGGTTCCCAGGGATCAGCAGGATCACATCAGAGGCAGCACCTTCCCCACCTCCTGTTCACAGCCCTTCCAGCCTGGTCTCCATCTCAGACTCCTCAGGAGCTGGAGCCACACAGGAAATAATCATGGAATCACAGCATGGTCTGGGTTGGAAGTCACCTTAAATTCCAACCTTCCACTATCCCAGGTTGCTCCAAACCCAGAATCCAACCTGGCCTGGGACACTTCCAGGGATGGGGAAGCCACAGCTTCTCTGGGCAACCTTCAGGCACTGCAAGGGGCTCTGGGATCTCCTTGGAGCCTTCTCTTCTCCAGGTGAGCACCCCCAGCTCTCCCAGCCCGGCTCCAGAGGGGCTCCAGCCCTTGGAGCAGCTCTGTGGCCTCCTCTGGACTCTCTCCAGCAGCTCCAGGTCCTTCCCATGCTGGGAGCCCAGGGCTGGAGGCAGCTCTGCAGGTAGGGTCTCACCTGAGCAGGGCAGAATTCCTCCCTCCCTACTTCCCATTCCAGGGATCAGCCCAGGCCTTGGGGGGGATTCTGGGGCCCCCAAGGCCATACAGGCTCCAGCCTTGGGCTGGTCCTGCTGGGTGTGCCCAGCCCTGTGACTGGAAGCTTGTCATTGGCTTATCCCAATCAAGGATACTGATTCCTACTGGGAATTAGGGATGTGTTGCCCTCAGCTTGGTGTCTCCTCTGTTCTCACCTCTGATGGACTAAACCCGCCCCTCTTTGTCATTTGCCTTTGGGGCAGAGTGTGAGGGATTAGAAGATGAGGGTAAAATGCTAATTTATGTAGATTCTCTCCTCTCTCCCCGGTCGCTGCTGCCCATTCCCCTCCGGCTGTGCTTGCTGCCCACCCTTGGCAGTGCCCTGCCCATCCCATGCCGCGGGATTTGGGATGTCCTTTCCAGCCAGTCCACCCCTGGGATGTTGGGACAGAGGCAGTGGGTGGCTCAGCTCATCCCTGCATGATCCCAGCCGGAATGAGGACGATCCCAGCTGGAACAAGGACGGGCCCAGGTGGAGGAAGGATGGGCAGGCAGCGAGCTGCGGCCGCGTTTGCATCTCCGTGGGCGTTTTCTTCATTAAAATTCTGTGGGAAGAGGTTGCCTCTCCTGCCTCCGTGTTTGCTGCTCTCGAGCTGGAAGTGTGAGCCCTTTGTCAGGGAGAATGGGAAGGAGTTTTGGCAGGAAAGGCTTTCCGTGGGCTGCCGAGGGTGTGTGGGCACCAGCCGTGGCTGTGGCCTCTGCCCACGGGGATGCTGAGGCTTTGGCAGGGGGAGGACGGGGCAGGGGACTTTTGGACAGCATGGGTTTGATTTGTGCCACCCCGACAGCAAAGCTCGATGTCCGTCTTAATGGCCAAAGCCCCCTCTGTGTCTGTCACCTGCATTTCTGAGCACATCTCTCTGAGGACCCCTCCATCGCCCCTTATCTCGTGTGGGTGGTTACTGCCAGGAATAATCATCTGCCTCAGAACTGCTTTGATCTGTTGCTCCCGGAAAAGGAAAACACTCGTTTTTCTCTCTTTATTTTATTTTAAGCATCGTTTATCAGCGTAGCAACACCTTTAGGTGAAGGGGCGTGCGGGCAGGGCCCAAAAACCACCCACCCTCTGAGGAAAAGGAGCCCTTGGAAAGGTGGGATGGCTCGGGATGGGGGCGGCAGGGACCCCCTGTGTCCCCTACGATGGGAGGTTTCACACAACCGGGCATCCATCGGGCTCCCGATGCTCTCCCGATGCTCTCCGTGCCTGCAGGCAGATCTTCCCGGCGCTGGACATGCCTTGGAGGCAGCGCTGAAATGGATGCTGCTCACTGAGCTCCTTAATTGCTTTTAGTTGTAGATTTAATAAAGAACAAGATTTAAATAACGTCACGGGGGGAGGAAGCAAAAAAACACCTCAATAAAAACAAGCTGAAGGAGGGAGCAGAGAAGCTTCCCGTGGTGCTGAGCCAGGTTACCGCGAGGAGTCGTCAGCAAAGGCTTCCAGGTTTCCTATTTTTCCTCCAAATCTGCTTTGAGTTTTAAGCAAATCCCCGAAGATTGCCCATGAATAGTCATGCGGGAGCTGCCCTTGCCTGTGCTCCAGCCGCTATCCCAAAACGCAGATTCCTGGCAAAAAAAAAAAAAAAAAGGAGATGAGAAAAAGCACCAGGTTTTCCTTGAATATTCCTTTATTATTCGTACAAGGCTTGCAGGCACTTGTGCTGAGATCTGATAAAGGAAAAGATTTGCCCAATTATGGAATGGAAACGGTCCCGGGGGGTCGCAGCCAAGGGGAGGGAGCGGCTCCCGAGGCTCCTCCAGCCCAGCCCGGGCATGACGCCCCTGCCAGGCAAGGGAGAGCTGCCCCTGCCCCTCCTGGCACAGCCCAGCGAGTGTGGGTGTGGAACTCTGAGCGAAAAAAATAGTCCCGAGCACCCGGGGGAAATCCAGCAGCGGAAAGGAGCCAAAGCACTGCGGGAAAACTTCCCTTGATCGCCCCTTGGTGTGCTCAGGGGTCGGGGAACGGGAGATGGATCACAGGTTCGCCCTGAGTGATGGAGGCAGGTCATGGGATTCATCCCAAGAAAGCACCCTGGAAAGGGCGTTAGGAGAGGGACTTGTTGTGTCTCCTTGGAGCTAATTGGGATCACGGGGGGAGGTGGGAAGAGGGTGCTCAGGAAGCCATCACAAGTCGGTGACCCTTGGTGTTACCGGGGGTTCTTGGTGGGATGAAGGATTCACTCAGGGCTTGGAATTCTCCCCACATTGCCTCATCTTTTCCTGGTAGGAAAGACCTTTCCTCCAAAGAATTTTCTAGAAGTTGCTTTGGACTTGGGTGTTGGGATTTCAAATATCAAAGGAACAAAAGGCCGTGAGTCACGCGTTTCTTTCCACTGTATCCGGTAATTCCACCAGCCATCCCCTTTCCCTGGAATTCAGTTTTTCAGTGGAAATCCAGGTGGAAAATGGCTCAAAGAGGAAAAAATTAGTTAAAAAGGGGGAGACGAATGAGATGGTAAACGAGAAGGAAATAGGAGAATAGGATGGTGGCAGGGCAGGAGCTCCTGCACCTCCGGAGCCAAACGCTCTGGATTTGGGGTCTCTCTCCTCTGTGCCGAACCCAAAACTGCCTGGTCTGATCCCAGAAATTCTTTCACCCATGTCTGAAGCTGTGGGGGGCAAAAAAGAGTGTAGGTGTGTCCCTCAGCTCTCAGAGATGTCCCTTGGCCCACACAGGGGTCCCTTGGATCACCAAAGTGTCCCTGGGCTCTCGCGGTGTCCCTGGGCTCTCGGGGTGTCCCTGCGGAGCCGGGAATGGCAGCAGGAGCCGGGAACGGCTGCAGGAGCAGGCGGGAAAGGAGCTCGGCCGCACGGGGCCGGTCCCTGCCGTAGCTGCAGCTCGTTAAAGTCTGGCTGGAGGCGAGAGAGATCCCTCGATAAAGATGTGAAGCGAAGTCGAGGGTAAGTACAGTAATCTCCCAACTTCCCACCGGAGTGTGAGCGCCCAGGTTGTAAATAGGCTGGAATCAAAGACTCATAAACCATGCAAATTGCTCCGTGTGTGTTTGTCTGTCTCCTTCCCATGTCTTTGCCCCTCACCTCCTTCCTCAGAGTCTCTATCTCTCTATCTCTCCTCTTTCCGTGAGTTCTGCTTTGCTCCCGACGAGCCTGTTCGGGCGAGGGAGGGACGATTTAAAAGGCATTTTTGTGGTTCTGGGCAGCAAGTCAAAAAAAAATCTGCTTTTTTTCCCCCCTGCCACCCTCCTCATTCCAGACTCAGGGACACGTCACCCCAAACCTACACAGCCATCAAAATAAACATTAATTAAGATACTTCCAGTGATCTTCACTGTCACAAATTACCAGCCCCACAAAAGCAGCGCTGCAACTGCTCAGGATGTTCAGTTTATTCCTTTCTGTGATTGCTGAGAGATAAAACTGAATCTCTCCACTTTCCTCTTCTGCCTTTCAGCTCATCCTGCTCCACACAGGGAGCCATCAATGGCACCATGGGGCTGCATCCCCAAAACCTGCAGCGGGGCATGGAGTGATACCTGAGTGGGAATCACAGAGCCATGATCCACCTAAATGGGAGGATTATAGGGACTTGTGCTCTGTGGGAAACTGGGATGCACTCCTGGGTCCTGGGGGGTCGGGATGGGGTGTGGGGATGTGAGGATGCAGGGATGCAGTGTGGTTGGGATATAGGGAATGCAGGGGTGTAGGCTGAGGGGATGCAGGGGATTACAGGATTCAGGGAGGCAGGGATGCAAGGGCACAGGGATACAGGGGTACATGGACAATGGGAAGTACAAGTGCAGGGGTGCAGATGTGCAGGTTGTGGGGATGAAGGGAATTAGAGGGGAGACAGGATGCAGGGGCACAGAAATTCATGAACATGCAGATGCAGGGATGCAGTGGCACAGAGGTACAGGATTGCAGGGGTCCAGGGGCACAGCAGTGTAGGGCTATGTGGGTGCATAGGGCTGAGGATGCAGGGATGCAGCAATGTAGGGATGCAGAGCCACGTGGGTTCAGGAGCACGGGGATACAGGAATGCAGGGCTGTAGGATTGCAGGGGAGCAGAGAACAGGAGTGCAGCAGTGAGGAGTCCAGAGGGGCTGGATCTCCCTGTCCCGGCTCCCGCAGCTGCCCGGGAAGCAGCGTGGGCCGCCCGGAGCAGGCCGGCTGCCAGCAGCAGGAGCTGGCAGGGCAGGGTGGGGAAGCAGGAAAAGGAGCCCCGCTCCTCCTCCCCTCGGGGAGAGCTGTGGCTCTCGGCGGGAGGCTTGTGAGTACACACAGACTCTCTGGAGCCTCCCATGTAAATCCTGGCAGGACGCAGCCAGCTCTGAGCTCATTCACGTGAGATCACCGGCTGGTTCGGGGCAAGCGGGTGGGGACCCTGCCCCGGGGGACTGCCCGCCGCTTGGGAGCTGGGAGAAGAGCTCAGCCCATCCAACCCCTCTCCCGCCAGGTGCCCCTGACAGCAGCGCCGTGTGGCCTCATGCAGCATTTCCCAAGCTCCTGCAGCTGCTGTCACACCAAGGTGCTGGCTCTGATCCTGGGGATGGCATGTGGGACACTGGGGGTGGCAGGTGTGACACTGGGGATCAGCCCTGGCACTGGAGATGGAAGGTCTGGCTCTAGGTATCAGGTGTGACCCTTGGGATGGGAGATGGGATGCTGGAGAAGGCAGGTGTGACACTGGGAATGGCAGGTTTGACCTGGGACAATGAAACTCTGCTCCTGGGGATGGAAGGTCTGACAATGGGAATGGCAGGTCTGACCCTAAGGATGGCTGGTCTGGCACTGGGGAGCAGGTCTGACATTTGGGATGGAAGCTGTGACCCTGGGAAAGGCAGGTCTGGCCCTGAGGATGGCCGGTTTGACCCTGGGGATGGAAGTTGTGACACTGAGGATGGAAATTGCAACACTGGAAGTGGATGATCTCATCATAGCCATGGAAGGTCTGGTCCTGGGAATGGTAGGTCTGGCCACGGGGATTGCAGGTGTGGCACTGGGAATGGAAGATCTGGCCCTGAGAATAGCGGGTGTCATGCTGGGGACAGCAGATCTGATGCTGTGGACAGCAACACTTGGATTTTCCACCCTGGCCGAGGGGCAGAGGCCACGCCTGGGAGCAGTGATGCCTCGGGCATATCCATCGGCAGCCGCATATCCCGGCACAGCCTCGGGCTCCCGGCACTTCCCCTGGGATAGGACACAGCCCCAGGTCACCTCCTGCTCCTCTGCCACCCTCCACCGCTTTTCCTTTGGTGTTCAAACCCTGCGGGAGCTTTGTCTGCAGTGGCGACTTCCCCCGGCCGCTGCCGCTCCAAAGAAAACAGATCCATGTGTTTGAAAATCTCGGCTTACACAGCATTCCTCCAGCTTCTGCTTCTTTCTGGGGCTTCTCCTTCTCTCTTTGCCTCGCTGACCTGAAAATGCACTTTGTGTTTTCCCTGGGAGAGGTGGATGAGGAGAGCTCCGGCATAGCTGCATATTAAACCCCACGGATTTTCCCGAGGTGCCGCCACCGCTCTCCAGCTCCAACAACTTTTTAACCGCTCGCCCCAGATAGACCCGATTAGATTTATTTTTTTTTCCCTCGCTAACAAAATCATGCCGTTTCCTGTGCTCCTTTCTGGCTGCTTAGGCCCCTTTCATGTCTCCCTGCCTGTGGAAGGACGGCCGGCCCCGCACACCGGGATAGCGGCGGGAATTTCAGCGGGAATTCCAGGGACAAGCTGCTTATCTTCCCTGCCAGGTCATTAACGAGCTGGTGGTGCCTTTTGCAGGTCATTAAGAGAGATGTTAAGGAATGACCTCGGCAGTGTCCCCTTGGATATTCCCGCCTCCTCCAGCAAGCTCTGCACGAGTAGCTACGTTGCTACCTCTTATATATATAAAAATATAAAATATACACACACAGACACACATTATATATATGTGTATATATGTGTGTATATATATGTATATATATATATGTATGTATATATGTATATGCACATATATATAAAATATTAAAATACAAAAACTCCTATATCACAAATATATATATAAAATCCATATATACTCACATACAAATGTATACTAATACATGTATATCCATATAACTATCTACAAAATTTCATACCTATACATGCCTAAATTAATATATATCTACAGATGTTTCTTTTGCCACCATATTCCTCGTGTAATCTCCCACTGTGCTGCTCAGGGCTGCTCCTTCTCCAGCCAATCTGAGGCATTTTCTTGATACTTTCAACAATAATGGTCAAAGAGTTAAAGGCAGCTCCCTGGCACATCCCACTCCTCACCTTTGTTCTCACAAGACTGAGGTGATTAATTTCTGGTGGGTTTTTTAGGATGCATGGTTTGGTTTTCTGGGAATATCTGGATGCTCAAGACTCCTCTTTTTGCACTCTCTCCATGTTTAGGGTGACACCAGCTGCCTGCCAGGGATTTTTCTTGTGGATTTTGTTGTCCCTTCCCTCTCCTTTTGTCAGCCCTCAGCTCCACTCTGCTCTTTCCCAGGGCACAGCCAAAGTCATGGACTTGCTGGAGATGGGGAATGATGTGTCCTGTCCTAGAGAGCAGCGGGAAGGCAGAGCCAGGAGGGAATTCAGCCTCTCTCACCCATTTCTGTGGCCTCATTCATTGAAGCCAATATTCCTCCCATCCCAGAGGTCTGGAAGAAAGGGAGCTGCTCCAGTGAGGATGTTTAGGATTAAACCTCTACTCCAGTTCCATTAAAGCTCCTGATTAAAGGGCTGGACTCCAGACAATGCTTCCCTGACTTCCCAGCGCCGGCAGCTGCTCCCCTGGCTCCCACTTTCCATCTCCAGCCCCACCCCTTTTCAGCCACCTTTGAATTTTTCCCTTTCTTGCAGGGTTTTATTATTTTTCTTTAATTTTTTTTTTAAACCCCAAATTCATGAGTGGCCACTTCTGCGAGCGATAAAAATCTTATTCGCTGTCTCTGGATTTTTTTTTTCCCTGGCAATTGTAGCTTGCAACACCTTAATTATCACGGCTCTGAAAACCGGTTAAAGATTTTAATACTTCCTTCCCCAGCCTATTATGCAGTGACTTCTCAGCCCCATAAAATGTTCCTCTGGAGCCCCATGGCCTCGTGCTGCTGCATTTCCCTGCTCTATCCTTTCCCGGAGGATTAAACACTCCCAGCTCCCCCTTTCCCTCTCCCCTTGGGGCAGGTGGGAAGCGCCCGGATTTCCAGGTGGAAAATGGGGCACTTTTTAATTGAAATCCTATGACACAGCCAGCAAAAATGTTGCATCATTTTAATCAGGCAGCACATCTGCAGAAGGTGCAAGATTCCCGGAGCCTGAGCGCGGGAATGATGGGATAAATCACGGGAAAGGCAAACTCTTGACATCACCTTCATTCCTGGTTTTGATGCTCTGATTTCTCTGCTGCCCTGGCACCCATCCTGCCTGCCTGGCTGTTATTCCACTGGAACAAGGCTTTATGGATGTCTCTGTGCAGCTTATATCCTAAAAAAAAAAAAAAAAAAAAAAAAAAAAATCCCTGTGTTGTTTTTGTTTTGTTTTGTTTTATAGAGATTTGGGTTAATCACAAATTCTGGCCCCATCTGTGCAGAAAAGCTCCTTGGAAAATTCTCCTTGGAAAAGCACTTTTCAGGGAGAGGGGCTGTGCCTCTGCCAGGGTGTTGGGGATACACGTGCCAGCCCGGTGGGAACTCATCCCTTTCATCCTAGAAAACACTTAGGGGGAATATCTCCCTGATCCCACGGTGCCTGTGGGATGAGAGAAGTTTATTCCCCACCGATCTTTTATTTAGGTGAGTTTTAAATAACTCCAGTGCTTTCCTGGGGGAACCATCCCCCAGATTTCTGCACTAAGCACTTTTTCCTGGTGCTCAGCTGAATTTTTCTTTTTCTTTTTCCTTTTCTTTTTATTTTCTTTTTTTTCCCCTTCTGTTTTATCCCATTTCTCTTTTTCTAATTTTTTTTCCCCTGTTCAGAAATTTCTCAGGTAATTTAAATGTGAAGTGACTGTGGAATACATTGGACTGCAGCTCATCACTTGATGAGGGGCTGATTTGGCTCGGAGAGACTCTGACAGCAGGGAGGGAGGTGGGACAGCCAGGCATTTTGGGAATGATGCTGGCTGTCACCAGTCTAGTCTTTTTAGAATGGAGCAGGTGGGGGAAAATGGCCCAGATCATCCCCAAAAATGTTGTTTTAATGAGGTTTCAAGGGAGATGAAGAGGGAGGAGAGGGAAATCAAGAGTCCAAAATCCACACAGGTTGGGAAGGGCACAGTGGGATGTGTTGGAAGAGGGCATGGATAGGGCACAAGGCAGGTCCTGAGCTCCAAAAAGATGAAGATTTTGGGAATTCAACAGTGCCCTTTCTTGTTCCTCATTTGCTGGTGAGAACTTTGGGGAGCACCCAGAGTCTGTGGGTGGCTCTTGCATCCCTCATGGAATGGGAGCCTGGAGCAGCACCCCAGGATGGAGCTGTGTGGGAACTGAGTCCCCCAAAACTTGTGACATTCACGTGGGAATGTCCATGCCAGCCCCAGGAATGCTGCAGCAGGGCAGCAAAAGGGAAGGGAGATGGAAATCCCAGTAACTCCTTATGGAAACACAAGGATCATCCACAATGCCTGGAATTTTGGGCATGGATGGGGTTTGTTGTCCCCTGGATCTGCTCAGAGCCCTCTGGCTCAGCCCCCCAGGATATGGATCCCTTACTTTTCCCACCTGGATCCCAGCCCAGATCCCGGGATCACTGGTGCACTAGAGGCAGGGAACCATTTCTCATTTAATTTATTGGGTTTTTTTCCCCTCAAACAATCCAAGGAATAACTCTGGTAGCTCACCACTGATTGATTCTCATGGAAAATCAGGTGCTCCACTTCCCTGGGCAGGTGTTTCCTGCTGTGGGACAACACCAGGAGGGCTGGGAAGGAGTTTTCCTGTTCTCCCACCTCTCCAAGGTGTCCCACTGCCCTGGATGAGACCCGTTCCCATTCCACGGGGCCTCTCCCACCTCACAAGTGTTTGGTTTGGTGTCGCTGACACATTCCAGAGTGAGCAGAAGGCACCATCCGGGTTTTTCCCGGCGTGCCAGGTGTGGCTGTGCCGTGTAACTCTCCATAAAGTGGTGACCTTTGGAAGCTCCTGCCTGCCTCACCTGTGCCTGGCTCACCTGCTCCTTCCCCTCATCCCAAAGGTCCTCATCCCCCACAGCACCAGACTGGTCCCCACTGAGGTGAGACCACGGGGTTTGATCCCAAAGTGTTCCCAAAGCGATCCTGAAGGAATCCTGTGCCCTCCTGGCCGGGGGAAGGGTTGAGCACAGGGGAGCTGTGGGGACATCATCCTCCCTTCCAAAGGATTCCCGGGCTCCGGATCCCCCCACCTGAGCCTGTGCAGGGAGAGCGGCATCGCCATGGCAACGGGGCCTGATGTCATCGGCAGGGATGGAGGGGCAGGAGGGCGGGAACGGGCAGGGAATGGGCAGGGAGAGAAGGAACGGGCAGGGAATGGGCAGGGAGACCCAGGAATGGGCAGGAAGTGGGTAGGGAAAGAGCAGGGCAAAGATAGGGATAGCCAGGGATGGGCAGGGAAAGAAGGAATGGGCAAGGAACGGGCAGGGAGACCATGGAGGGGCAGGGAGAGGGCAGGGAACGGGCAGGGAGACCCAGGAATGGGCAGGAAGTGGGTAGGGAAAGGGCAGGACAAAGGCAGAGAGAGCCAGGGATGGGCAAGGAAACAAGGAATGGGCAAGGAAATAAGGAATGGGCAAGGAACGGGCAGGGAGACCCAGGAATGGGCAAGGAATGGGCAGGGAGACCCAGGAAGGAGCAGGGAGAGGGCAGGGAACAGGTAGGAAGAGCAGGAATGGGAAGGGAGAAGGGAGGGAAAAGGCAGGGAGAGCCAGGAGCAGGCAGGAAGAGACAGGGCCGGGCAGGGAAAGAAGGAATGGCAGGGAAAGAAGGAATGGCAGGGAATGGGAAAAGAGAGGGCAGGGAATAGGCAGAGAGACCCAGGAATGGGCAAGGAAACAAGGAATGGGCAAGGAAACAAGGAATGGGCAAGGAACGGGCAGGAAGACCCAGGAAGGGGCAGGGAGAGGGCAGGGAACAGGCAGGGAGAGCAGGAATGGGAAGGGAGAAGGGAGGGAAAAGGCAGGGAGAGCCAGGAGCAGGCAGGAAGACCCAGGAATGGGCAAGGAATGGGCAGGGAGACCCAGGAACAGGCAGGAAGAGCAGGAATGCCCCAGGAACAGTTAGGGAGAGGGCAGGGAATGGGCAGAAAGAGCCAGGAAGAGACAGGGAATGAGTCAGGAGTGGGCAGGGATCCAAGGCCTCTCTCCCAGGACACAGCTGGCCACTCAAATATATATTTTAAAAAATCACGTTTTGGATGTCTTTCCTCTTCCTTCCCCAGGTATTTCCCTCTCCTTTGGATCGGGATGGCTCCAAAGACCCCAAATCCTGCTGTTCCCTGTGCCCACACCCCACGTGCCACCCCCAGCTCAGGGTTTGCATGGAAAAGACAGGAAAACCAAGTTTTAAACCTTGAATTTTCAATAAGTTTTATTAATATGGAGCCAGTTTGACCCTTCCTGTATATATATATATTTAATAATTTTCTCAATAGAAACGGAACTGACTCCACCATTTTTTTGAATTTTTGAGCTTTAATTTGAATTGTTTTAATAAAAAACCGAAGCAGCTCAGAGGGGGAGGTTGGTTTATTTTTGTACTCCAAAGTGACTTTTTTGTTTGTTTTTCAATTTTCTCAACACAAATGAAAGTGACGCCAAAATTTGTTGGTTTATTTTTGTAGCAGAGAGGAACTGACTTGAGTTTTGGGTTTTTTTTAATTTCCTTAATAAAAAGTGAGCAGACTCAGGAGGGGGTTTTATTTTATTTTGTTTTTATTTTATTAATAGAAATTAAACCAACTCCAAAGGGGTTTATTATTGTTCTTGTACTAGAAAGTGAAATGACTACAAAGATTTTCTTAATAGGAAGAAAATTAATTCTAGATTTTGGCTCCTCTTTCCCCATGGCTCAACTAAAAAAAAATATAAAAATTACAAAAATTCCAAAAAGTTCAGAACGCATTAAAAAATTTGCCACAGAAATAAAAAAATCCCCATTTAAAATAAATTTTTAAAAGCATCCCCAAACCCCTCAAACATAAAAGAAATTTTTAAAAAGTTTAAAAAATTGAAGAAAAGCTCCAAATGATTAAAAAAAAGATTAAAACACAGTTCTGAAGACTTAAAAAAATCAAGAAAGCTTTGAAAAAAAATTAAAATCTAAAAAAAGAGAAAAACTAAAAATCATCTCAAACCTCCAAAACCTAACCCCTCCCTAAAAAACACCAAAGGGAAAGATCAAGAGGATTTAAGAGAATTTAAAAATGTAAAAACCTCAAGAAATAAAAAACTTTTAAAGAATTTTTTTTAAAAAAAGTGAAAACTTCAAAATACTTTAAAAAATCCAGCACAATCGAAAAATTGAAAAATTGAAACATAAAAAAAGAAAAATTTAAGAGTCAAAAAAAAATCAAAAATCTGGGAAGAAAATTTAAACCCTGCGAAAAAGTAAAAAAATCCCAAATCTTAAAAAAAAAAGGTAAAACAAAAAAACCAAAACGTAAAGAAAATCTTTGAACAAAACCATAAAAGTCAGTAATTACTTTAAAAAACCTCAAAAAGTAAAAAGAAATGAAAATTCTTTTTAAAACCTGAAAAAATTTAGAAAACTGAAAAACTCAAAAAATCCCCAAAATGTAAAATATTTTTAAAACACCCTCGAAAAAATGTCCAAAAATATCGAAATATCTTTAAAAAAACCTTCAAAAAAAGTCAAAATACTTTTAAATCTTTGGGAGACCCTCCAAAAAGCCAAAGAAATGGAAAATCTTTATTAAAAAATGGGGAAAAAATGAGCAAAACCTTTGAAATACTCTCGGGAAAAAAAAAATGGAAAAACTTAAATAAATCTATTTTAAAATTAAAAATTTAAATACTCTCCAATCCGTTGGAAAAAAGTCCCAAACCGGTCAAACCCCTTTTAAACCCCTCCCAATCCAGGGATTTTATGGAATATTTCTGTTCCGTCCCGGCCCCGCCGCCACTTCGAGCATAGCCGGCCGCGTCCGCTGGGGGGCGCTGTAGGATCGCGGCTGAGGGGGAGGGCGAGGCCAAGCGCGGCGCGCAGCAGGGGGTTGAGGGGCTCGACGGGGATGGAGACGGGCCGGTGTGGCACTAATACCGGCGCTCTACCAACTC
>JBBMKD010000194.1:5691382-5758283 GCA_037834095.1 Argya squamiceps
CGCGGCGGGCGGTGGCTGCTGGGTGTACTGCTGGCCCTGTGCCGCCTCGCCGCACCGCTCGCCAAAAGCCTGGAGCCGGTGTCGTGGAGCTCCGCGAACCCCAAGTACGTGCGGCGAGAAAAGGGGTGGGGGGGGGTCGGGAGGGACGCGCCTTGCACCCCCCGCGGGGAAAAAGGCACTGAAACCGTGTTCTAAATGCGAATTTGAGGGAAACAGCGAGGTTTTTAAGGAAAAATCGCGCCTGGAGGCTGCGGGCGTCGGACGGAGCGACCCCCGGCTGAGGACGGACCCGCGGCGTCGCGCTGCTTTTCGTACAAAAAAACCCCCTCCTTTCCTTTTCTTCCCCTCCGTTTTTAACTATGCTTTTGCTTCTCTCAGCTTTTCCTCTCTTGAAATCCGTTTTTATTTTTGAAAACCACGTTTTGTTTCTTGATTTTTATTTTTTTTTCATTTTTTAGGCCTCTTTTTTTTTTTTTTTTTTTTTCTTTTTTTTTTTTTTTTTTTTTTTTTTTCCCGGATCGCCGCTTCCCTCCAGCGTTTGGATTTATTGCCTTTTTTTTTTTTCCCCTTAATTTTATTTTTTGGGTTTTCTCATCCGAAATCAGCCGCGGAGAAAGGCGACGGAATTCATTCCACCTCCACCTCGGGCTGAGTCCGAACAAAGCGGGCGGTGGGGCTGCTCCGCCTGTACAGGCAGCTAAACTGCATAAATTTATATATTTTTATATAAATCTGTCGATGTGGACGTGGCTGCCGTGCAGAAACAATATGAAGGGTCAGGAGGAGGAGGAGTGGGGGGTGTTTGGTAGCCCCTGTGCCAGGGTTGGTGGTCAGAATGGGTCGGTTGCCCTTGCTCAGCTTTATCTTGTACATCATGGAATGTTTATTTGCCTTACCTCTTCCTCCCTATAAAAAATTGCTGCTTTTAGCCGGCTTTTTTTTTTTTTTTTTTTCCCCCACCACACTTCTTAAGGCAAAAAATAACCCAAAAATAATCCAAAGAGTTTTTGCGGGTTGGAAAGAACTGAAACAATTTGGACAACCTTCCTGCCTGGACATGTATTCCAACCAAATGTTTATTTCCTTGGTTTCTTGGTGGGGAAAAATGAACTTTGAAGGCACACTTTGTGTGTCCCCAGCTCTGGAAGCGCCGGGACGGCGGCTCCGTCACTTCGTTCTCCTCGGTGTGGTTTTCCTTTCCTTTCTTTGGGAGTTGTGTCAGTTGGCTGGGAGCAGAGAGAGCCTTTTCCCTCGGGAATTGCCCCGCTGGATTCGTGAGCTTGGCGAGGGGCAGGCAAATTGCTTCCATAAAATAGAGTTTTTATTTGGGAAAAGGCAGCTGGAGGTGGCTCCGGCTTGGTGGTGGAGGATGCCATGTCACCCCTTGTGCCTTCCTAATCCTGGGTTTTCCTTAAGCTGCTGAGGACTGGGAAGTTGGGAGGAGGCCGTGGCCATCAGCTGGCACAGGGGTGACACTCCAGGACTTCCCATTGAGCCCTGGAATGGTGGCCTTGGAGATATCCCTCCCTGGTGGGGTGTCCAGGGGGAGCGTGCGGGGTTACTTGGTTTTTCTAGTTGGTTTTCTGCTCCCAGTTTTTGGAGCTCAGTGGTTTCTGTGTTTGCTTCACCCCTAGTTCAGAGCTCAGAGGTTGTCTGGATTCAGTTTCCCCCCCCCCCAGTTTGGATCTCGATGATTGCCCACTCTGAATTCTCCCTGAATTCAGGGATCGGGGTTGTCCACCCTTGGTTTCCCCCAGTTTAGAGCTTGGAATTTGTCTGCTTCCAGTTTTCTCCCAGTTTGGATCCTGTTGGTTGGCCGCTCTCTGTTCTCCCCAAATTCAGATCTTAGTGTTTGTCTGCCTGCATTTCTCCTCCAGTTTGGAGCTCGGTGTTTTCCCACCCCCAGTTCTCCCCTAGTTCAGAGCTCAGTGGTTGCCCACTCTCCATTCTCCGGGAATTTGGAGTTTGGGTTTTGTCTGCTCTTGGTTGCCCACGGATTTGGAACTCAGAGGTTTTCTGCCCTGGGCACAGCTTTCTGGGAATGTGCCATCCTGCGTGGGGCTGCTCCTGTGGGTGCTTCCCCATCCCTGTATCCCCACAGGGACAGGAGGGAGTGGGAAGCGCCCGAAATGTCGGCGTTTCCACCCAGGAATGGCTCTGCCAGGACATGCACGGGCAAAACCCATGGATCATTTTGCCTTGGTGAGGACTTTCGGGGCTCGGCCGTGATCCCACTCAGATCCCTCTGGTCTGTGCCCCTGTGGAGCAGCCCCGGATCCTCATGCCTGGGATCCGTCTTCGGGATCCGTCACTTTCTTTCCCAGCTCTGGCTTTGCTGGCTGCGTGGCATCAGGCAGAGCTTCCTCAGGGCTGCTCCCAGCAAGCCCAGTTGAGGAAACCAGTCTGGGGATTGGTGTGCTGGGCAAAGTCCAGCTCCAGCTGGAGGAAAACTCATGCCCTTGGTTGAATTGGGATTATGTTCTAGATAGATCCATAAAAACCCTTTGCCACTGTACTTGGGCTTCCAAGCCCCTTCCTGGGGCAGTGCCGGGGCTCTGCCAGCCCCCATCCCACTCTGCTGAGCTTTAGCTCTTGTTTTTAGAGTAAAGAGAGCTAAAGCCTTTAAAAATAACATGGCTAAGTGGAATTTTCCAACGGATCCGAGGAGCAAGCGTGGTGCTCTGGGCCCGGCCGGCCTCTGCACGGTTGCTGTAAATAAGGAAAATATTTTTCTGCCCTTTCTGGGCAGCTGGGAGCTGTGGGCTCCAGCTCCCCCAGCGGGTCTGGGGCTCCTGGTGTTATCAGAGGGATGCTGATAACACATCCGATAGATGGAATGATTTCCTAATCAAGTTAAGTCAGGCTTAAGCTGTGTGCTGGGTTGGGAAGGTCGACTCCTGGGTGTGTGTCCCAAAGCCAGCGTTGAAATCATCACCCACTTCCCGCTGTGAGGATGCAGGGTCTTGAAAGAAAAAAAAAAATAAGCCCAGTGATGGTTTTGTTGGAAAAAGTGATAATGGTCTCAAACCTGTGCTTGGGATGAGCTCACCCTCTGAGTGCGCTTTCCCTGGGATGCCTGCACAGCCCTTTGGAAGGGGGCTTGGAGAGGCAATATGGCTTTAATTTATTCCATCGTGTCCAAGGGGGGCTTTGGGGAAAGTGCTTCTGGGATTTACTCGTCCCCTTTGCTGTGCAGCCGGGGGGCGGTGGGAGCGTGCTCTCCTTGGACAGCCGGGAATTGCCGGAGGAATTCTGGCTAAATCCTTTCTCAACTCCCTCGGCTGTAATTTGGGAGAAATATTGACCCTGGTGGGCTCCTGTACCGACCATTAAAGGGAAGCATTCCTAATAAAATATGGTTTGGAAAATTCATTTCAGTCTGGAATTTGCCTCCCC
This sequence comes from Argya squamiceps, assembly GCA_037834095.1. Lineage (NCBI taxonomy): Eukaryota > Metazoa > Chordata > Aves > Passeriformes > Leiothrichidae > Argya > Argya squamiceps. The sequence continues at coordinate 5,694,779 of JBBMKD010000194.1, forward strand.
AGAAAGTATTTTAATAAGGAGGTGGGGGAAATGGGACACATCATCCACGCGGCTCCGGAGAACGGCTCCTTTCGCCTCTGCTTTTCCCTCTTCCCTTTCCAGAAAGTTTTGCTCAGCTCTGAACTTGTTAAAAACCAAATAAATGCATTTATTTAAGAAAAAAGAAAAAAAAAGGTGAGAGGAAGAGAAAAAAAAAAAGACGCCAGACAAAAGTCTAATCCTTCGTGGTATTTTTATTCTGCCTTTAATGACATGATGGTGTCCCATGGAATTCCGTAAGCGCTGGGGTTGAAGCCTGGCAGATCTTTGCCTCTTTTAATGCCATTTTACGAGGGACAAAGTGCTTGCGGGAAGGCTGTTTCCGAGGGGAAAGGCTGGCCTGGAGCTCCGGAGCGAGGGGCTCGCACTTGTCGGAGCAGATGGAATGGAATTACAGGAGCTGTGGGGCACAGGAGGTGCTTCACGGTGTCAGGGTTTGGAAACTAGGGAAAACTTGCTGCCTATTTTTAATTGAAAGTAATTTCTGGCTTATACAGACTCCCCTTTCCTGAGGCTGAGAGCTGGGGAATGACTTTAAATGAAAAAGATGGGAAGTTCAGGTTGGATATTGGGAAGAAATTCTTGGCTGTAGGGGTGGGGAGGCCCTGGCACAGGTTGCCCAGAGAATCTGTGGCTGCCCCGTACCTGAAAGTATCCAAGACCAGGCTGGATGGGGCTTGGAGCAATCTGGAACAGTCGAAGGTGTCCTTGTCCATAGCAAGGAGTGGGGCTGAACAGGCTTTAAGTTCCCCTCCCAACCTAAACCATTCCAGGATTTATGATTCTGTGTTCCCATCAAGAATCCCATGGCTCCTGTGTGCACTTTGGTCTTTCCAGGGCTTTGCTTCATGTCTGAAGGCTGGCTTGGGTAGAGCAAGCCTGGACAGCCTGCTTTCCAGCTGGAGTTTCCCTTTGGCTTGGAGGGGACCCTTTGCTGGGTGGCAGGCCTTTGGGAGCCCTCCCAGCTCCTGCTCCCCACAAGGCAGAACCCGCTGTGCCCAGCCCACATTTCACTGGAGCCGTTTTCCCTCTCCCTGTGCCAGGGGGAAAGGAGCACCCAGGGCTCCTTGTGGGTCGTTTGGGAATGACTTCATTAACTTAAATTAAAAAAAAAGGGGAAGGCAGGGCTGCGGCTCTTGCAGTAGCCGGGTAAATACCGCTGGATTCCATAAAATGGATTTAACTGCTTCCTTTAAAAGAAAAAAAGAGCCGTGATGGGGTGGCTGATTGATTGTAAAAGGAGCCGGAGCTTTCTCCGGAGCAAAACAGCTGCTGCAGCTCCTTGGATCTGCCTGGCAGTGGGGCTGGATGGGGCTTCCGTGGGGCTTCCCTGCCGTTTCTGACTGGGAGGGGCTGGCAGGGGGCTGGTGGGGGCTGCTTCCCTCCACTGCACCTGAGCTCCTCTGTCGCTTTGGGATCTAAGCTGTTCTCTTGAATCCTTATCCCAAACGGGCTGGATGTGGCGGGGTGAGATGTGCCTGTGCCTTTGGTGGTGTGGCCAAGTGCATTGGGGGTCCTTCTGAGCAGCTTCATGAGGTGTTTAGGGGTCCCCCCAACCCTTGTCCATGTTTTTAGGGATCATGGGGTTCACAAAGAGCCGGAGTGCACAAGCAGCCCCTTGCATGACATCAGTCAGGAGCTGTTTGGATTGCCCCCTGTAAACCAGAGGCTTAGCAGTGGGGATGATCCCTTGTTTCCATGTAGGATTTGTGTGTCCCAGTTCCCCCCTGGCTTTCCCACAGCTCTGTGCTCGCTGCCCCTGTGGCAGGGCACCCTCTCCTTGGCACAGCAGTGGCTATGCTGCTGGGAAGACTGTCTGCCCAAGGAGCGCTGGATTCCGGTGGGAAAACATCTTGGAGCGATCAGTAGCACATGCTACTTGGAGTCTGGCAGCTGGAATAGGGTGGGGAGAAACAAAGCTGATTCCGTTCTGTCTCTAATTAATGATTGCTGGGATCGGGGAGCAGGAGCAGGACTTGCTCGGCGCTATCGCAGCGTCACATCTGGGCAGGAATGCGCGGCCCGGCTGCGGGGCTTTTGTTGTGCAGGGCTGAGGGAGAGCCCAGCTCCCTCCTTGCTGCTGTTTCCTGGTGCTTTACCCCTTCCTATCCCCTGCTCTGGGGTGGGTAGTGTGGCAGAGACTCCTGCTCTGGAGAGCAGGAGGGATGGTGGTGGTCGTCCTCCTGCTCGCGGAGAGTGTTGGTACGCTCCCAACATCCTTCTGGAGGACTTTTCTTTCTTGTCTCTTGCCTGATCACCAGCTCATGGCTGTGCTGGAGCTTCAGGATCCCATCTATGGCTGGAGCCCTGCTGATCTGCTCAGGGCTGTGCTGAACCTCTGGATTCCATTTCCAGTTGGAGCATCAGAGCTCAGTTTATGGCCGTGCCAGAGCCTTGAGATCGTGTCTCTGGTTGGAGCAGTGGCGCTTGGCTCATGGAGTCTCAGGATCCCATCTTTGTTTGGAGCCCCAATGCTCTGCTTATGGCTGAGCCTTGGAATCCTGGCACTCCAGGCTCCCCCAGCTTGCCCAGGCTTGGGCCCAGAGGAGTTGGACAAGCTGGGGCTAAACGTCCTGCTCGGTGAGGTTGGATTTGTGCACAGTGGGGTTTTCCTGGCCCCTGCCCTTCCGTGGAGCAGGTTCTGCTGGAGATGGAGCAGAGGCTGCAGGCGATCCCCAGAGTGCAGCTCGGGGGCCTCCAGTCCCTCCTCCCTGGAGGATGAGGGGACAGGTTTGTTGCAGTGAGCAGTGGCTTCTCTGTGAGCTCTCCCTGCCGGAGCCCCCGGGCGGGATCTGAGAGCCGGCTCAGGTGCCGGCGTGGCAGTGCCGCCCCGGCCGAGCTGAGCTGGGCTGAGCAGCTGCACTTCAAAAATGCCAGCTATTTATAACCCTGGCTCGGCTGCTCGGGAATAACCTTTTCCTACCCACAGCCGGCCCTTCCCAGGTGGACTGCTTGCCCTTTCTGAGGCCATGGGACTGGGCTGCTCCAGGGGGGCTGTGTAAGGGCAGAGCTGGGGGTTTAGTAGGTGTCCAGCCATGAGCTCTCTCCTCCGTGTTTTTCAAAGGCTCTATCCCTCTATGGTGCTGTGCCTGCAGAGAGATCCACGTGTGCCATGTCTGCTGGGGCTGGGCTGTGGTGAGAAGCTTGGAATCACCTGGTTTGATGTGGATTGGCCCTTGCTGGTGCCAACGTGGAGGCGCAGGGGTGGGATACTTGGGAGACACTACACACACTGTCCCAGCTCCTTCTCTCCCAGCACCTTCTGGCCAGAGTTTGGGAAGTTCAAAGTTCTGGAGTGGGTGCCCTCCCTAGCTGGGGGTCCCTGGTGGGTTTTGGTGGCGCCCAGGCCTGCGTCACTGCTGGTGATGCGACAGGAACATCCCAATTCCCAGCAATTTCTTTCCTTGCCCCTGGCATTCTGCCAGGATGAGCCCAGCCCTTTGTACCAGCTGCCCTGCCTGGCTTGTGCCATCCCACCTCTTCTGAGTGGGTATTTTGGGAAAAGCAAAGTGCCTTTTCATGGCTTATGAGCTATAAACCCCCTTGCACCATTCCCACTGATCCCAGAGTGTGTCCACGTTTTCCTACTCATTATGCTGGGAAGCGTCTGCGGTTCCTCGCGCGGGGCTGAGGCTCGGCGCCGTCTCCTCTTTGCCACCAATTTTTCCCTTTTAATGGATTTCTGAAACGTGGGAGCACGGCCTGGCGTGCGGGTTGGCAGGCAGGGCTGGCAGCCTCGGGATGTGGAGGGATGCAGGGATGTGCTGGTGCTGGGCTCCGCGCTCTTTGTCTGGGCTTGCTGTAGTATCGCGGCCAAACGCGAGAGGGAGGGACGCAGCCCCTGCTCCCACTGGGATTGCGGGGGGCAAATCCTCAGTGGGGTTTGGAAGGGGAATGGGCACAAAGGCATTTTGTGCGTCCCCCATTAAGGCTGGTGTTCCCGTGCGGGGGGTCGGGCGGCTCCCGGTGCCGGCAGGGATGCCGGCGTGCCCTGCCTGCGGCCGGCCGGGAGCATATGGAAAGGATCTGGGTGTAATATCCCGGGCTGCTCCGCGGCTTTGCTGAAGAGGCCACTTCAGCAGGGGACGCGGCGTGGTTAGTCCTCCCAGCTGACACATCCCAGGCCTTCCTCCGACTTGAAAGAGCTTGAGTTGGCCTTTGAATCTGAGGATTTATAGCCCTTTTAGGCCTCTCCAATAAAAGCACGGCTCCCTCCTCAGACAGAGCCCACCGTCTCCCTCCTCCGGGCTCATTATCCCAGGGATTTGTGTTGCTTGCTCTCGCTCTGTTGTTCGCTGCTGCTGCTTTCTTCAGATGTGTGGCCGAGAACTTCAGAGCGGAAAAGCCGAGCTGGAGCGGCCATGGGGTCCAGCCCTGCTCCAGGTTGGAGCAAGCATGGATCACCACATCCAGTGGTGTTCCCAGAGGAGAACCCTTATCTGCTGCTGATGCCCTGCAGTTGGGGAGCAGCAGTTCCTCTTTGTTCCATGTGCTCCCTCAAGGATTGTGAGCAAACCAGGATGAGCTCCTGTTGCATGGAGAGCTTCAAGCGAGTGTCTGCTCCATGTGTCCATCCCATCTTCCTCATCCTGGCATGTGTGGACACCCTCAGCCCCACAGATTTCTGCTTTCTAGAGGCCCCTCAAGCCTCAAACTGTTTAAAGGGAGGCTTAGGAAAGAGGCCAGAGAAACGACATAGTAATTATTGTATTACAAATTGTTTCCTTTAATGGGCCCTGTCGGATCGCTCAGTCTGCTAAACACATTGTGCCCTCCCCTAGCCCCTTCCCACTGCTCCAGCTGCCCCTCAAAACCCCAGCCTGCTAGAAAATTCCTCCTAGTGAGGAGCTGGGGTGGTGGGATGAGGGATGGGGCTGTGTGTGCATCCACCTGCTCCCTTGGTTCTCCACTTGTGAGGGGAGATGGGGTGGCTCTGCATCCAAGTGGGGATCCTCTCCCTGCAGGTCCCTGCCTACTCTCCATGGAGTTTTGTACTGCCCTGGATGTTGCATATTCCAAGGGCTGTTGGCTGGTGGCACCCCCAGCTAATAATTCTCAGGGCTTACGGACATTGACTCAAAAACCTCTTGCTGTGCAGGGGCTCCCTCCCTCCTGTTCTTTCCTGGCGTTCCGGTGTGTGCTGGCGGAGGCTCCCAGGCAGCTTTTTGGCAGCTCCCGGCCCCGAGGGCTGCGGGGTATAAGGAGAGGAGCCACCAGCGGCTCTGTGAATTTTTTCGTTGCCCCCCAAAGAATGAACGTGTTGGAATTAGGCAGCAGGTTACGTTTCTTCAAGGCCAGGCAGCAAATATGTTTTAAATTTGGCAGCCAACAGCGGAGAACGGGTGGGAGAAATTTTCCAGGTATTGCGTTACACTTTCCCCTGAAAGGGCTCTGCTTTGGGGCTGGGGATTAAAGGGAGGAGGGGGACCCCCTCCCTTTCACGTACTCGCAGCCCTGCTCGGAGGGTGCTGGGACTGGGATGCCCTCCCTGGGTGCTGCCTATCCTGGGTGATGCCCGTCCCGGGTGAGTCAGGCTCTGCTCGGGGCAGAGCTGTGCTCCAGGGGATGATCGGGATTAGTTTTCGGGCTTCCTCCCTCTGGGTGCGATGGGAAATTTCCAGCGTGCTCTGGGCACCGCCCCGGCCTGCCAGGCTCTGCCTGGCCCCCCTCCCCTCCTCCCTTGTCCTCCTGTGATGTCTTTAATAAAGGCTTTATGCAAGAGCAGACCTGGGATCCACTCCCAGCACGGACCTGGGGCTTGGCCAATTAGTCAATTATTTCAAAAGAAGAAATTAAAAAAAAAAAAAAAGAAAAAAAAAAAGGAAAAAAAAAAAGGATGAAATGTTATTTTTGTAAGGGAAGGTCTGGGCCATGGCTCAGCCAGCAGCCTCTCTCCTGTGGGAAGAGCTTGGGTGGGGGAAGATGGGGGAGCTCTGTATAGCTCTTCCCTTAGTGACCACAGCCTGCAGTCACTGAATTCCCCATATCCCTCTCATGTCCCCCATGTCACCAGGACAGGGAGCTGCCACTCACACCAAGCAAGGGACGGTGTCTTGGCAGCTGCCTGTGCTCCTTGCACCAGGCTGTCCCTCCCAGCCCGTCCCTTGTCCCTGGGCAGCCAGGTGGGTGGTCTGTGAGTGTCCATCCCTGCCAGAGCTGGCACTGGTGCATCCCATTGTTCCCAACTTCCTTCGCAGCATGTGAGGAGGAGGAGGAGATGCTTCCCCAGGAGGTGGGATGGGCTGTCCCAGTGCCACTGGGGATGCACAGCCCCTTCCCTCTCACTGGGTCGAGAAAGCCTGGCTGGATTGGGGTTTTAGGAAGGTGCTTGGAGGTGTGAAGGGCTGGAGGCAGCTGGAATTTCCCCTTCAGCTGTGTTTGGGTTTAAGATTTGTATTATTCTTCTTCCATGGAAATTTTGTGAGGCTGAGGTCTGGCTGTGCATCTCGGCCGGTCTGTGCCCCCCTTTTCCTGTGGCCTCTTTTCCCTGTGCCCCCCTTCCCCTGCCCCCCATTAGCAGTGCCTCGACTCAGCTAATTACTGAAATAATTGAGGCAGCAACATCCTGGCAAAGCAGTGGAGGGAAGGGAAAGGAGAGGAGAGGAGGGCCCCTTGTGCTTTCTGGACCCCCAGCCCTCTCCCACTGCTCTGTCCTTCGCAGCTTCATTCCTGCTGCTCATTTAATGGCAGTAGAATAGCTTTTTCCTATTTTCCTTCTTTTTTTTACTTCCTTGAGCTACAGGAAAACTTGCTGGGAGTGAAGGATAGAGGAAAGGCTGCTTGTGTTGCCTTGGCTTGGCATTCCCTACCTGCAGTGAGTGGTTCTGGGATGCAGGGATGGGGGTGGTCCCACAGGAGTCCATTCCCAGGAGCAGCTCCCGATCCTGGTGAGGTTTAATGCTCAATTCTGCTTTTGATCTCTGCCCTGACTTGGTGAGTGCTGGGTGCTTTTCCCTAATTACCCCCTTCATGTGGGGCTGTGCTGGGTATTTGTTCTCACCCAGTCTCTCCAGAAGAAAAACCCACCCTGTGAGGGCGTGTGCGGGGCGGGGGAGTCCACGTGCTTTCCCAGACCACGGAGGAATCCTCCGGGCTCTCCATATAGCCCTGGGTGCTCCCACCCACGGCAGGCAGTTTCATGCTCCCTGCCTGATTTCATAACATCCAAGAGAGGCACGAAAGTCTTTGTGAGCCGCCTCCCTCTGCGGCGTGTGTGGGGTTCGTGGGCTCAGGAAGGTGGGCAGGGGTGCCCCTGTTTTAGGTGCTGGGGGTTTGCTGGATGTGCCAGACAGCTGGAAAATTCCTGGTGCACATCGGCCAGCCTTTCTTGGCTGGGTTTTCCTTTTGGGATGCAAGCTGCATGTTGTTCCTGAGCATTGTGTGGGATGAGGACAATGCCAAAGAGAATGCAGGGACTACCTAGCCTGGGGAGGGGGTGTTCAGGGTGGTGTGGAAGGGCTGTGGGAGCCTACTGGCTCCTGCACTCCTAGACAAGGCCTGTTCCTCCTTGTTTTTCCTCTTTGAGGATGAAGGCACGTGGGTTGAGGGTGGAAACACATGGTTTGAGGCTGGAGGCGTGTTAGTTTAGGATGGAGCACATGATTTGAGGGTGCAATTGCATGGGGTGTGTTGGAGGCATGGGGACCATCCCACAGAGCTCCCAGATCTCTGTAAAACAGTTGGAGATTTTTGAGGCATCAAATTTGGAAGTATTGTGTTGGAAGTGCTGCAGCACCATACCAGGGCACAGGCAAAGGAGACAAATTGTTGTATTCCTCCTCTGAGTGGGCTTCTTCCTTAAGGTGCCTACAGGTGCCTGTCCCTGCTGTGCCCCGTTCTCCTGTGACCTGGCAAGAGGAACCTTGCCCACCCTGCCCTCCATCAGGAAAGTCTCCACTGCCTGGTTGGGATGAGGGGGAAAAATCCCTTTCCTGGTTTATGACAGATTGCTGATACTGGGAATGATTCCTTACAAAAGGAGTGGGTGACAGATACAAGAGCGCTGCGATAATTGCTTCCAGATGCTGCCTCCCCTTGTCTCCGGGGCTGTGTGTGTTCCAGCGTCCTGCCAGCTCCAGTGAGCAAAACCAGGGAGTCATCCCAAAAAACAGGGCTGTCTGGAGCAGTGTCAGACAGCCCAGAATGCAAGGACTCCTGATGTCACCCCAGTTTCGGGTGGCCAGTGTGATCCTGTGTGGCTGCAGGAGCAGGGTGGCTTGCAGGGACCCTCCCAGTTCTGCCAGCCCCCGAGCTGGGGCTGCAGGAGGAATGCCGAGTGCTGCGGGGCTGGGATACGCTCTGGAATTGGCAGAGCCGGCTGCATTGTGCACGGCAGGCGGCTCTGCCGGATCCTGCCTCCCCTTGTGCCATAAACACGGCGTTTTTGGCATCTGGGCTTTCTTGCAGAGAGCCTGGTTGCTGCAGCAGCATTGATGATTATTTATTGGCTCTTAATGCCAAATAATGTCAACATCTGGCTGACGCAGCACACGCATCCCTCGTTCCACGAGGCGTCTCCGAGTGATCGGCGTTGGGTTGGCGTTGGGCTTGTGCGCTTTAGGAATTAGAAGGCAGCAAATGGTGGGGTTGTTTGGGTACTCCCCTGAAGGGACAGATTCTTGAAGGGCTTCTCTGCTGACCTTCTCCTTAATTGCTGCTCTGCGGCGCCGGCAAGACCAGCTCAAAGGGAGCAATGAAGCATCGGCACCGGCGCTCGGCCCAGGGCCCCGCGAGGGGAATGCTGCTCCCTCCCTTCTGCCGGGATGGTGCCTCTCTCCATGAGATTCCCTGTGCCTGGCAGCTCAGAGCTCCACTCATAACACCTGTGTCGAGGTTACCATTCTAACCTTCATGTACACCAGCAGCTGATGCAGGATTTTTCCCAAGGTAACTGCCACAGAGGTAAATCCAGCTGATTGTGAAGGTACCAGGGAAGAATAGGGAGGAAAATGGCTTTGCCGCATGTTCTGGCTGATGGACACTGGCTTTTTACCTCCCTGCAGCTTTCTCTGCTTTCAGCCCCAGACAGAGCTTGGAGGGAAAGAGGAAAGGAAAATGTGAATGGAGGAAAATTTACTTCTCCTCTGATTCCTGTGTGGCTTCTGAAGGTGAGAGTTGAGTCACTTTGCCTGGAACCAGCTCAGCAATTCCACCTCGTCCCCAGAGAGTGTCTGAAGTCACGCAGGGAGAAATAATGCTGGGGGTTAAAAATAGACGCTGACAATAGGAAAGGGAGGACTGGAAAAGCTCCGTGTCAGGCAAGGTGGACAGAGCCTGGTGAATGACATTGGAATTGTGCGCTGCTAAAGCTGGGCTTTACTGGGTTAAACTGGCGTTAAACCACATTCGCACTTGAAACCTGGAGTGGATTTCAGTCTAGGGCTTGCGTGTCCATCCGGCAGCCTGGGGAAAGCACTTCTGCTTTTAAGGGGCTTGGAAAAGTGAGGGAAGGATGTGGCAGTGCTGGGGCCGGGGTTGGGGAAGGAAACAGCTCAGTAAATCTGCATTGCTGGAGGAGGACAGGTGGGACAAGGCCAGGGCAGAGCAGAGTCTGGCACTGGCACCTGTGGAAGTGTTCCAGCTCCCCTGGCCTTTTAAAGACTCATCTGCAGAGTGAAGCACTTACACTCGATCCACTTTGTTGCCATTTGGGATGTGCAGTCATGACCAAGCCCAGAGCGCTTTTTTGGGGTCTCCCAGTGCCACCAGTAGCCTCCGTGCTGGGAGCAGGGTGTGCTTGGCTGGGGACAGCAGAACAGGATGGTGGCTCATGCAGCCCTTAGACGAGGCTTTTGTTGAAGCTCGCTGAAACCATCTGTGGCCACCGGAGCCTGAGCAGAGCCCCGGGCAACAGCGGAGGCTGGGGCACTGAGTCCCCGTCCCCGCGGAGGGGACACGGCCAGCGCCGTCCCCCGGGGCGGCCGCCAAGCAGCAGGCGGGAGGAGATGGGGTCACAGCTCCCGCTGGAGCGGGACCAGGAGCGATTCCGGCTTCCCTCTTAGTTTCCAGCTCTTTTCTTTCTCTCCTGTTCCTTTCCCGCTGGCAGCGCGCTCGGCCCTCTCCTGGTGCTGCGAGGACAATGGGGCTGCGAGGTGGGGCGGGAGGGGGACGGAGATGAAAGGGGAAAAGTAAAATCGAAGCATGTCTGGAAGGGCATTTTGATGTAAATGGGACTTTTTGATAGACTTTGAGAGACACCGGGATAAAGGGCACCGGCCCCCTTCAGCGCGCTGAGCTCCGGGCTCAGCTCTTTCATTTCCTCAGGAAAAGGGCATTTTTTCACCTCCTGTTGGGTGCAGCCACGGTTCCCCCTGGTCCTCTCCGCCCCCATCGCTGCCTGTGTCCTGGTGTGGAGCCCTGTGTGCATGTCTTAATGAACTCCAATAACCGGAGCTCCTGTTCAGATGGTGAAGGCAGCGGCTGAAGTACAGGAAAAGGAGATGGCTGCTCGCAGCCCATGGGTGTCCGGGAGGGCCCAGCTCCATCCCACCTTCCTCCCCCCGGGCAGCTCCCTGAAACCTTCACCCTCCCCGGGGAGGGAGTGCGTTTGATCTGCTCACTTGCTTTTGATCCCAGCCTTTGTCCTTGGCACCGTCTCGCAGCTCTCGCGTGTCGGTGGAGATGTGGCCTCACCGTGAGTCATCCTCCTTCCTTTCTGCTGCTGTTTTATTTTTCCCTTTTCCTTCTCCTAAGAGAGCACTTAGTAAAAGGAAGCAGCGCATTCATCCAGGAAACGGGAGCACAACAAACGCCTGCCGTTTATCCTTTCAAAGGCGTCTCCCTTGAGCTGTTGCTGCTGCTGTCACAGGCTGGGGAGAGAGGCAGCTGCTGATGGGGGGCCTGGGGGATGCTCTCCTGTGCATTGTCCCCGAAGTCCCTGGTCCTGCCTGGCCGTGGGGAGCCCTCGGGGGGTCACCTTCCCATGTGCTGGCAGCTCCTGACCCTGCCAAGGTGGGAGGAGGAGAAATGAGGACGGAGCTGCTCCCTGGAGAGAAGTCTGACAGGTCGGGGGGCTGGGAGGGGGGGCTGGGAAGGTCGGTCAGAGCCAGCATCCGTGTCCCTGTGCCAGCACTGGGGAGCCCAGGAGGAGCCCTGTCACTTCTCATCTCGGAGTTGTCACCTGAGCCCCGGGGCTGGGCTCGTGTCCTCCCCACACCTCCCCGCTGCTGCCTTCAGTCGTCTCACACACCGAGCTGTCAGCAGCCCAAAATTTACTGCTGGCATAAACCCATCAAAAAGCCAAACTGTTGGTCGGTAAAAATGGCAAAGCAATTGCAGGGAAACTTGTTTCTTCCTCTGACAACTTCTGAGTCAGTCCTTTAATCTCTAATCTAGGTTTATGGTCATTTTATTGAAATGCTGGGCTCTGTGGAAAACTGACATGTATGACCATCATAAACCAGGAGTTATGGGAGCCTGGAATTGCCTTGATGGTCCAAGTGTCTGCAGGAAGCATTTTTAAAATCCGTAATTGGGATTTATTGGCCATTGTGGCTCAAACTGTCAGGAGAAAATAAAATAATCAGCCTGGGAATTTTTTTTTCTCTTCAGCTTTTGAGTCTTTCCACATATTCTTAAATCTTCTGGTGCTTTGCTTCTGTGCTTAATTCCCTTGTAATGAAGGGATGTGGATGAGAGGAGGGAGTCCTGTGGGTGCCCCTGCTCTGATCCTGGCTGTGCAGGCTTCCCGTGTCCTCCTGCCTCCATGTCCTGCACCTTGGGATAGCTGGGATCTCATCAATGTCCCATGGGATGTGGTGGTCATGGACACATGGGGATGTGGGGACAATGATGAGCCTGGAGGAGGCCTCTTGGCTGGTTCCTCAGCTGGGGTGGATGGTTGGATGGATGAGGAGATTTGTGGGTTGGTGAGGTGCTGCTGGAGATGGACATAGCAGGAAGTGTGTGGTGGGCTGGCACAGGGAGAAGAGACACTCCAGTGTCCTGCCAGAACCTGTGCCAATCAAAGCATCCATTGCCATGGAGTTAAAACATGCCAACACCAGAGCTCAAGGCCAAGGGCACATTTTGTACCAACAGCCCATCTAAGGCAGTGCCATGGAGGGTGCTGAGCAATGCTGGAACAGGCTGAGCCCCACTTGGTGTTCAGCAAACCTCGGGAAGGACCTTGGTGTTTCCCTCTCGCTTTCTTTGTTTTGTGGATGTGTTGAACTGACTCATATTTTTCTTCCCAGTCTGTGAGTGACTCCTGTGCTTTGCCTTATGCCTGTCCATGTCCAATGAGTCCATGGTTCTCACCAGTGCTGCCTTTCCCTGGCTTGCTGGTGCAAAACTCCTGCCCCTTCCCCGTTATCTGCCATTCCCAATTTTCTCTCCATTAACTTGCAACCACAAGCAACACCCAGCAGTGCCAGGTCCAGAGCTACCCTGGGATAATCTGCTGGGCTTGATAAATATCTCTGCTTCCGTTTTGTTTAACAAATATCTCCTTTAATGGCACAGCTTTTTGTTAAGCTTCCTCGCATTATCATCCCGCTTAATCATGCAGGGTGACTTCTAAAAGTACTTTTTTAAAAAATGCCACTTTTTATCCAGGTTTTAAAATTGAAACTCATTTTTTATCCAGAGGCAGGATATAAATGAGTCTACTAAAATTAGATTAATCCTAATAAGAATGTCAGTTATCATTTCTGAATACATTAAATTTTTTTTTTTTAAATTTTACATGCCTCTTTAGCTATAATTGCTGGTGTAATTTCTTACACAGACATGGTGTGTCCTCATGGTTGACAGAAATACTTAATGCAATGTCGACACTGCAGTAAGTTCCAAATTAGTGTGTTGCAGACACTGCCAATGGTTTGAACTTTTCTCCTTAATAAGTTAAAAAAAGAGAAAGGCAAAGAAAAAAAAACACCTTACATGCAAAGAAAGACTTAAATGGATTGAGGGAGTTGGAGTTAAGTGGGATAGTTGGAAGCTAGAGCTCCTTGAAGGGCTTTTCTGGGAGAGGGAAGCAGGAAAGGGATGGAGGAGCTGGAGGTCAGGGAGGAGATTTGGGGTCCAGCAAGGGGTTTGTGGGGATGAATCCTGCCAGGGGCTGGCAGCTGCAGGGCAGGATGGAGGAGCTGAGAATTGGGGAGGAGATTGGGATACTGGTGAGGGATTTGTGTGGGTGAGTCCTACCGGGGGCTGCAGGGCAGGACACAGAGGTCCCACAACAGCACTGGTGCTGCTCACTTTGGGGTTGGGTTTTTCCCAAAACTTGGGGTTTTCCCAAGCTGGAATAAAGGACCCTCTTTTCTAGGGGCCACCCCAAAACCGTTGCTCCAAGGTGGGGGTTGGTCTCTGCTCTCACAGCTCTGGTGGGTTTGAGGATTGCTCTGTGTTGGGGACTGGGGACTGGCTCTGCCTGCAGGGTCAGTGGGACAGACAGACACCAGCCTTGGAAAAGGCTCCTGTTGGACTGGTGGCATCCTCCCTTGCAGGCTCCCAGCGTGGTGGCTCGGCTGGAACGTGGCCCCAGCCCGGTGGCACACACTGAGTGGGGCGAGGGCTGCCGCTGGGAATGCTGGAGCTGGCGGGATCTTGGGACAAGGCTCTGGGGGATCGCATCTGGCAGCAAAGCAGGGGGGCAGGATGTGGCTGGGGGAGACTTTGGTCTCTCCTGCGGTTCTCGCCAGTTTTCTTCCATGAGTGTGGGTGGCAAGGCGGAGGATTTAGTCTCGGGGGGAGGATTGGGAACACTCCCCGTCCGCAGGCAATTGGAAACTGCTGGCGCTGGAGCGGGACAGGCTGGGTGCTCTGCCCTCCTTCTCCTCCTCCCCAGGCCCAAGGGCTGGGTTATTTTTAGGTTTAAACACGAGCTTTGCTTAGTGCCTTGTGAAAGCTCCCTCTGGGAGTGAAAGCCGTGTGTCCCGGCGGAGTCTGGTCATATCCTTAGAGATGGAAAGAAGCACCAGTCCCGAGATCTCTGGATCTTCTGGTTCCTCTCCTCTCCCAGTCCCAGCTAGAAGTTGTACTTTAGATTGGAGTTCAGCTGTACGTGTAAATCTGGCCTAAAAATAAAAGCAAGATCTCTTTGTACAAGTACAAGCCAGATCTCTTTGTACTGGAGGAGGGATTAAAACCTGACACTCCTGTGCTCTCTCCTGGCCCCTCCCTCACCTGCTGCTCTTCCCATCACCTTTCAGCTGGGTAAATGGGGAGCAGTGGAAGGGCTGCTGTGGGGGAGCACATAAGTGTCCCAACTCCTTCCAGAGATGAAAGCTTGAGGAGGATCTTTTTGGTGTAGATAGAGAGAAAATTTGGGCTGTTGTGCCAGAACAGGACAGTAAAGAGAGGTATGGGCAGAGCTGGGAAGATGTTCTGGGGATTAAGGGGCAATTTCTGCCCTGCTGAGCGACATCCAGAGCAGGACTGGAGGAGGAGACTGGATCCAGCTTTGCTGCAGAGCTGGGTCTCCAGGCTTTGGTGATGGCTCAGCTATGTGCAGGAGGACAAGAGGGGAGAGAACAAATAACTTATGAGGTCCTGTGACTCATCTTTAGCGTTTTCTCCCAGACCTAACCCAGCCCCATCCACCCCCGTGGAGCTGGGCCAAAGGTCTGGGGCAGCTGAGTGCAGCGAGCCAGTAGTGGAATTGGTGTGGGAGTGAGGAATTTGGGGTGACCTGGTTCAGCCTGGAGAAGGGAAGGCTCCAGGGAGACCTTGGAACCCCTTCCAGTGCTTAAAGGGCTCTAGGCCACCTGGAGATGGACTTTGGATGAGGATGGGACAAGGGAGAATGGCTTTTCACTGCCATGGGGCAGGGTTAGATGGGGTATTGGGAGGAAATTCTTCTCTGTGAGAGTTGTGAGGCCTTGGCACAGGTTGCCCAGAGAAGCTGTGACTGCCCCTAGATTCCTGGAAATGTCTGAGGCCAGGCTGAATGGGACTTCTAGCAGCCTGGGCTAGTGGAAGATGTCCCTGCCCATGGCAGGGTTGGAAGTGGATGGTCATCAAGGTCCTTTCTAGCTGGGTTGGGCAGCTGTGCACATGGCCTGTGTAGGGGAGAAGGGGTTGGGAAGCTCTAAATAACCCCCAGTGCCAGTGGCAGCCGAACAAGTTCCCAGTAATGACACCGGGGCTGAGGGCTGGTGATTTGCAGCTGCCTGGGAAGATGGCGCTTCCAGACGGGAGCCAGAGCTGGAATGCCAGAACTCGTTTGGCCACTCTGGGAGCAGGGGGATCAAAGGGCTCGGCGTGAGTCAGGGCGGCGCGGTGGGGGTGACGCTGCTCCCCTGGGACCAGGGGCTGGCAGGGCTGGCGAAACCCGGGAGACCTGTCGGGGCAGGGCAGGGCATCCCACAGCTGGGATTGGGGAACCCTCCGCAGGGTTTGCTCCTCCCTGCCCGGTTCCTGACATTGGGATTAATCCTTCAAACCGCAGCATTGCATCCCCTGCGCTGAGCCAGAGCCCCGGGGACCTGGGTGGGTGTTCTGGAGCCGTCACCCAGCCCCCAGTGGGATCACCAGGGATGGAAACCTGAGCCCTGGGACACAGTGAGGGGCTCCTGGGAGCCAGGGGAAATCCAGGAGACTTTGTGGTTTCTGCTGCTCCCCAGGACATGTGTGGGCTTTATTTTTCTGGTATTTCTCAGAAATATGGGGGAGGCTGGTGGCTCCTCTCCCGTGCTTTGGAGGTGGCCAGTGAAGTGGCAGGCTGAGGGATTTGGGGAGCCCTTCTGTACCCCTTGGAATGCAGTGGCATGAGCACCCAGTCATGGTCCCATGGGGAGATTTAAGACTTCTGGCTGCAAACTCTGTTTGTGGGGTGCATGGTTAAGTGGGGTGTCCCGTCCTGGGGTTCAGGAAGGAAAGGGCTCCCTCTCTCCTAAGGCCCAACTACCATCTGTAACTTCAGCTCTTGGCTCTTAGCTTTCAGTTCTTTTTTTTTCCAACTGAGATGGAAAAGTGAGAGGTGGGAAGAGGGGGGATCTTGGAAAACACTGGGGTTTGTGTCAGGTCTGGTGTGCTGAGCTCCCCACCCACCCTTCCCTGTGCCCCCAGCCCTGCTCTGGGGAGGGGGGGCTGCAGTTTGCCTCCGTTCTGTCCCGACTGGGGTTGATCTGCATGAGAATGAGTGGGGCTTGGCGGGGAGGGCTTGTCTTGGGTTCCTTGGGCATATTCCTGCTGCTTTCCCTTCCAAGTGGGCGCCCGGCCGCCGCCGCAGCCCCTGCCAAAGTAATTCTTTGCTTTGGAACTGGGAGACGAAATCTCCTCCGTTTTATTTTGGAGGGGTCAGGGAAGGAGTGGGAACCCCGCTGATCCAACCGTGTTCCCTTTTAACCTGCCTCTCCCTCTCTCCCCCTCCCGGCCCCCCGTCCTCCGGATGAGCGGGGCTGTAGCCAGGGCACGAGTGGCCAAACCGAAGCCGGAAAACACACGGAGCCGAGCGGGAACACGAGCTGTTTCCGATGGATCATTTAATAACTGCAGCATCCCGGGGCTGGGATTGCAATGCTCCTGGTGCCGTCAGGGTTTTGTGATGCCTGACGTCTGCTAGGCTCTGTCTTTCTGCCTCCATGTTCTCCCTGTGGGTTTTGGGTGGTATTTTTTGGGATGGGGGTCACGGTGCAGCATCGAGCTGCCAGCTTCTGTTGGGGTGATGATTGGGGTGCGGGTAGGAGAAGGTGAGTGCCCACTGCCCACACCTCGGCCCCACCGCCACCGCCCAGCCTCATTGTCTCACTTCTCTCTTCATTCCTACGCCAATTAAAGCGCCGTGTTGCCATTCATGGCCCTTATGGTTTTGTTCAGTTGTCTGTCAGCTCTTGTCAAGCCCTGTCCCCTTCCCCTCCCCCGTTTCCAAAAACAAAACCCCTGACAAACCCCCCTTTGAATCCCCTCTTACCTCACTCCCAGCGTTGGGCCCCATTGCCGGGGGATGCCGGCGGCGGCGGCGGGGAGACCGCTCCCCACGCCGCCTTTGTGGGCCACCGCCCCCCGGCCCTCGGCCTCCTGCTTCTGCCAGCATTAATTAGATAACTCGGCCCCTCTTGATTCCTCCGAGGGGAGAGCTGGACGATCCGACTCCAGGGAGAAAATATGGCTTTTCTTCCTCTGTTTTTTGGCCGAGCCCTTGGTTCCGTCGCTGCTGGAGGTGCTTATTGTGCTGAGAAATAATGGGTTTGGGGGGGTGGGTGTGTGACAGGGGTGAGCCTGAGGGACTCCCTGTGTTCCTCATTCCCTGTGCTCCTCATTCCCTGTGCAGACCCCAGGCGGGCGTGGGCGGGAGCCCGGGGTCCCCCGAGCCCATGCCAGCGGCTGCGGAGAGTGCTGCAGGTGGCAGCAGCAGCCTGCGCCAGTGCTCTGGCCCTAATTAAATCTACTCCAAAATCCCTCAATTAGCAGCAGGTTTTGTTTCCCCCCCTCGCTAGGTTTGCACTGAGATCGTTTGGGTGCAGAGTCTGAGTGCATGCAGTGTGTGCAGACTTGGGAAGATGGAGCAGCACATGGCTGCTCCTGGCACGCCCGGCTGCTGGGAGGGCTGGGAGCCTTCCCTCTCCTCCCCCTTCTCTTCTTCCTCCTCCTTGGGGCATGAGGGTGGTCAGCAGCTGTCCCTGGAAGTGACGGACTTGGCGTCAGGATACATCCTGGGCAAGCCCACGATGGGACAAAGGAGAACGTTCTCCTTTTGTGGGCGCTGCCTTTGGTGGTGGTGACCTGTCATCCTCCTTGGGGCTGCTGGGGAGTCTGGCATTTGGATACTCTCCCTGGCCATGCTGTAATTATGGGGATAGATCAGGGAGAAAGCCCTTCCTGCAGCCCTGCTGTGACGCAGGAGGACTGAGTCACTGAGGCCAGGGATGTCACCAGCTCTGGTGGCAGCTGCTGGCTGTGGATGCCGAGGCGTGGCTGGCATCCCACAGCATCCATGCCAGCTCTCCTGAAGCCTGCTGACCTGTTGCCCCAGCATCCTGATGGCTGAAACCCTCCTCTGCTCTTGCCTGGTGGTAACCTTGGTGTGACTCTTCTCTAGGAGAAGGGGTCTGTACTGCAGGAGGGGAAAGCAGACCTGTCCACAGGTTTGCAGTTGAAACCAGGATCCTGCTCCCGGCTTCCTGCTTGAGAAACCCAACAGTCATGGGTATTTTTCTGGAAAAGTGGGCTCTCTGGTGTGTTCCCCAGGTGTCAGGTGAGGGCTTGGTCTTCATAGCTACAGCAGTGACTGCAACGTGTGAACAAAGCTCAAGGAGCTACAGAGAGACCTTCCCTGCTTCCAGGGCTGCTCAGGGTAGGCAAGGTGCTCTCTCAGCCCTCAATGTTTGAGGCTGCTTGGGGAGTTATTGTCCAAAGTGTTGAACATGAGGCTCCTGTTTCCCAAATCTCTCTGTGAAGCATTGGAGTGGCCTCTTGGCCATTGCCAAAGGCATGGGAGTCCCCAGAGCCGCAGGTTTCCCTGTGGAGAGGTGCTGGGAACCATGCTGTGGCTGGGACTGGTGTTTGAGCATGGACAGACTACACTGCCTTGAGCATCACTCCCCCTTTCTGGGTAAGAGGGGCAGTTTGGGTTCATTTTCCCTGGCACTTGGTGTTTCCATCCCTTCCTCTCAATCCCAACCCTGGCTTGGTTGTGACCCGGACTCGGAGCTTTCCGGGGTGTCTGTGCCAGGGGATCGCTGGCTTGGGCATCTTGTGACTTCACCACAAAAAATGTCACCCCAGGCACCCGGGGTTGTGGGGTGGGGGGGTTACCAGCTTGCAAGGAGCCTCCCAGCTGGCAGGGAAGCAACAAAAGGGTTTTGGGGAGCAGCAGAGTTGGAAAATGGCATCCCAGAGCTGGGGGGGCCGGTGAGCGTTGCCATGGAGACCCGTTTATGCCTCACTGATGCGTCGTGTAAATCCGTTTGGAAACGAGAAGGGCCTTTTGTCTTTGGGAGGGTTGAATGGGCCTCATTAAACCCGAGATGAGGAAGAAAAAGGGCCTTAGAGTGTATCTGGGAGGGAGACTGGACGGAACGGCCCCGGGGGGGCTCAGCAGAGGCCGTTCCCTCTCCCAGGGATGGTGAGGAGCTGGGGGGCCTGGAAGGTGAAAAATATCTCCTTGAACAGCGGAGACCAAAGGAGTGGAGGAGATATGAGCTGCTTTCTGATACCTGGAATTGCTGGTTCTATGTGGCCACCTCAGCTCCAAAGGATAGAGCAGAAATAGAAGAGGGCTGCCGAAGGGCAAGGAAAATAATTATCCATAGATTAGCAGGGGGAAAAAAGATGGCAGGCTCTTCTAAAGGAGACTAATAATAGAGGAGCACATGAAAGGAGTGGGATCTGAGAGCGTGGGGGTTCGTGTGCTCCTATTTACCCTCTTGTGGCGATGAGCGGCGCGATGGACGAGCGAGAAGGCGACAGATACAGAGGGAGGAACCTTTTCATTCCTCTTGTAATTAACTTCCTTCCACGGAGTATCTTTGTTCCCAAGAGCTGAATGGGAGTCAAACAGGAGGAGAAAGGGGCTGTGCCTCTGCATAGTGGCACCACTCTGGGGAGGGGCTGTGGATGTTGGTGGTGTGCTGAGATCAGGTGGGCCTTTGAGATGAGGGTGTAATTCCTCTGGTTTGATTGTCTTCAGCTCTGAAGAAGTCAAGTGAGGTAGGTGGGGGCTGCACTGTCTCACTGATACCTCCTGGTGTCAGCAGGAGAGCCTCTCCCTGTGACAGGGGGTGTCTGGTGTTCTCAGCTCAAGCTCCCTGAGGACAATGTGGTTGTCCCTGTCTAGTAATGCTGTTTGAACTGTGACATCCCACTTCACCTAAGCTAGGTTCCAGTTTTTACTACTGACCTCTCAGTTCTCTTTCTTGGTGAAAATACAGATTTTTGGCAAGGGCAGAGGTGGCAGGGTGTCACCAAGGGAGCTTTAGACAAGCTGTGCAGGGACCCTCCAATGGCAGGAGTGTGGTGTGGTTCTGTGACATCGGGGTTTGGAAAACAGCTCTGGGGACAGAGCTTGATTCTTGTGGCTGGTAGCAGAGAGTCCCCAGTGCCTGGGCATGGCTGCTGCATCCTAGGAAGGCTTGGACAAGTGAGGCAGAGAGGGCAGGATTGGATTTGCGTGTGGCTGGGCACCAGCAAATCGCAGGGTTCAGGAGTGTTTTTCAGGATCCCACAGCCAGTTTGAATATGGAGCTTTGGCTTTTTTCCTGGATCTGGCCCCTTCCCATCCCTTCCTTGAGGAGATTCACAGTGGGTGGGAGCTGTGATCCATCTGGAAGGACTCACATGCTCTGTTGGTGTGGAGAGCTTGGCCCATGGGGGCATCAGCTGCCCAGACACCAGGAAAATCTCCCAGCTCCTGCAGGTCTCGCTCTGCCAGGCATTGTCAGCCTTCCCTGCCAGACATACACGTCCTCAATGTAAGATCCAGTTATTTCTGGATTTCTTTGAAGCAAACAGCATTTAGCATATGTCATCTTATGTGTATGTCAGCATCAGCTTTAGAACATCTTCTCCAAGGAGAAGGTTCTTGGGAAATGTTGTTCTGTTTCTGCCAAGCCTGAAATCAAGTGAGGGGCATTGTTTGCTGTGGACGTGGGGAAAGGTGATGCTGCCCCAGAGATTCTGTGGTTGATGTGGTGCAAGGAATGCCTGGATCCAGAGGGAGACCAGATGGAAAATGTGTCAACCCATTCTCTTAAAAAAATGTATTTTTAAGCCATTTTTTTGTCTTCCCTAACAAAGAGCTGTTGGATTTTAAGGTTCCAGATCACTTATCTGCAGGACAGTTGTGTCTGCAGGATTGCTGGGGATGTGTTGGCTCATCCATGTCTATCCATGGATGTCTCCCACATGGAGGAGAGGTGCCTGCATGGGAGGGGGGTGCATGGGAGGGGGGTGTGGAGGAGTGGGGTATCATTCCCAATATGACTCCTGATCTTACTCTGGCCAACCTTGCTTGATTTTCTTCCTTAGCTTGCGTTCTTCCTCCTCTCCCAGCAAACCCTCTCTGGGCCCTGGCTGAGTCTGTGGCTCTTCCAGCAGGTCTCACCTGTAGCCCCTGGTCACTCCATCAGATCCTGCATTTTGGACCCCCAAGGGGAAGTGAAGGGGGCTCTGCAAGGGATTGGGAGCCCCACCAGCAGCCCCCCAGCTCAGGGCACGGGAGAGGCTGCACTTTAATCCCATCTCCCTGCTCCGGCATCCCGGCATCCTGCTGCCAACAGAGCTCCCGTTGTTTACCCAACTCAGAGGAATCGGTTTACAAGGCTCACAAATCCCCTTTTCACCTTTCCCATCAGAAAACACCTCCCGAAACAATGAGGAAATTGGACGCTGCCACCTGATCGCTCCCAGGGAACCTGCGGGGCCGGGAGCTGGGGGCCTGGGGATGGGGATGCCTGGCTGGGATGGCCGGGATGGTCCCTTGGCTCTGCGGGTGGGCAGCCACGGGTGCCACCCAAAAATCACCTCAAGGGCTTTAAGTGATGAAGCTGCCAGCCCTCTCCACCTGCTCAGATGGCAAAAAAGTTCTTGTTTTAAGCTTTAGTGGCTGTAGTTAGTCATTCCCACCCCCTTGGACACCAGGAGAAGAAAGGATGCTGGGATGTTGCCTGTGAACTGGTGATGGTGCCAGTCATGGGATCCCAGAATGGTTTGGGTTGGAAGGGACCTTAAAGCTCATCCAGTTCCACCCCATGCCGTGGTCAGGGACACTTTCCACTGTCTGAGGTTGCTCCATGCCCCATCCAACCTGCCTTGGACACTTAGAGGAATAGGGCAGGTTATAAAGCTGGAGCCATTATCCTCCTCCTCCCGCATAGTGGGCAAGGTGATTCTTAATGCTGAGACTTGTTTCAGCCTTAAGGTTGAGCTAAGTTTTAGTTTTTCTCCTTTTTTTTTCCCCCTTTCTGCCTTAAAACAGGGACATCAGGTTGTATTTTCCAGAGGAACAGCAGGTTCCCCCTTCCCTCCCTGAAATTACAGTGGGTGCTCTGAGGGCACGATGAATTTCCCTATTAATTTAAGAGCTGCTCTGTTCACTCCTCCGGGTTAAGATAAATCTGAAGACATGTCCTTGTGAAGACAAGTCAAGAGTGTAATTCCTTTTTGTCTTCAACCATGCCTTGGAACTAAAATTCCTCGTCTCCAGAACTGGCTGAAATCCTGCATTCAGGCAACATGTGACAATTTTTGGACGTTTTTTCCTCTTCTTTTCTTGTGATAAATGTTGCTTTTCACTCTGTATTTTAAAGGAAAATTTCCCAGAGAACCAGCCTCTGGCGTGGTGGGAGCTGTTGTTGGTTTTCCTTAGGACGATCATCACAAGCTGTTCTTGTGACAAAGCATAATTTTTGGGGGAAATAAAGGTCTCTCTGTGTGGTGAAAAGCTGGAAGAGCTGTGCAAGGGGTTTGAGGCACAGGCCTCAGGTTTATCTCCTCTCCTGTGCTGCCCAGGCTGTCATCTGGAAACAGCCCTGCTGTTGGAGAAGAGGGGAAATGGAGGAGAAAAAAATCAGGAAAATTGGAGGACAAAGGGAAAAGGATTTGTGTGCAGGTGGGAATGTGGCTGGTGGGGAGCAGCAGTTGGAGGGAGCAGCATGAAAGCTCCATGCACAGGGAAGTGACTCTGTCTCACTCCATGTTCGCTTGGATCTGGAAGATGTTCCTGGGCTAATTCCCAGACAGCAGCTGTGTGCTTCTGGAGCTGAGACTGAGTGTTCATGGAAGGGATTTGCCTCCTTGTTTTATCCTTACATAAACCAAAGGTAGGCCTTGGTTCTGGAGTTCCTGAGATGAAGAGATGCCAGCAGGATGTGGTGCTGGGAGGTTCTCAGCTCCCTCGGTTGCTTCATGGCCCCTCCCCTGCTTGCAAATCTGTTTGGCCTGATCCCAACAGGCTGGTGGCCCAGGGACCGGTTGGTTTGCAGGTGTTGGCCAAGGTTTTGGCCACAGAGGTGTGATAGGTCCTCCTGGTATGGAGATGAGGGTGGATAGGAGCCTTCTCCTCCTGCTCTGGCGGTGCAAGACATCTGCTTGACTTGTTTGTGGCTTCCTGTTTGGCATCGTCTGGGCAGGAGGGAGCTGGCAGGGGCTGGAGGAGGGAGCTTGAGTCACTCCAGAGTCCTGTGCCAGGAAGCCTCTGACTCAGCCCAGCCGTGGAGAAAGGAGTGTGGGATCCAGCTGCCTCTCGGGGTGGGAACCCGTGCAAGTGTTCACTTGCGCTGCGTGTCTGCGGCCGGGCGGGCGGGGAGGGACAGGGGCTGCTCCTGCCTCCTGCTCCCGCTCCGGCCTTGCGTCAGGGCTCCGGCCGTGGGTGGGGAAGCCTTTATCGCTCCCAAGGCTTTGGAAGTGCGTGCTGGCCATCGGCCAGCTGACCTACTTGGTAGTGTGAAGCAAAGCGTGGCTCACCTGCCGGCAGTGCCAGGATGGAGGCGGGCTCTGCATCCCACCTGCATCCCTAAAGACCCTCCAGGGACCAGGTTTCCCACTGTCTCCTGGTGGCCTTCTGGCCGGAATCGTGACTTGTACAAAACTCCCTGCCACGTGCTGCTGTGTCAGTGGTGCTGGGGTTGGGATGATCCCAACTGCCCCATTGTGCTCCCCATTGAGCTGATGTGGTGGAGCTGCAGCCAGGTAGGGAGGATGGGCCCATAACCCCTCTAAATCCAGCTCCGTGATGGGGCTGTGCCTGCCATCCCTGTGCCATGCCCTGGCTGCCTGGGATGCTCCTCTGACCCGACAAGCTGCAAAGTGAGGTGCAGATGATGTCTGTGTGTCTGCCCTGCTGCTACAGCTGGCACCGAGCTCCGGAGCCTGTGCCAAGGGCACTGGGGGTGCGTGGGCTCTGGCTCCGCCTGCCTGCTCCCAGCCCAGCCTGTGGATCTGCTTGGCTCCTGCAGCCAAAGGCCTGGTACTGGTTCCAGCTCTGTGGCTTCTTGCTAAGACTTGCATGGAGCCACGGAGCAGGTTGGTCTTGTGTGTTTGATCTTCCTTCCATGGAGCCTGCAGCTCCAGCCAGAGCAGCTGGCTGGGGGAGAAGGTATCCCGGCCCCCATCCAATCTCTGGGGTGGGCTGGGGCAGGGATGGGCTGTGTCCGACAGCAGAAGGGGAAGCATGGCCGTGCATGGCAAAGCACTCACTTTGCGTTTTGCCTTGCCCAGATTACGTGAGGGAGTTGCAGCAGAGATAACTCTGCAGGAAAATCCATTCCCACCTTATCTCCCATCAGGAACGCGTTTAGTTGCCTACATCAAAGTAGATGATCTGCTGCTTCCCTCCTTGCTGCCCTAATCCTCTCCTTCACGCTGAAAAAACCTAATCAGTGCCTTGCCCCACCATAACGAGATCCAAATGTTAATTATCAGCATCTTACCTTCCTACCCTTCCCAATGCCCTGCCTTCCAGCCCCGAATAGCTTTCCTCCCTCTTTGCTCCTCTCCATCCGGTCCTCCCACGCTCCTGGGCACACTGTTGAGCCTGGCTCGGTAGAAGTTGTCCTGCAGGATGCTTCCTTCCCTTCCATTTAAGGACAGGAATTCCTCAGGGAGCTGGGGCGTGGATGGGATCCCTCCCTGTGCCCCATTGTCAGGACTTCTCCCTATGCCTAATTATTGCCTGTCCCTGCAGGAAGCTCCTTGCCTGGCCGTCGGGCAGAGCCGCAGCGTCTACCAACCCTTTGTGGGAAGACTCATTCCTGGTTGGATGCCAGGCTTGGGGCCGGGAAGGGTGCCCGCCCTCATCATGGCTGGGGAGCAGGACTGACCCAGGCCAGCCCTGGTTTTGTTAGCAGGAGCCTGTGCTGGCTCCATGCACAGGCTGGGATGATGAGGGAAGAGAACTTGGTTTTGTCAAAACTTGGTGTCAAAACTCATTTTACAGAGGGAGAGCAGCAGAGCTGAAGCACAAAATAAAATAATGGTGTTAGAGTGGGGTGGGCCAGGCTGGTGTGACCTCTGCTCCAGCATGTGGTAACCTCTTACCCTCCTCTCTTTCAGGTTCATGACTGGGAAGGGACTGGTCATCTACCCAGAGATCGGGGATAAACTGGACATTATCTGCCCCAAGGCAGAGCCGTCCAAGCCTTACGAGTACTACAAGCTGTACCTGGTGAGGAAGGAGCAGGCAGATGCCTGCAGCACCGTCATGGACCCCAACGTGCTGGTGACGTGCAACCGGCCCGAGCAGGAGATCCGCTTCACCATCAAGTTCCAGGAGTTCAGCCCCAACTACATGGGCCTGGAATTCAAGCGGCAGCAGGATTACTTCATCACATGTGAGTCGCCCTCCTCCTCCTCGCTGCCAGCCCTGGCTGGCGAGGGCTCGGGCGCCTGGAGAGTGTCACCAGGCGCTTGTGTGTGACTTGGCTGGTGCAGAGAGCTGACACGGATGGAAAATATGTCCCGTTGGATGGGAGCAGGGGGAGGAATGTGTCACTGGCCGAGTGGGTCACCAGCCCCTATCTGGCTGCTGTGCTGTGTCCCGTGCTTTGCTCATGGCTGGGAGCAGGAGCATATCCCCATCTGGGGTCGGCCCAGGAGTGCTGTCATGCCTGCAGCCTATTTTTTGCTGCCATCTTTGATGGAAGTGTTGCGGGGTTTTGGTTTGGGGCTGGGGAGAAAGAGGAATGGTGATGCTTGCCCTTATTCCTGAGTGTTGCCTCCAAGAGCAGACCCAGCACTGGGAAGTGCTGGTGGTGTCCAGTGTGTGATGAGATGTGATTGAAGTGGCTGAAAAATTCTGCACACTGGCTTGTTCTGTTTGTGTCTTGGTGCACCATGCCATTTTATGGAGGGGAGAGAGAAGGAGGCTGGAATTTTCTCAGAGCCTGTGGTCTGTGCGTGCAGGGGATTGCTGCACAGAAATGTATCCGCTCGTGCCTGCTCTGGTGTGGGTGGAGGGGGAGCTCAGCCGTGTCTGGGCAGCGCTGCCAGCTCTCTCTTTGTCCCCTCCCTTCCTCCTCAGCCTGGCTGGGTGCACTGCAAAGGGCACGGTGGCCACGGCTCAGCTCCCCTCGCTGTGTGCCGTGGGCTCTGCGGCGAGCGGCCAGCACAGGGGTCACTGCCTGTGTGGGAGCGAGTGCCTGGCCGTGGGAGCGGTGTGTTCCCGGCTAGAAACAGGGTATTTTTAGCCTGGAATCTTTGGGAGGGGGTGGCAAGGCTGTGGCGGGCAGTGGAGATGGGGAGGGCTGTGCTGTAGCGTGGTGCTGTGTTGAGGCTGCTGGTCTGGATGTCCCCAGCGAGCCTGGCTGGGGCTGTTGGAATCTTGCTGCAAAGTGATTTGGAATAAATCTGATGGAGGGGAAGCAGCCGGGCCTGGCTCTGGCAGGTCAGCCTTGAGCCCTCATCACTTCTGTCATGGCAAATTTTGCCAGGTGGTGACAGGGGCTCACGGCGGGCTCTGTTCCCTGTGTGGCTGTGGAGATGCCAAAGTGGCTATTGGATCATCAGCCAGGGAAGTTTCCCTAACAGGA
This sequence comes from Argya squamiceps, assembly GCA_037834095.1. Classification (NCBI taxonomy): domain Eukaryota; kingdom Metazoa; phylum Chordata; class Aves; order Passeriformes; family Leiothrichidae; genus Argya; species Argya squamiceps. The sequence goes on from JBBMKD010000194.1 coordinate 5,721,226, forward strand.
GGGGTGACAGCAGGGACGACCTGGCGCCATGACCTGCAGAGCCAGCTTGGCTTGGTGCTGGCAGTGACCACGGGTTCTGCAAGGCTGAGTCACTGTGGCAGGGCCGGGCTCCTCCAGAGCAATGGTCACTGTCACTGTCCAGACATGGGGACACGTGTCACTTGAGGGACACCACCTTTGAAGCCATTGAAGGCAGGACACCCTGGTTCCAGTCCAGATGCCCCAGATGGGCTGGGGATGCCAAAAGCCCTGGCACAACTCCCATGTAGGCTCCTATCTCCTTTACCACAGCTGGCAGGAGCCTGGTGGCTCTGGGAGCCCAAAGTTCAGCCCTCCTGCTGTCCTGCAGCTGATGAGAAGCTTGATTGAATACGAGCTTTGCCTGCAGTGGGGAAAAATTTGGAAGAGAGGCCAAAGTGCCAGACTTGGGTCAGGCAAACATCTTGAAGCACTCGGTCAGTGGTTCTTCTGTGTTCAGGGGTCAAGTTCAAGCACTGACATGGCCTTCAAGCTAATGAGGGCTGAAACTGGGATCCTCTGAGCTACAGCCCGTGGGACTCTCAGGCTGCAAAGAGCCCTCAAAGACAAATAGGTTCCCCTAAATGAGCTCAGAAGGTGAACAAAGCACCAAGAAGAAGTATGGGATCCCTCTCATGGTAACCAACTCCATCAGGAAGGTGGAGGCAGAAGCATTTACCAGCCTCTGAATTACCCAAATTTTACAAGAGCTGTTTTGTATTTCACACGGAAACTGAAGTGAAAATCAACCTCCCGGAGCTTTGGGAGGCGCTTTCACAAGCAGCCACCGGTGCATTGCCGACTCCAAAGGCGGCTCCCGCGGGGCCCCCGTGGCTTTGAGCCGATGCCAGCTCCCCTCCGAGGCTGCCAGCACACCTGGGTCACTGCAGGTGACCGGCTCCGGCTCGCTGTGGGTGCAGCAGGACACGCAGCCGGGATTTTGCAAAGGCAGCATAGCCCGGCTTGGGAAATCCCAGCTCTGCGTCCCGTCGGATGTCGGGCTGAGCCTTTCAAGCTCGTTTTTAATATAAAATCCTGTTTATCCTCTTGTTCCCAGTTTCAGGCTGTATAGGGATGCAGTGAGCAGGGTGCTTGGAGCATCCCTGTGGGATGCCCCGCCTCTCCTCAGGGGGCCGGCAGTGCCCTCTGCCCCTGCCTTGGACCGTTTCTGACTTTAATTTCTCTTGACTCCTCCAAGCTTTGATGCGAAACCCCTCAGAGCTGGGAGCTGCCAGCTGAACTTTGGCCCCTGGGTGGGCTGAGGATGCTCCTGTGATCTGGCTGTACCCTCTGCCGAGCAGCCCCAGGAGTTCTTTCTGCCAAGAAATAAAATAGCCAAAAAAACAAAGTCAAAAGTCTCCTGAGCAGACCACCCACATGTTGTCTTTCCCCCCCACCCCACCACCCCCCCAGTTTTTCTCCCCTCCCTTTCCCCAAGCTTTGCCTGGACACACAAAGGGGTTTTTTTTCTCCCTTTTCACTTCTAAGCCGGGAAAGCAGTGCTGGAGCCGAGGGGAACAGGGCGTGTGCCACTCATCCCCCACCTTCCCTGGCAGCTGGAAAACCTCCTCACCGGAGCCGGGGGGCTTCCCAGGGTCCCTCCTATTCAGGACTGCTCCTTGCCATCACTTTGGATATGCCAAGCCTTGTTTAGGGACACTTTTATCAGGGAGGGACACGGCCCCAGCCCTCGGCTTAGCAATGAAAAGGCTTTTGAAAGCTGCTGTTCCCTGTCCCCATCCTCGCTGGAGCCTCACACTGACCCCCTCCACAGCAGCTCCAGGCTTTCCTTAAAAGCATCTTTGCTCCTGGGGGTGGATAAGGAAAGGTGATGCTTAATCCTAATGCTTTCCATGAGGAACAAGATGCAGCAGCATCTGCCTGCAGGCCTACACTGGAGACAGAGGCTGGGGGACCATATAGGACTCCAGCAGGACATGGGCACCATCCCCAGGATGAAGTGCTGAGAGGGTGAAGGAGCTGGGAATTTGGGAGCTGTGTGTTTTATATCATGTTGGGCTGTGGTTTCTTCCATCCCTGGTCTCCCAGGTGTTTCCCTGCTTGCCTTTGGTACCTTGTCCCCAGTGTCCTGTCCCCTCCCTACAAAATACTTCCCACTGGAATCGCCTTCCCCCTGCCTGGTGCCTGCACTCCTGGGATGTCGTGAGCAGCTCCAGCCCCACAATGTCTTATCCAGCCCTGCAGGTTCAGCTCCCTCCACCTCCCCTTCTAATTCACTCCAACTCCTAATTGCGTTTGCTGCTCGTCTTTGAACTTGCTCCAGTTTTACTGTCTCTGGTAATGAGGTGCCTGGATAGAGATCCATTAATCCCCGTGTCCTGGCAGTAGGGTGAGGTGAGGAGGAGCTCCCACAGTGGCTCCCTGCTATTCCAGAGCTCTGGATCAGAGAATCAAAGAATAGTTTGCGTTAGAAGGAACTGTTAAATGTCACCTAGTCCATCCTGGAGTGTTCCGTCCTTGGAAGTGTTCAAGGCCAGGTTGGATGGGGCTTGGAGCAACCTGGTTTTAGTGGAAGGTGTCCCTGCCCACAGCAGGGGATGAACTAGATGGACTGCCACAGTTCCCAGTTCCTTCTCTGGTTTTTGGGGCTGGTGGTGGTCCTGGCGGCCCCTTCTGTACTCAGTGGGGTGTGTCACCGCAGGCAAACCTCACTCAGCCTCAGGGTGCACTCCAGGCAGCTGTTTGCAGATGTGATCGTGCTGAGGTGTTCTTCCAGGTGTTCTTCCTCAGTGTCTGACCTGTCCCATGGGTCTCTTTATAGCACAGAGCCCTTGTTTGATGACAATGCTGAAGGAAAAGCAAGGTCCTAGTAGATGTTTCCTCATAAATCCGAGGCGTTTGCTGTTTATTGTGAGTCCTTAAGCCGTTCAATCCATTTTTGATGTAATAACGTCCGTAATCCAATCCAACGCTTTTTGGCAGCGGGATGCAGTGAGAGCGGATCTATTACCCTGAGTGTTGTGTTAAAGCCCTTGTCTTGCATTTCTGTTTTTAGATGCAATTAGTCTTAACCTGGCAAAGAATTATTTGTTGTAAACCATCGCTACTGCTGCGATGCGGCTTCGTCCCTGGGCCACGCTCTGTCAGCGTTTTCCTGCAGCTCAGCGTGGGGAAGGGGGTCACCTATACCCTGCCAACTGCCAGGATCATCCTTCCTCCTCAGGAGCTTTTTTGGGACACGTTGCCATACTCGCTTTTCTGGCTGTGCTCCTCCAGCTTCCGTTGGTTTGGGAAGCCTTCAGCCCTTGCCAGTGCGTGTGTGCAGAGCTGCTCGCGCTCCTTCCCGCATTCCTTGGGATTTGATAATTCCCTCACTGGTTCCTTGGGCTGGGGGCTGTGCCAGGGGGGACTTTGTCAGCCTGCCAGCTCTTTGCTGATGCCATTTGAATGTGGCCACTTTCGTGTGCTCCTCATCCTCCTTCCCACAACTGGTTTGGTGGAGGGGAGTTGAAAGCCTGAGGGCCGTTTGATGCCACGACGGGAGCTGTGAACTTCTGCTGATAAAACCCCAGTTAAGCGGGTTCCTCATTCTTCACCCAAATGGGCCTGGCTTGTGACACACCCAGACCAAGCAGAGCCAGCCTGGTGGCATCCATCTGCTCTTGGGGCTTTTCTCCTCCATCCCCATCCTGCTGGGAGCCGCTGGCAGAGGATGGTGATGCCGCGTGGGAGCCGGAGGCTGGACACAAACGGCTCTAACGGTGTCCTGCTCCCGACTTCAAAGCCCAGGCCCTGGCCATGTCAAACCCTAATAATGGCCCTTAGACAACACGTGGTTCCTTGTCTTGCAGCCTTGTCTGAAGAGCGTGACCACAGTAAATGTGATTTTGTTGAGCCCTGTCCCTTAAGCCTCTGCCTCTTTTCTCTTCTCCTCCTCCCTCCTGACCTTTTCAGCTCAGCGCTGTCCCCGGACAGCCCCTGGCAGCTGATCTCATGGCTCAGCCTTTCACGGCCCTAATAGGGATGAAAAGCCCCCTCAGAAAGGGCCGGTGTCCCGCGCCCAGCCAGGAGGTAAATACCCCGTGCTTTGATCTGCTCTGGGGCCAGGGGGGCCCTGTCTGCCACAAATCCCCGCCCAGGGGTCCCTGCCTGCCATGCCTACCTACCCAGGGGTCCCTGTGCCCGCTCAGCTCCCTGGCTGCTGGGCAGCCCAGCTCTGCCTGCAGCCCTGGCACAGCAAAGGGCTCTGGAGATGGGCACTGGGTACTGTCTGCCTGGGAAATTGGGCTGCCTGCATCCCAGGGTGCTCTTCCCCAGGAGAAATTATTTCCAAGAGCATCTGTAGCATTGTCACGACCCCTTTGGCATTGTCATGACCCATTAGGAGAAAACAAAACGTGTTTAACTCCTCAGTGCTCCTGAACACTGAGATGACAGTAGAGATGGCGTGCAGGGGTGATGGCAGTGAAGAGGTGACATCTCCCCCTGCATCACCTGCCTGGTCTTGCTCTACCCCTCTGTTCTTGGGATGGCTCATATCAAAGCAGGTTTTTTGGTCCATCACATCTTCCCTCTCCTCATCGTGGCTCCTTCAGGCCCTGCTCCTCCTGCTGTGTCTGCAGGAAATCCCAGGGCACCTCCTGGAGCTGCAGCTGCATGGATTGTGGTGGACCTGGCTCTTCACTGATGGTCACCTCCGAGGGCTTTCTCTGGGACACTGGAAGAGATTAAACTTGGCTGCTTTTGGGTTAAGCATTGAATAGGAGACTCCCAAGGCAGAAGGAGCTTTCAGCTTGATGAGGAATTGAAACAAAACCTGGCACACTGGTGTGTCTGGGAAGTTGTGCATGGATAAGCACAGGCAGGCAGCTACTTCCGTGGCATATTTTTTTAAATAACCATACCATCAAGACCCTCTTCCTGGGCTTTTCTCCAGAGATCCGTATTGTAATCTACTGCTCCTGTAGTGCTGGGAAGAGGCTTGTTGGCATCACTGCAAGGTGTGGAGGGGTCTGTGAGGGTGGGTGCTGGGTGTGTGAGGATGGGTGCTGGGATGTGGTGGTGGATGCTGGGATGTAGTGGTGGATGCTGGGATGTGGTGGTGGGTGCTGATGATGGTGGGTGCTGTCTGTCAGACCAAAAGCTCACAGGGGGCTCCAGGAAGCACCACCACACTTGGACCCTGAGGCGTTCAGGGTGCACAGAGTCTGACATTAATGAACTGTCACATGCCACCCTTTTCCATGCCTAGTTTATAGGGATCTGTGTCTATCCACCCCTCAGCCAGGCCAGCCCAGGTGTGTGGCACCTTCAGCGGGTCACCTTTCCAGGGAGGATTGGTGTTATCCTCCATTTGAAGTCTCTTTGCCCCGGGATTGATGTTTTTGCTGCTGCTGTTTAATGCCTGAGCTCTTTGATCCCATCTGGCAGTGTGGAGTGGGAGTTACACACCTCATGGAGAGGGGGCTGCAGCAGCAGTGGAATCTGGAGGCAGCTGCAGTGGGATCTCTAATTTAGGGATAGGGTGTCCCCTTCCTCTGTCCATTACTCAGCCAGGAGGCAAATCCTTGTCTGGAGAGTTAGGGGCTTATGTGGCATCTATTGGAAATTTCCAAACCCTGTAACTCAGGGTGTTGCTGGAGACTATTTGATCCATGCACTGGTGTCTGCCTGGAGCAGAGACCAGCTCCTTCAGTCCTGCCATGCAATCCCCAGGAGCAATGGATAATCTCCTGCTCCAGTTGTTGTGGGGTGCAGCACTGGGAGCCCCAGCTGATCCTGCTCCAAGCCAGGCTCTGGTGGGTGCATGGCCACAGTGGGAGCAGTGCCTGGACTGGCTCCTCTTGCAAACAGAGGATTATTTGCAATTCTGGGCCAGGAGTTTCACTGATGTCACCTCCCCAGTTCCAGAAGTTCCTGGTGGTTATGCAAAGCTTGCCTGTAATTGCACTGGGGTTTCCTCCTGGCTGGCCCACAGCACCCAGACCTGCTGTGTCTCCCCACTGCCTGGCACTTCCTTGGCTCCCTGAGCTCTCCCAGGCACCTGGGATCTGCACCAGAAGATCTGCACATGAATGTGTCCTCTGTCAGCCTCTCTGTCCCTGATAATGTGGAGTTTTCTCTGAGCCCCTGGGAATGTGGCCACGGATGGAGCCCGAGCTCAGGTGGGCAGCTGGCATTGGCCTTGCAGCTGAGGGATGCCACTTTCTGTCTCCATCCCCTTCTCAAAGGACTTCTCAGTCATCTCTGAGGTGTTTTGCTATCTAACAGGAGAGATTTACACTCTGTTAAAAGGCAACGAGTGCTTTCCTCCCCTTTTGGGACCCACAAATGATTCTGGCAGAGCATCAAGTGGGGAATTATGTGATGTTTTCCTCCTGACCTGTCTCCAGTTGCCTGGGGCGACCACAGAGACTACACAAATCACCTTCCTTTCCCAATGATGTGCTCTTTCTTTGGAAGGGATGGACAGACCTGAAGACAAAGGGTTTATTTAGGACCATGGTCCCTCTGAGCTGGGCAGGAAGCAGGATGAGGATGTTGGGAGTTTCCATAGCTCATCCACATGGACAGTGTTGATGATAAAGAGCTTGAGTGAGTCACCAAGCTGTGGTCGTGCAGCAAAGATGTGCTTTCCAGCCTGGATGATGTTCCCTGCAATCCAGCAGTGACTCTTAATTATGATACTAATTGAGGTTGGTTATAATTTTCCACCAGAAAGCTGTTTTAATGGGAAATTAACTTCACTTAAGCATTACTGGGGTCAAAGTGTCTTTTTCCAGTGGATACTTCAGTGTCTGCCTGTTCTCCCTTTGCCCCAGGAAAGAACAGGAGAGAGTGGAGCTGTAGGTGGTGAGGATGAGTGTAGTGGGTGGTGTCCTCCCTTCTTCCACTGTAACTCTGTGTGTCCCTCTGCTCTCTACAAGGAGTGGGGCTAATTTAACCCTTTGATTTTGGGGATGATGGCTCTGGCTAGGGAAAGCCAAACCCCATCCCAGCCAAACCCCAAGGTTTTCATTCCTATTTCCATCAGTGCATTTGAACTGGGCATTTTCCCACTGTGTTTGCTGGAGCAGGGAGTGTGGGATGGCCAGATTCCCAGTGCTCCATGGGCTGGCTGCAGCGACAGCCTCCTCACCTGCCCTGTACAGCTGTGGGGAGGGGCACAGCAATCCCAGTTGCCTTCAAGGCATGGGGCTGGGCCTGGCAGTGCCCTGATACTGGGGAGGAGAGCAGAGGTGGCCCTCCCACAGTCAGCAGTCCTGGTGGAGCAGCCCCCGTGGCCCTTCTCTTTCCATGCCGGACCGTGTGGCTGGAGCAGCTCTGGAGCTGGCAGGAGTGGCTGTGAAACCCAAGCCTTGCACCTCCTGCGCCGTGCAGGAACGGGACAGGGCCGGGCTGGCTCACACAGGCATTTCAGGGGCTGCAGGGCCCCTTCCCGGCGCAGCTGCCTCGGGAAGGCTGGGACAAGGCTGGAAGAAGGCTGCCGGCCCTGCTGGCAGTGTGACAGCGTGGGGTGGGCTCCCTCCTCACGGCCCCTGCCCCGGCGCTGGCAGCAGCCCCAGCCAATGTGCTGGAGCTCAGGGAAGGGGCTGGGGGATGTGTGCGGGGTGGGGGGGCACATGTCCCCACGGTGGGGCTGGCTGGGAAATTACACTGGTATTAATATTAATAGTACCAATAACGGGATGCCCTGAGCTGGAGCTACGTGGCCCTGATGGCTGGGACGAGCAGGAGGAGCAGAAAGAGCAGGAGGAGGAGGAGCAGGGCCTGTAACCAAGCCGTGTTCCCCGGAGGCCCCAGGGAGTTGGTGTGCAGTGGAGCAGGCAGGTGCCTCTGCTCCGTGACCTGGAAGTGGCTCCGTGTCCCCTGGGGTGTCAGCTTTGGCTGGGATGGGGGGGAAGGAGCTCAGTGCCCGTGGTGGGTTGGGCTCCAGTGGAGCACCTCTGTGTTGGTACTGGGGGAGTGTAAAACAGCTTGAAAGATCTAGAGAGGGGAGGTGGCAGGAGCTGGGATTTTATTTGAAGTGCAGTTTGCTCGTGGATTCCTGCAGGAATCTCTGTCAGAGACACATCTCCAGGGTGACCCGTGCCAGGAGGGGCTTTCAGCCCAGGAGGGTCCAGGCTGGGCTGAGGCTGCTCTGCACCAGCTGCCCCTTGCCAAGGTCAGTCCCGTGGCTCCAGCAGGATCAGGGTCAAACTGTGGGACACCAGTGGGATGCTGCCATCTCTCCTGAAGTGGTGGGAACATGAACCTTGTGCAGGTCTGGGGGTGGTGGGGACTGTGGCCGGGCTGCAGCCACGCCGTGCCTGGCTGGGGCTGGAGCAGGGCTGAGCTGCACAGATGGAAGAGTGATTAAGAGCAATAAAAGGAAAGAGACTTGGATTTGCTACAGTCTCAGCACATTAATTGTGCTTTGGGGCCCAAATCATAACGCAGCCCTGCTAGAGGGAATCCAGCAGAGAAACCAAACATCTCGCTCTGGCCAAGGCTGACCATTTAAGAGACCCTTGCCTTCATCTCTTGCCAGGTATTACTTCCAGCGTCTCCCATCTGCCAAAACCCGAGTTCTGCTTTGAAATATTTTTAGGGGAGGGAGAAAAGCTCTGGTGACACCGAGTGCTGGCGCTGGGGAGGCAGCAGGGACAGCACATGGCACTGCTGGCTTGGAGATGGGACTGTGGGGTTGTTGGGGGTCTCAGCCATCTGTCCCAGCTCTGTGGTGTGTGTCACTGGGCTGGATGGGCGTGTGGGATTCCAGGAGTGGAGGTCCTGCCTGGCTTCCATGGTGGCTGAGCATCTCCTCTAAATTGACAAGCAATTACATGGTTAATGGTATCACTGTTAAATCCTCATCACTCGGCAGCCTGGGGCTTAATGCTCCATTAGGGCAGAGGCATCTGATGGCTCTCCAGGCTGGGAGTGGCCTTTGGAAGTCAGCCTTTGGAAGTCACTGGCCAGAGGTTATTTTTGCTCTCCCAGTCCTACAGCCAACCTGTGAATCCTTCCAAAATGGAATAGGGCAGGAAAATTCCCATGTACACTCAGTACACCCCAGTGTTGCTGGGGCTGGCTGGGTTGAGCCTTGCTGGTGTGGCCTGGGGAGGTTGACAGTTTTGTTTCAGACCTGCCATTTCCTATTCCATGGGTATTCCCAGCTCCCTGCCTGGCTTCTTTCATCCTGTCACAGCTCTGCCTCCTGCTGCTGCCCTGCAGCTGCCTCTCTGCAGCCTCTACCATGGTTATGGATTTAACGTTTTCCTCTGTGGCTTGCTGAGTCTGGGTTCCATCGGTAGCTGAGGGTTGGTGGTGTCACCACAGCTTGCCGTAACCATGGCAGTGAGTGGCAGAGGCACCCAGAGAATCCATCAAGTGACAGTCTGGATCCACTGGAGCTGGGCTGAGCTGAGCCTGGAGCCTTCTGCTGGAGCTTCTTCCACTGGGAAAGCAGGAAATGGAGCGTGAGGAGCAGCTCTTCATTGCTGAGCCTCACAGGGAATTGTGATGGAGGAGCCTTTCCCGATGGATCAGGGACCTGCTGCTCTCACATCACCCTGCCCTACGTGTTCACAGCAAACTCTCTGGGCTCTGCACCATTTGGATGGATTTGGGGATTTAGGATTTTGACTTTTGGAAGCCCGACCAGCTTCATGGAGCATCCAACTTCACTCTGGCCCGTTGTGGATTTACAGGGAACGTGGAAGCTCGTGTCCTTGTTTCCAGAGGCCATTCCAAGACCATCACTGTGGGTTTTACAAGTGTTTTTCCTCTTTTTGTTTCTTCAAGCAACTGTTTCATTTTTCCACCTGGTTCCCTCTCAAAGCTACTTTCTCCCTCATCATTTCCATGGCCAGAACAAGAAGAAACTTTGTGTCCAAGTGCAGGGTGGGAAGAAGGATGCTCAGCTGTGTCCCTTTGTCCATCTCTGTGGCTCCAGCTGCTCCCTCTGCCCTCTTTGGACCTTTAATATTTTTCTTGTATGTGGATGGAATGTCTCCATAGTTATTTTGGAGAAACTGCTGCCTTTGTGGGATCTTCTGGTTTCCCCCACTCGAACCACGCTTGCGTGTTTACCTCATTTTGTTATAATTAGTTAATTATTTATAAATCAGACCTCATGAGGCCTCACAGGGACTGGCTTTTACAGACTGCTGCCTTCTCCCTCGATGGATGGGTCTCTCCAAGATGCAACAACCCATGGCACGGAGCTGGGAAGCAGGGAAACTGTTCAAGGAGCTGCTCCAGGGCTGTGAGCTGGGATGTATCTGCTGATTTCACCCCCAAACCGGCGCCTCTGGCCCAGGAGGACTGGGCTGCCAAGCCTTCTGCTGCAGTTCACCCCCGATGTGATTTTATGGGGAGTCTGAGCTCAGGTCCATCCTGTTTGGATTCCAGAGAACTCGTGCAGGCTGTCGGGGGCGTTTCTCCACATTCCCAGGCGTTTGCCATGGGGCTTGGTGCTGACAGTGCTGCTGTCAGAAGGGCTGCCAGCAGATCCCAGCTGGATGCACCATCCCAGCTGGATGCATGGCTCCATCCCGGGAGCTGCTGGCAGGGGGGACCCCGCTGCAGGAGAGGTGATAACTCAGCAAATGGCCCAAGGAATTTTTGATTAGGAAAACGTTTGCTGGCATTTCAAGCGAGAGCCTTGATTGCACAGAGGTGTTTGGAAAGAGGTGATGGACTTGGAGCCTGCTTCCTGGTGGTATCTGGGTGTGCTTTCCAGAGTATCCCAGTGTGGAGGCTCATGGAGGCACCCAACCTCCTGCTGTGGGAAGGGGAATGTGGAAGGATGGCCTTGCTCTGTACTCCAGCTTCTTCCTGTCCTCTCACCAACACCCAGCAGGGTCCAATGGATTCATCCCAAATTTCTGTCAGTCACCTACCCTCCTAGTCCTGTTTTTTTTCAGGATGGAGGCAGGAATTGGGCTGCACAGGGAACCTGAAACCCCAGGGCTGAGCTTTGGCCTTGAGGCTCAGGGAGGTGTTGGCTGCTCTATGCTGGCCAAGTCCTGTCTTGTGTCTGGAAAATTATCCCTGGACTGTGTGATTCTCCATAGCTTGCCTTCCCCAAGCTGTTGCTGGGCTCCTCCCTGCTTTCCTTGCTTCCCTGGGTGAATTGATCCCTGTGGTTGGATTTGCTGGAGCACTGGGATGATTTGTGTTTGCTGTGATGGAGGGAGGTGATGGGGTGGAAACCATCCTGGTCCCTGGGCAGATCCGGCTCCATGGCAGGCACAGTGGCCACATCCAGGGCCCTGGTGGGGGGCAGTTTTTGAGTCTGTTTAGCAGAACCTTCCATTTAGGTGCTGATCCTGAAATCCCTGTGTTTGGGTTTATTCTCTCTTGTGTCCCCCGTGCCCTGAGCCCTGCAGAGGGCTGGAGGATGGGGGACCTTCCCTGTGCTCCCATGAGATCCAAGGGCTGAAAACTCTCTGCCGGCTCCAGTGAAAAGTTAATGTGAATTTAAGTGACTTCTGCCCTGCAATTAGAGCCCCCAGAGCCCACTGGGGCTCTGAGTTTACATTCTTCACCAAGGCACAGGGTGTAATTAGAGATGTATAATTTAAACTGTGCATATGCAAGTGTTCCCATTCTGCACCAGGAGCAAAGGAAATTATCCAGGAATTAAAGGGGGAGGAGGGTGCAGGCGTGGAGAATGGCTCACTTGTGTGGATGTGGCAGTGAGAGGAAGCTGCAAGGATCATGTCCTCACTGCTGCAGGCAGCTTTGGAAGGGGCAGGAGCTGGGAATTTGGTGGGTTTTGGATTGGGGTGTGAAGATGTGGCTGTATTGTGGGGTCAGGAGTGAATCCGTGGGGTAGGAGGTGCCGGGGGATATCTGGGACCTCCCTGGCAGTGCCAGAGATCAGTGGAGACCCTGCACAGTAATGCCAGGGAACAGCAAAGAGCTGATGAGCAGTGCCCTTCCAGCTCCTAGGAACCTGTCTAACATTCCCTCTCTTTTCTTGCAGCCACTTCCAACGGCACGCTGGATGGCCTGGAGAACCGGGAAGGAGGGGTCTGCCAGACACGCTCCATGAAGATTGTCATGAAAGTGGGGCAGGGTGAGTCCTCCTGTGCTCTGGGGTCTCCTGCTGCCCCCTGAACCAGGGTCCCTGTTCCTCTGGGGGATGTGGGAGCTCAAGATTCCAGGGAAACTGAGGCCAGGCCAGCTGCTCGTGAGAGCACTCCTGGGTTGGCTCAACAGAATTGGATTTTTAGGATCTTTCTTCCTGCCGTTTTTCTCTTGCCAACATGGCGTAGCACTGGGATTGAAAGGGAGCAATTGTTCCCTGTTACCTCATGGGCTGTATCCGGGTGGGAAGTGAGCTCCACACAGGACCCATGAGCCCTGCAAGTGCCTTAGGGAGGACGGAACAGGCAGTGCTGCTGTCACTTCCCAGGCATCCAAGGGGGGATTGTAGCTGGCCAGGCATCAGGGATTGGGCTTGGTGGCTCTCAGCTCTAGAGGCCACCAGGTTGTGGGGGCTGTGGTGGCAGTAGGACACCAGGGATATCACCAACAGGCTTTTCTCCTGGAGCTCCTGCATCCCACCACCTCCATCCTGAGCTGCTTCCCAGCCCCAGCAATGCCCTGGGCTCGTTTCGGCCCCGACTTGGATGCGCAGCTCCCGATTCTGCTTCTCATTATTGTGTTTGCACGTCGGGGCCAATATTTATAATAAACAGGCGAAACTGTGCTGCAGCCTTGGCCTCCTGCCTGCCCTTCCCTTCCTCCCGCTGCCTGAGCAAGAAACCTGTCCCAGCCCACGCACGGGAGCTCTGAAAACAGCAAAGCAGGGAATTAGGGTGGGGACCTGCTTCCCACAAGCCCTGGAGCAGCTCAGCCTTGCTCTGTTGCTCTCGGCATCTCCCAGTGCTCCTGTGCCCCCTGGGAGTGGCTGACAACTGGGGGCACTTCTTTAGGGGGGGAACAAGCTTTCCAGGTTGGATCAAGGCTTCTCATCCATCCCTCCCCTCCCCTTTCCCAGATCCAAATGCGGTGATCCCAGAGCAGCTGACAACCAGTCGGCCGAGCAAGGAGTCGGATGACACTGTGAAGATTGTCACACAGAGCCCACGCAGCAAGGTCCCATCAGTGGAGGATCCTGGCAAGCCAGGTGGGTATTCCAGGGATCCCCAGGAGAGGGGTGGGGCTCTGCCTGCTGTGGGGCCAGTGAAGCCCCTCCAAGCTGAACTTGTTGCTTGGATCCCAGGGATACCAGACTCTCTGGATCCAGGATGTGGATGGGTTGTGCCCATCTCTGCTGTCCTGCTGCTGTCCCAAACCCAGGGTGCAGAGCAGCTTGGGTTTGTTTTCCCAGCTCCTGGCAGAGCTTGGCAGGAAAGTGCTGTTCCAGCTCTCTTCCTCCTCCTCCTCCCATGTGCTCCTCACATCTGAGTACCTCTGAGAGGGCTTGGAGGAGGTGAGGTCCTCGGGTGTGAGAGCCCTTTGAAGGTGGTTTCCTGAGTTCCTGACCCCTCTGAGTGCAAAGTGGAATCAGATGAAGCTGGGAAGTCTCTCTTTTCTTCCTGCCTGGATCAACCTCGGAGCTGGCCCCGCAGGGGCTGCGGCTGCCCCAGCCTGGGGGTCAGTAATTGGAGAATGGGGGGGTCTGGGTGTCAGAGTCCATGTTCAACAGGGCATCCCCGTCTGTTGTGGGGAGCAAAGGTTCCCCAGGTCTGGAATAATGTCACCTGGAAATGATCAACACTCGGCTCCATAGGCTGGGAGATGGGAAGGAGAGCAGTGGTGCAGAATGGGGAAAAGGGCATGTGGTGCTCCCTCTGTGGATGCCTGGGGCTCCTGCCTGCCCTGCCCAGTCCTTCCCAGAGATGTGTGGGTCTGACTGGGCTGGGAAGGTAGGGAGCAAGTGCCATCCCCTTGCAGGTGAGGGATTTGCCTCCTTGGGATCATGGCAGGAGAATGTTGTGCTGAGTTTGGGGGGTAGAGAGGGGCTCCAATGGGCAACTCATCCCCCTGCTCCAGGTGTGATCCATGCATGGACAGAGCACAGATCTGGCTGCCCCTCTGACCCCTGTGTCTCCCCTTCCTTGCAGGCTCCGTCAACCAGGACGGCCAGGAGACCCAAGGTCCCAGCGACGGCTTCCTGAGCTCCAAGGTGGCCGTGTTCGCGGCCATCGGCGCCGGCTGCGTCATCTTCATCCTCATCATCATCTTCCTGGTCGTGCTCCTGATCAAGATCCGCAAGCGGCACCGGAAGCACACGCAGCAGCGAGCCGCCGCCCTGTCCCTCAGCACCTTGGCCAGCCCCAAATGCAGCGGGAACGCGGGCTCGGAGCCCAGCGACATCATCATCCCCTTACGGACTACAGAGAACAACTACTGCCCGCACTACGAGAAGGTGAGCGGGGACTACGGGCACCCCGTCTACATCGTGCAGGAGATGCCCCCGCAGAGCCCAGCCAACATTTACTACAAGGTGTGAGGAGCAGCCTGGGAACGGCCGATGCAGCAGCGCGGGAGCACCGGGCGCGGGGCCGGCGCCGCAGGGAGGAAGTGAAACGCCCCACCCCCGGCACGGCGCGGGCAGCGCCGGGAGCGGCGCCGGGGAGCGGAGGGCTCGACGCTCACGTGCTGATTCTCCCCTTTGTATTTAGTTTTGTAGTTCTCAGCTTTTGTAATCCCGAGACTCTTGAGGGTGAGCCTTCAGCTTCCTCCTCTTCTTCTCCAGACTGTGGCCGGCCGTGGGGGGCAGGCGCCGTGCCTTTCCGTGCTCGGGACACCGCTGGCAAACCCGGAGACTCCACCTCCCCTCTGTGGTTTGGGATTTTCCCGCGTCGCCCCTCTGGCCCTGCAGGAAGTGCCCACCAGCACCGTGGGGTCCCAGAGCCTGCAGCGACGCCGGGGCCTCGGTCCCAAGAGCAGCAAGCACACAGGGGGATGAGGAGGAGGATGCTTTGCCAAGGTGCCAAGATGCAAACAACTGTGCAGGGAGGAAGCTGGCAAACCCGATTTACTACTACTACTATTATTATTATTATAATTATTTTAATTTTTTTGTAACATTTTTATTTTTGTGAATTCTGGGCAGGACTCCAGCCCACTGCCTCCGGGCGCACGCCATCACCTCCTTCCAGCACGTGATCCCGCCGGCCATGGGGCAGATCCCACTCCCCCCACTGCCCCTGGAAACTTTTGTGTTCGTAGCTGTTGACTCTTGTTTTAGTCTCTTTATAAAAACAAAGAAAGAAAAAAAAAAAAAATTCTATCTCCACCCTGTCTCAAGCGTTCAGCGCGCGAGGGGTTGGACTCTGCTTCTGCCCCACACAGAGCAGCCGTGGCCTGGCAACTCTTTCTGACCCATCTGGAGCATCCCACTGTGGAAAAAAAGCCTTTGGCTTTCTATTGGGCTGGGTCTTTGCCTGCTGGAAGCAAAGTAGGGGGTGGTAGAGGTAAGCTGCAGCCCCCTCCCAAGCTGGGCATACTGCAGGTGGTTGTCCTTGGAAAGGAAAACTGGAAAACAAAGATTCCCGACCTGCAGCTCGTGCCGGGGTGTCAGGAGGAGGCTGGTCCTTGGGGCTGGAAGCCCCCAAGAGGCTGGAGCACCAGGCTTGGCTTGGTTGGGAGCTGAGCCAAAGGCTTTTCCACCCACCTAGTTTACCTGAAGAGTCCAGTGCCCCTCAGCAGGATCTACTTTGGGGATCAATTCCTGCTGTGCCTGTTCCCTGCCCTGCTCCTGGCGCAGGAGCATTCCCTGTCCTGCCACCTCCTGGGGATCCCACCACCCGGGCACCCCTGCCCTTTCCTTGCCTATCTCCTGCCCAAAACTGGAAGGGGTTGAGCCTGTCTGGTGGGATCATTCCCAGCTTTCTCTTCCCGGGAGGAGCCGCCAGCACCGCGGCTGATGCCAGTGAGCCCGGCGGGGCTGGCGGTGCCCTGTCCTCGGGCTGTCCCCCCTTCATCACTTTCTTTTCCTTCCAGCAGTAGCTGCTTTAGCTCAGGGAGCAGGAGTGGGGCCAGCAGGGGTGTTCCCACCTGGGCCGTTCCCGCCTGTCCCCAGGGCCCCAAATCCCGCGTTAGGAAGTGCCCAAAGAGCGAGAGAGCTGCTCTGCTAAAGTGCCTTGACAAGGAGCGGGAGGGGGCAGGGGCAGAGCAGGGATGGGGATCTGTGGCCTGGGGGGATCTGGTGGCCCTTGGGGATCTGTTGGCCCAGCTGCTGCACTGGGGTTTGGCCCTGAGCGGGATGGGAGCATCCTGCTGTGTCACGTTTTTGGGTTGGTAGGTTAGGGCAGGAGTTTGGGCTGGAGCGGAGTGGGGTGTCCCAGCTCCCCTCCTGCCCTCGGCATCCCGAGGTGGTTCTGCTTCCAGGGCCCCAAACCAGCTGCTTCCCTCGGGAGAGACGTGCCCCAGCAGGTGCTCCCCCCGCTTCCCTATCCCAGCACTGCTTCCCTGTGTAGCACCTTCCATCCCTGTCTCCTCTGTGGGATCCACTGCCCATCCTGGCCCGGGAGCTTCCCGCACCAGGACCCCCATTCTCCGATGGGGAAATCCCAGAGAATTGTGTCTTAAAAAAATTCCCTTTCCCTCTTCCCTCTGCTAAACCTTACCCTGTATTTCTCGAAGGGGGCAGAATCCTGGCTGGGTGGTGGTGGCATTGGTGATGGTGACAGTGACAGTGGAGTCCTTAAAGAATAGTGTCTGGAGTGGAGGGGGATGTGGGGGGGGATGATATACTTTTGTTTTGGTTTTGGTGGAGAAGGGACAGAGTCTGGCCACGGGTTGTACCAAGTGATCTGACAGTGCCCGTGGCTTCTCATGGTGGCCGTGCCCAGCTGAGGTCTCCGTCAGTCCCACTCCTGCTGCTGGGAACAGCTGCAAAACCTTGTAAATATGTGAAGAAAGGGTGAAATCAGAACTCTTGGTTTTTGCTGAGCACCTCGGGCTGCTGGGTCCTGGATCAGAGTGTGTCCCTTGGGTTCTTTTCATGGAAAGCATTGAAATTTGGTTGATTCTTCCTTTCTTTTTGATTTTTTGTTTCTCCCCCCCTTTTGTTTGTGTAAATACTAGTCTTTTTTGGAAAAAATAATGTAAAGATGTTTTGTATAAACTCCGAATTATTTTCTGGTTGCTTTTTCTTAGAAAAACAAATGAGAACTTAAAAAAAGATGAAAAAAAAGAAATTTTAACCACAAGAACGGGTGTAAAACATTGTCATAGAGCTCAGCCCAAAGCCTGTGGGCTGTGCTGGAGTGTGGGAACTGCCGGGATTGGGACTGGGGACCTGCCCTTGATATAATGCAGGATCAGATGGGCTCCAAGCAGAGAGTGAGGCAGGAATCTGGGATTCTATTCCATCCCAGAATCTGTGGCCCATTCCCTGTGAGTCCCAGAGCTCTGAGCCCTGCCCTGGCTGTGGGCAGAGACTTGGGGACACGTGGTGACCTAAAGGAGCATCAAATTTATCTACTTTCTTGTTTTTAACAAATAAATTTTTGACTTGGGGATACACAACTCAATGCAACATCTGAGATCCTGCTCTGCTTTTCTGGCCCTGTGGAACTGTTCCCGGTGCAGATCCCTTTCCCAGCTATCCGTTTTCTGTTTGCCTATTTCGGTTGCCAACTGGCAGCTCACCATGGCCCCATCTCTTCTTGGTGCCTGGGCTGGGGTGGCTTCTCCTCAGCTGTGCCCACCTCAGTGCATGGTCCCTGTCCAGGGGTGGTGGCCGTGCCTGGAGCCATCTCCAGTGTCACATGGCCCTTGTCATGGGCAGCTGGAAGGCATCAGGGAGCCCCTGATGCTCCCAGGAGCCAGGCTGTGAAGCTGCATTATATTGGCAGAGGGTTCCTGGGAGGTTCCAGAGGTGCTGGAGCAGGGATGGACATCCCTCTCTCCATCCCGGCAGCATCCTCACCACGCTCCCACATTTCAGAGCTGTGCCACCTTCCACATCCCACAGCGTCACATCCGCGCCGTCCCCTGTCCCCGAGGGGCCTGGCCCTGCCATCAACCAGCCGGGGCTGCCGGATTTTCCCTGTCCACCCTCCACTGCCCTTAGCCAAGAGGTGGATACGGAGCTGGAGCCGGAATGTGCTCCTTGTGCAGGGCACCTGGGATGGGGCTTGGGCTGAGCGGGAATGGTTGGGCACCATGTGGGGAACCGGGCACGGAGGGAACGGGGCCCCTCTGTGCCGGCATCTCCTCGGCTGCAGGGGCACATCCTCGGCATCCCCGCGCTGGTTGATCCTCCTTGGCTCCTGGTGGGGCTCCCCGATGGTGCTGGGATCCCCTCGGCCGCGCTCCCGGCGCTGCAGATTTTCTTTCTTCGTGTCATGTTCCCGGTTTTTGATTCCTTTCGCCTTCTCCCAGCTCTCCCGCCCAGTAGCATATCATCGGCATCGGTAACAGCTCTGTGGCAGCTGAACTCCATGGAGCCGTGATGGAACCTGATATATTGTTAAATAAAAGGGTTTTTTTTCCTATGGAATACTGGCTGTCTCCCGTGTGCTTTATTCCTGCCCCAGGTTTGAAACTGCAGCTCGAGCTGAGGAGATCTGGGAAAAATTGGCTGGGATGGATCCTTACCAGCTGGTCATGGGGGGGATCTGATGGGTTTGGTTTGGCCAGGAAAAGTTTAGAGATTTTTGTCCAATATTTACAGCATGGAGTCAGGATTGGATGAACTCAGGGTTGGATATGGTTGGGCACTCCATGGATATGGATCTGATGATCTTTAAGGTCTTTTCCAATCCAAATGAGTCTGTGTTTCCATGGCTCTGTCCCTGCAGCTGGAGGCTCCTGGGTGCCACTGGATTCCACTCAGGCTTGAGGGGCTGCTTCTGCTCTCCAGAGCAGGCAGAGCCTATTGGGAGCTGCTGGTGGGTGGCACAGGACAGGGATGTCCCATTCCTGGCAGGAATGAATGAACCTGCTCCAGACAGGCACAGGGAAAAGCAGGAAGGGAGTGAGGCCGGCTCCTCCTCACCCTGGAGTTGCTTTAGGAGAGGATGGAGTCATGGAAGTTCCTGCCTGGTGCAAACCACACCTGCTCCAGTCCAGGTTTTCCTGTCAGGAGTTGTGGGTGTTGGATTCTGGGGTGACCACAGGGGTATGGGAGGGAATGGGTTTCAGAGTTACAATGTGGCTGAGGCACCAACCAAGAGAGGTTGGAGAAAACTCATCCAACCCGGAGGGGCTCCATCCTTGGAGATGGAACACAGCAGGATAGTTCGGAGCTGTTGGGCACAGCCAGAACCTCCGGGACCGTGCCAAGAGCCTGCTGGAGCGAGCAGGGAATGCCAGGATGGGGGTCGGGATGAGGGGGCCCCCGGGGTGCACCAGCCGGGCTCAAATGTGGTTTGCTGGTTTGAAAATCCTCCCTCTCTGCGTGCTTTGATCCCAGTGGGAATGAAATAAGGCTTTTAATTCTAAACAGCTTCGCTGAGCCCTGATGCCCGCAGGGAGAACTGGAAGTGCCAAACGTGCTGGGACCTGCCAGCAGAGGGAAAAGTGCTTTAACAGGTTCCTGGAACCCACCCCCGGCCGGGAGCGGGAGTGCGGGAGGGTCCCTCTGGCTCCGGGGCTGCTCCGGGTGGGACCAGCAGGGACTGGGGGGTGCAGAGCCTGCCAGCCCCACGGGATCACTCCTGGTGCTCCATGTGTGTCCCGAGGCAGCTGCAGAAGGGTTTCCCATAGGGCAGGGATGGGCTGGAGCTGCTTCTCCTCCTGATCCCACCCCAGTGCGAGATCCTGCAGAAGTCCCCGTGCTGGGAAGGGTTTGGTTGGAAACACTCTTGTCCCTGTCTGTGGTGGGAGGGGATATCAAACCCTGGTGCCAGTGCCCACGGGGACAGGGAGCCGAGGCTGTGCAGTGGCTCTGCTCTGCTCCCAGGGGCCAGCTGGCAGTGAGGGATCGGCAGGATCCTACCCGGGAGCCTCTGGATCTGGAAAGTTCATTAAAGCTGCAGAGCTGCTGATGGTTTTGGATGTCCATCAGGACTGGAGGAGTTATTTTAATTATTTCACATAAAGGAGCTTTTTGTCGAGTTTATTAACTCGCCCTTGGCCGGATCCCATTTGGGAGTGGGGCGGCTGCCAGGCCAGCAGAGCTGGAGCGTTTGGGAGGATTGGGATGCTGGGGGTAACCATGTCCCTGGTGCAGGAACGTTTTGGGGCCATTGGGATACTGAGGATAACCATGTCCCTAGTGCAGGAATGCTTGGGGTGATTGGGAGGGATACTGAGGGGCACCATGTTCCTGGTGCAGGATCATTTGGGAGATCATGATGCCAGGGTCACCTCGGGTGCAGGAGCAGTGCCACTTTGTGCCATGGCCAGGGTAGAACTCCCATGGAAGGGGAGCCCATAAGGGAAGCACCTGTATGATCTGGTTAAGGGATGGGAAGCTCAAAGGCCCCTGGAGGAAGGTGAGCAGGGAATGATGATGGATCAGCAGCACTTCCAGCTCCAGGTTGAGACCAGGCTCAGGTGGAGGTGGGACTTTGGGGCTGCTGTGGGGCTCAGGATGAGCTCTGGTGTGGAGGACCACAAGGCAGGGACACCCCCAGGATTCCTGGAACCTTGGCTCCATGTGCTGGGGCTGTGCTGGTGGCACTGGTGCTGACAAGGTGCTCTCCCTGTTTCACCCATCCTCTCCATCCTAATCCCAGCACTGCCAAGGCATTGCCATCCCTGGAGCTTCCCACTCCCCTCAAAGCCCAGAGCAGCAGTTGCTGCTGCCCATCCATGGACGAGCTGGCCCTGGGAGGGAGCAGGGATGGAGCTGGAGCACCAGTGCCTCCAGCCCCTGCTCTTCCCAGCCTTGGCTGTATTCCCTGGATCTCAGCAGGGCTGAGGATGAACAGGACAATGTATCCCAGGTTTCCTTTCCAATATCACACCCCATTCTCCCATTGCTCCAGCCAATTCCTGGCCTCATCCGCCCTTCCCAGCCCACTCAGCCTCCTCCTCTGGCATTTCCACTCCAAGGGGAACATCTGAACCCCCCAGCCTGGAAGGGGCTGGATAACAGCGATTCCTGTTCATAAACCTTGGCTGGACCAGCTGTGGCCGCCAGGATTGGGAAGTTTATCCTTGTTTTCCCTGCAGTATATCCAAAATAACTAACAGGTTTTCCTGGTCCGAGGCGCTGGGCTTTTCCCACAGCCAGGCTTTCTGCTGCATCCACTGCCTTGCCTGCACCTGGTTTCCAAGGAGAGGAGCCTGGAAGATCCATTAGGCTGTCGTGGAATGCAACGAGTCCCGCGGGCTCCGTAATAAGAGCAGTAACGGGAATGCACTGGGGGGCTGTTTGTCACAGGGATGGGATGGGATGGGATGGGATGGGATGGGATGGGATGGGATGGGATGGGATGGGGATGGGATGGGGATGGGGATGGGGATGGGGACAGGTAGGGGATGGGATAGAGATGGGAATGTGGGCGGTGTTCTCTGCGTTAGACACTGAATGGGATGGGGAGAGGAGAAGGGTGACGAAGAGGAGGGAAAGAGCACAGCTGCTGCTGGCAAGGCAGCGGGTCGATCTCCAGCGCTCTCCCCGTGTTCCTGTGCCACTGCCAGCCCCATCCCTGTGCCAGGGCAGCCATCTGTGCCCGAGGCGGAGCAGATCCGGGTGGAGCGGGCCCGGCGCCGCTCGCACAAAGGCCCCACGGTCGGACCCAGCGGAGCTCAAGTGCTCAGAGAAAAGCGTCACACGCTGCCAAGGTTTTTCCTCTGCAGCCAGGCCCGGAGCCAGCGGGGATGGTTGCAGCCTTTTTCCCCTGGCAGTGCTTGCAGCATCCTGAAAAGGCTCTTCCCTGGTCACATCCCAGCCAGCCGGGATGCGCAGGGGCTCCCATGAATGACCTCCCTGGGTTTGCCAGCAATCCGCTGGAATAACCATGAGGAAAAGGCTGGGCTGGAGGGGTCACAGGGCTGGAAAAGGCAAAGGAGTGTGCTAGGAAGCCATGGCGGGGATGAGGAGGAAACTTTGTCCCAGTGAAACAGGGAGCTTCAGGATAAATCCTGTAGGTTTTGGTTCGTTAAGAAGGAATGAACGCGGCTCTCCAGCAAACATCAGTTAATTATGTGCAAGGTTTTAATGTTCCTGAAACACAACCCTTGGAGAGGGTCCCCCAGCTGCTGGAAGGGGGTCTGAAGGAAACACAGAGCTTTTCCTTTTGTTTTTGATGGAGGATGAGAGAAAAATGGGAAATATCAGTGCTGTGACCACCCTGAGAGCTGCTACTGAGCCAACTCAGGATCCCACTAGTGTTGGGGTGTTCTGCCTCTCTGCAGTCCTGGGAGTCTGACAGGGGCTTGTCCTGCTTTTCAGCAATTCTGGGATCCCAACAGGGGCTTCTCACTAATCCCAGAACCTTGTTGGGGAGATTCTTCTTCCTCTGAGCCAGCCCAGGATCTGGCTGGGAGGTTGCCCCATTTCAATGGGGTCACTCGGTGCTTCTCCCCTGTTCCCCAGGGCACCGTGACTGCAGGATGGATGTGTCCTGGGGGAGGTGTGATCCAGGCTCCCATTTCTTCATCCCACCCCATAGAGGGATGTGCCTGAGCCTTTGTCAGCTCCCCCATCCCAAGGCCAGCACCCAGAGCTCAGGGATGGGATTTGGGCAGAGCCAGGACAAGCTGGGCTCCTGTTCCCATCCTGCAGCTCCTCTTCCCATCCCAGCAATCGCCTCCAGCCTTGGACCTGCCCTGGCTGGGGAAGGGCTGAGCGAGGCTTCAGTTTCAGCCCAGCTCCCCCCTAATTCCTGCAGCCTGGTGTAATCCTCCCCAGCGAGCCCAGCGCCAGGTTCCTGCTGGAAATTGGCTCTGGCTGTGGCTCTGGGGTCTTTGTAGGGAAGCTGAGCCAGAAGGAAAAGCGAGCTGGACTCCAAAGGGCTGTGGGGAGGGATCTGCTCTCCTCCACCTGGGGGCTGGGGGAGCTCAGGTGGGGACGTGGCCCAGCTGGTGTCTGGAGTGGGATGGAAAAAAGCCCTGAATCCTGCTGAGAGCTGGGATGGGATCATCCCTGCAGCAGGGGGCAGGGGATGGGGTGCTGTGGGGTGCCAGCCCTGCCCAGCAGCAGGCAAAGGGCTTTCTGTGGTGCTCAGAAGGTGCCCCCAGCTGGAGATGGGCTTCTCCTGGTGCAGATGGAGGTGGGGAGGGATACAGGGAATATCTAGGGAGATGAACCAGTGGGTGAACCAGCAGCCAGGAGCACAGAGGTTGCTGCCTGTGGGGTTATTTCTCTTTGCATCAACAAAGGAGCTTTCCTGCTGCCCCAGCCCCAGCAAGGAAAGCTGCCCTTGGAAAAACGAGGTGAAGGGCTCCCACAGCTACTGTCCCCATGGGACCCCCTGGTGTCCCCTCAACTGTGCCAACATCCAGCTTGCTCTGGTGCCAGGGTTACAGGAACCTGGAAGGATGGCAGCTCCCATCCTGCATCCATCACTTTGTCCTGGCTGGAAACAAGAAAACAGCTCATGAGGAAGATGCAGGATGAACTGTGGCTTCTAACTGCTGGATGTAAAATGGGATTGACCATTAATTATGGACTTTACACGGCCAGGCTGGGGAGACATGCAGGGGCTGGATCACAGTGAGGGTGGAGGGGGAAAAGTTTCCCAGGGGATGGATGGAAAGGCTGAGCTTCATCCCAGCGGGAGAAGGCAGCTCTGAGCCGGCAGAGGTGGATCCTGCTGGGGTGTCCATCCCACCTCCCCCCCGCCGCAGCCCTGCCAGAGCCTGACACCTCTCCTCGCCCTCCCTGGGCTTCCAACAATAATCCCGGTGCCGGCTGGGCTTTGCTGCTCTTGGACGCGGGAGTGGGGCCGGAGCGCTCGGCTCGTAAGGCGATATCCCGATATCCCGGCAGCCGGAGCAGCCGAACAAAGGCGCAGTGTCTGCTGCCCCCCGGGTCATCCGGAAACCCGCCCCAGCCTGGGGGGAAAGGGTTAAGGAAGGCTGAGCCTCCAAACATCCCGCGCGATCCTTCTCAAAACCAACAGGGGGGTAATTAATTAGCTCCTAATAAATGGGGAAGATGAGCCTGGGTGTCCTTGGGGGGTGCAGAGGGCTGTGGGGCTGTGGGGTGTGTGGTGCAGGGGCAGCGAGGCTGAGGGGGCTCATCCTGAATCCCAGAAAATCCCAGCCTGTGAACACCTCACTCACAGCTCAGGGAGAGGCAGCAAAGCCTGGGAGGTGGGGATTTTATTCCATGTCTTATCACAGGATAATAGAATAACTTAGGTGGAAAAATCCCGCTGAGATCATGGAGTCCAAATGTTCTCCCAACACTGCTGCATCTCCAAGTGTCACTTCCACATGTTTTTTGAACACCTCCAGGGATGGTGATTCCATCGCTTTCCCTGGGCAACCTGTTCAGGGCCTCACCACCCTTTCAGTGAAGAAAATCCTGCAGGGTTTTCCAGAGTCAGTTTTGCACCTTCCCGGTGATCCCAGCTGCTGGAGGTGGATTTCCAGGCACAGAAATCTTGTGCATGTGAGGGGAATGCAGGAATTCCCACCAGGAATGCCATTTGGATGTTGGAACGCCCTCATTCAGCTGGGGATGGGCCAGTGGCTTGGCAGGAGCCAAAAAGGCTCTCCAGGAGCAGCAGTGGGTCCTGGGCATACCCTGCATGGAGATGCTCCATGAGACATTCCATGGGATGTTCCATGAGATGCTCCGTGGGATGGTCTGTGGGATGGTCCATGGGATGCTCCATGAGATGTTCCATGAGATGCTCCATGGGGTGTTCCATGAGATGCTCCATGGGATGCTCTATGGGATGCTCCATGAGGTGTTCCATGGGATGCTCCATGAGATGTTTCATGAGATGCTCCATGGGATGATCTATGGGATGATCTATGGGATGCTCCATGGGATGTTCCATGAGATGTCCATGGGATGCTCCATGAGATGCTCCATGAGATGTTCCATGAGATGCTCCATGGGGTGCTCCATGGGATGTTCCATGGGATGTTCCATAGGATGCTCCATGGGATGCTCCATGAGATGCTCCATGGGGTGCTCTGTGGGATGCTCCATGGGGTGCTCTGTGGGATGCTCCATGTGGTGTTCCATGGGAT
This sequence comes from Argya squamiceps, assembly GCA_037834095.1. Classification (NCBI taxonomy): domain Eukaryota; kingdom Metazoa; phylum Chordata; class Aves; order Passeriformes; family Leiothrichidae; genus Argya; species Argya squamiceps. Next base: position 5,746,261 of record JBBMKD010000194.1, read on the forward strand.
GCTCCATGGGATGCTCCATGGGATGTTTCATGGGATACTCCATGAGATGTTCCATGAGATGCTCCATGGGATGCTCTACACGATATTCCATGGGATTCTCCACTGGGTGTTCCATGGGATGCTCCATGGGATGATCTATGGGATGCTCCATGGGATGATCTATGGGATGTTCCATGAGATGCTCCATGAGATGTTCCATGAGATGCTCCATAGGATGCTCTATAGGATGCTCCATGAGATGCTGTAGCCCCGCCTCATCCCATGCTCCCTCCTCTCTTCCCTGTGGCACTGCTGGCTGTGGGAGAGAGGTGGGGAGGGACGGAATCCTGCCCTGAATGCCAGAGAAAGGCTCTTTCAGGGAGTGCAGCCAAGCACGGAGCGTGGCCGGAGCCAGGGGAGGCCCCACAGCCCCAGCAGGATGGGCGGGGAGGACGGAGCTGGAGCACAGTGGGATCTGCTGAACCCCAGGGCGAGGAAAATCTTTGGAGGAAGGGAAGGTGGAGGCTTCCTGGGAGACCAGGACTTGCAGCTGGACCCTTTGGATCATCCTGACCCGGCACTGGGGCTGTTTCCGCTGCTGGTGGGGTTTTCCAGCCAGGATGGGCACCTCGGCTGTGGAGCCCCTCTCATCTCCAGCATCAGGGAATGCTGGCAGAGCAAAAGGCTCCCGAGCCATGTGGGATTCATCCAGGAGCAGGAGCAGGCAGCTGGGAATGCTCCCAATTCACCCTGGAGCTGGGGGTGCTTGGGCACCTCAGTGGAGGGGCCTGGGGGAGCTTGGCTCTCACCCTCCTTCTGGAAAGTGCGGAAACCATTCCTTCCCCTCCAGCAGGTTTGAAAGGAATGGTTTTACCCTAAAAATCATGTAATTAACATTTCCCACTTCACTGTGTCCTCTGGGCAGACTGGTCCTGCCCAGTGTCCCATGCCCAGCTCCCCAGTCCCAGCACCAAACCTGGAATTGGCTCTGCCGTGGTCGCTTTGTTTCTACCAGAGCAGGGTGAAACGTGTCCAATTAATGCTGTGCTCAACAAAAATATGCAGTTTTGGACTGGCCTGGACTATTCATTCGTTCTGGGTCCGGGGCCAAAAGAATGGATTTTTAAAAATATAAAAATGTCTCACTTCGACATTTTTTAAATCAAATATTTTGGCTTTGCCTTTGGAGTCAGAGCTGGGAGATCAGGTGAAGCCATAGGGAGCACTTCTAAAAACATTTTTTCCAACCTAACTCTCCCTTCCCAAACAAACTTGGCCTTTTCCCTGGCTGTATTTAACATGGGATTGTTTGTTTATCCTCGTGCAGACCACGGCGTTTGCTTTTGTGGTGTTTCTTGTTTGTTCTGGGCTCCTTGAAATGATTTGGGTTTTGTTATTATTTACTCACCGAAGCAAACCCCAAATCCATTGCTTTCACACTTCTTGTTGCAGTGGGGTTTTTCTGCAGCACTTTCCTGTTACCCATCAGCAGGAAGAGGGATTTGGGGTGGTGCTTCCTACGGACCAGCCCTTGTGGGGTGGTTGGTTGTTTTTGGGGCGTGTGCTTTAGGGTTTTTTAGGGTTTTTAGGGGGTGTGTGTGCCCAGCTGGGAGGATTTTGTAGCAGCAAAGCCAAGGGGCAGCCATGGGAAAGAGATCCCTAGGGATGTGAATGACTCCACCACCCGCTCACCCTCTCCTCAGGGCGTTCTGGAAGACTCCCGAGGTCTTTTCCAAGCAAAGTGATTCCAGGATTCTGTGTCAATAGCGGGCTGTGATGGTCCGTGGGGAGCAAACGGGGGGTTCCCGTGTGAGCTGAGCCTTATCCCTGCTCCCCTTCCCGCCGTGTGTCCCTGCCCACCCCGTGCCCGGCTCGGGCACCGCCCGATGTGTCCCGGCAGCCGCCGCCTCCGGCTCCTCGGTGACGAGATGAGTCCTGACGGCGCGGCCGCGTTACACAATGGGCTGTGCTGGGGAGGGCCCGGGGGGCTGCGGGGACCGGGACCCCCACACGGACACCCCCGTGCCTCGTCCTGCCCGGCTGCCCCGCTCCGTGGGGTTTTCCGTAGGGATGTGTGCCGGTCACTGCGGATGCTCTGCCGGTCACTGGCCTTGCGGGCTGCGAGCAGCGAGCCGTGGCTTGGGGAGAGGATGGTGGGGGAGGAAGTTTTGCTTGTCCAAGGCCTCCTTTTTCCCTGCTTCTCACTGCTTCCCAGATCCTGGCGCTGCTGGAGCAGCAGCTCCCCGGCATCCCTGTGCTGGCTGCGTCCCCCGGGACCGGCTGGGCTGGTGTGACAGGCGTGAACGGAGCGGTGGTGACACAGCTACGTGTCCTCATTCTTCACTGTGGCCTCTGTGTGCAACTTTTAATTGCTTTGTGCCGTGGGTGGCGAGTCCGGCAGCCCAGGATCCGCGGCGCCAGCGGAGCCGGCTCTTCCCTCGCTATTGTCGGTGCTCCTGGAATGTTGGAGCCCTGGCACAGCTCCGGTCTGGAGAGACCCCCTAGCCAGGCAGGGATCACCCCCTCTCCCAGACTGGGATAGAAACACCTCCAAGCCATTCCAGGTTCAGGGAAGCGTTTGAAGCCATTTCCATGCTCCCTGTCCTCGCATCCTCCCTGTCACCACATCCTCCTTCCCCAGGCTGGCAGCAGGCACGGAGGGGGCGGCAGGGAGCTGGAATGATGAGGAGGATGCTCACGGCCAGCTGAAGATCCTCAATGCCTGGTTGGACTTGGCATCAAACATTCCTTGGAGGCAGCCCCATCCCGCTGGCCGCGGGACAAGCCATCAGCTGGCAGGGGACGGGAAGGGGCTGTGTCCCCCACGGTGGGGGACAGGGGGATGGCACCGGGCATGGAGAGCCCCCACAGCCCTCCTCCTCCACGGCCTCCAAATGCTCGGGCCTGGTGGGAGGCTGCGGGTTCCTTCCGGGAGGAGCAGACGGGTCCTGCAGATCTCAGCATCCTCCTTGGCTGGTGCCTTGGCCACCTGGAAGACGACAGGAATCAGCCTGGTTTGGAGTGGGCTGGATCCTGTGTCCTCACCCGGGATGTCTGTGTGTGCACTGGGATGGGGACTGGGGAAAAGAGATGGGTCCTCTCGGCACTATCAAGGGGGATTTGGGGAGTACTCATCTCCCAGGACAGGGTCACCCCACCTCTGCTGACATGCCTGGGTGAGGTGAGGAGCAGGATGCTCCCACATGGACACCTCGTGCTGTGGTCCCCATCTGTGCTATGGGGTCTCATCCATCTGTCAGTGGGCCCAGCATCAAGGACCCACCATTTCTGTGGGTTCCTGAGCCCCGGGAAGATCCAGCTTGCAGCTTCATTGGAAAATCTTGGAGTTCACCGGGAGCCCAGGGCTGCAGCATGTGGCTAGGACGGTGAGAGACCTGGAGCAGCCCTGAGAGATGTGACAGCTCCTGCACATCCCGCAGCTCTGTGCTCACTGTAATCAGTGTTTCTGGGAATCTCAGCCTCTCCTCTGATCCCTGCAGCTCCACAGAGCAAGTCTGGAATCCGCAGCTGATGGCATCCAACAGGCGCTTCCTTCTATGGCTGAGACAAACAGGTTATTACTATTATTATTATTATTATTATTATTATTATTATTATTATTCTACTACAGCTTAGCTCCTCCACTGTCCTCTCCCTCCCCCAACTCTCCTTTGCCTTTTGGGCTCCCTGGGATTCTGCTCATCCTGGGAGAAGAGGAGCTGTGACATCCTCATTGTGTGGCCATCGAGCCCTTACAGCCCCCTGAGGGGGAAAGTGCTGTTCCCACCTCGGGGACCACAGGGAATACATTCCTCCCTCTGCTTTTTCAGGCTGCAAAGGTGTCACAGTCCTTCCCGAGGTACAAAAATTCCAGTGGCAATAACGCACGTGGGAGAGCCACGTGCTGCTCTGCTGTCACCCTCTGAGCCTGCCCTCCTGCTGGTGCTGGGGTCTTGCTCCCAGGATGGATGGTGCTGGAGCAGGATTCTGGCATGGAGCCCTCCTGGTACCCTCAGGGGAGGATGGATGCAGGGAAGCCTCAGCAGAGGCTGCACAGAGCTGGGAGAGAGGGACTCCATGGCTGTGGGGAGGGCAGCCTTGGTCTCACAGAGATTTTTGGGGCAGAAAAAGGGGTTCTGTCCCAGATTCTGTGGGGTTTGGGTGCTGCTGGCCCTAGGTGGTGATCCACCTGCCTGGCAGCACCAAAGCTGGTGAGCAGGAGTTCATTTGAGCTGGAAATCATCACCAGTGCCAGGCATCCTCTGAGGAGGGACCAGCATTCCTCATCCCATCCTGCAATTCTGGGCAGCAGTTTTTGCCTGGCACTGGGCAATACCAGGGCAAGAGAATTGTAGAATCCTGGAATAGTTTGGATTGGGAAGGACCTTAAAGCTCATCCCATTCCACCCCCTGCCATGGCAGGCTCCCCTCCTGCTATCCCAGGTTGCTCCAAGCCCCATCCAGGTGAGCAGGAGGTGGGAAGCCAGCAGCATTCCAGCTCTCTCTGGAGCCCCAGCACCAGCTCAGTCCTCAAAATCAGGTCACTACATCCTTGTCCTGCTTCTACCACTCAGTCCCAGTTGATCCCTGCATTCCCCACCCTCCTCCTGATCCTCTCAGGCCATGGATGCCTGCAGGTTGCCATGGCTGTACCCTCTCTGTGCCTTCTCCCAGGGCTCAGGGCTGTTGTGCTGCCTCTCACATCCAGCCGGGAATTGGGCTCCTGTCCAGGCACAGGAGCCTCAGCAGGGCTGTGATTTACCCCCATCATCTCAGTGCCACGGGCAGGGCTGCCCTCAGCCCTTCCTGCAGCTGCTTTAATGACCTACTTTAAATCCAGAGCCTGTGATGAGTTAGAGGCAGCCGAGCCTGGGCCAGGTTTTGTTTGGCCTTTCTGGGGTGGGTTTGTTTCCCCTGTTTGGGCAGGGCAAGTGGGAGCCCCTTCACTCTCAGGGGCTCTTTCAGCTCTGCTCCTTGAAAGACTCCCCCAGAACTGCTTCTTTCTTTAGTGCTGTGATTAAGCTCCTCTCCCCACCCCTGTATCAAATCCAGCTGCAGAGCTGAAGAGATTCTTGGCAGGAGACTCAAGACAGAAACAATACTTCAAGTGGAGAAGGGGGGCCGGGGGCCAGAGCTCTTCCCAAAGCCCTGGAGAGCTCTGGGGCTTCATTAAGGGGATTTTTGCAGCCTGTGGTCAGAAAATCCTTTAACTTTGTAGCTATAAAAAGTAAATTTCCATCATCTGTTTTGCCCAAGCAAACGAAGGTGAGCATTCCGTGCTGGCGCCTTGGCTGGATCCATCCAGGGGTCACCTGAGGGAAAAGCTCTCTGAGATCCTTGAGTCCAGCCCTTCCCCAGTGCTGCCAGGGCCACCACTGACTGTGTCCCCAAGTGCCACATCCCCAGGTCTCTTAAATCCCCCATTACCAGTGGAAGGCCTTGAAAAAACTTTCCAAGACAAAATTTTCCCAATATCCAACTAAACCTCTCCTGGCACAGCTTAAGGCTGTTTTCCCTCATCCTGAGGCTTGTTCCTTGGGAAGCAGTGGCTCGGATGGCCACAGGTGGCCACAGATGGGTGACAATCTCTTCACATCCCAGCATAGAAAAAACCTTGGGTGACTTGGGAAGCTGGTGCCCACAGGAGCCTTCCAGAGTTTGGGAAGTCAGTATTAATTGGGTGGGGGGCAGGAAGGAGTTATTAAAAGTTGCTTGGCAAGGAGGGAACGGGGTTGATCCCTGCCAGAGGCTGTCCATCATTAAATCCCAGGATGGTTTGGGTTTGAAGGGACCCTAAAACTCATCTCATTCCACCCCCTGCCAGGGACACCTTCCACTGGACCAAGTCCTGTCCAGCCTGGCCTTGACCCAGTTGGAGATGGGAGGAGTGATGTCTCCATGGTGTTCAGTGGGGTGTGCCACTCCACAGGGCTTGGGATCAAAGGGCAGCTGGACATCATCCCTCAGGAACAAAGCCAAGGAGGTTTAAAACTACAGTGATGGGAATATTGGCCGGCCTAGGGTGGCACATCCCCCCTGAGGGGTTCCTGCCCTCATGCCAAGCCTCTCTCTGCCTGTGGAAGGGCATCCCATGGCACTGGAAGGACAGGGAGGGAATATCCAGGGCATTGGCAGCCAGTTTGGGAGGTGAGGTCGCCCTGGGCAAGAGGCAAGAGCAGACCCAGAGCAGGAATGAATGTGAGAAAAGCAGACTTTGCTCTGGGTGGGGAATCACCGAGGGATTAAAGGTTTAATAAGATCAGAGGGACAAAGCAATAATTAGCCTAAATTATGCTGTAATTTAGGAAATTAAAAACAAAGCCTCTCATGTCAGAGGAACAGCTCTGCCAGCAGAGTGGGGGAACAGCTGAGGAGCAAAGGGGGATGTGACAACTTGGGGTGAGGAAATCAGAGGAGAGGCCACAGCTTGGGCCAGGAGAGGCCACAAAACAAGGGAGGGATGGAAGGAGGGATGGAAGGAGGGGAGCCTGGGGGGTGGGGGGCTCATCCCTGGCCCCCCAGGGTGTGCTGGGTGTGCAGGCTGGGACAGGCACCTGGCTGCAGCTCTGCCTTCCCTTCCCTGCCCTCCCCTCCCTGCCTGCAGGAGCAGGAGTGGGGCTGGAGCTCAGCCCCGGGCACTGGTGGGGGGTCCCCAGTTCCATCAGCCAGGAATGGTGTGTTCCCACCATGTCCCCCGGGCTTTGAGGGGCTGCTGGCTGACAAAGCCCCTCCTGGCCTGGAAAAACCCAACCATCCCAGGGATGGGAGCTGGGGAAGTGGCTGCAGGCTGGGAGCAGCGTTTTCACTGGTGTTCAGGAATTCGCCTGGAGAGACAATCAGCTCAGCCCCCAAGCCTTAGCTCATTACAATAACATCAAGATTAAATGGGATATAGGAACAGCTGTCCTAAAGCTCCTTAAAGGATCTGAACAGATGTAACAAAAATAGATTTACATTTAATATATTAAGTTTTTCCTCCCTTAACATTTAGATAATTTGGTTTTTTTAATAGCGTTTTATCTCTGCCTGGGCCTTCCCCAGCCCTCTGCTAGCTCCAATCCCTCTTTCTGCAGCACAGGCACCAGGAAAACGCCCCATTGCAGGGAGCAGGGATGCTGAACTGGCCGTTTTGGGTACATTCACATTTGGATCAGCTGCCCAGCTGCAAATGAGATAAATGTGCAGAGCAGAACTAGGGCAGTGAATGCTCAGAGCAACTTTGGACCTGACCCTGCTGAGCCTGGGCTGCTGCAGGCTGCTGCCCGTGGCTCAGGGAGCTGATTCCAGGCTCTGTGACACCGGATCCGTCTGGTGACAGGGGATGCAGGGACAGAGGTTCGCTCAGCTCCACAAAATGGAGCTTGGGAAGAGATGGAATGACTCCCCGGAAATCTGGGGGAGAAAAAGACAAATAGGGAGGGGAGGCATTTAACTCCAGTGGTTATATCAGTGCAAGATCAAATGGTTCTAAATTGGTGAAGAATTAATTTAGGGTGGGAATTAGGGAGAGGTTCTGACCAGGTGATGGGTGGAAGTTTGCAGCAGCCCCTGGGGAAAGGAGCCTGGCAGAGTCTGGAAAGGAGCTCAGTCGATTTCAAAGAAATCACAGAATGGTTTGGGTTGAAAAAGGACTTTAAAGGTAATTTCATTCCACCCCCTGCCTTGGGCAGGGACACCTTCCTGCATTTCAAGTTGCTCCAAGCCCCATCCAACCTGGCCTTGGACATTTGCAGGGATGAGGCAGCCACAGCTTCTCTGGACAGCCTGTGCTCTCACCACCATCATTGTAAAAAAAAAATAACAAACCCCCCCTCCACAAAACAAAAACAAACAAAAACAAACCCAACAAAAAAAACAAACAAACAAACAAACAAAAAGCAACAACAAAACCCACCTTTCATTATATCCAATCTAAATCTTCCCTTTTTATTTTAAAACCACCTGCTATTGGCCAGCCACCACAGTCCCTGCCCTTATCACTGTCTCCACTTGTCCTACAGGTCTCCTTTAAGGACTGGAATTTTAGGGAGGCGGTTGTGCTGCTGGACGTGAAAACACCAAACACAGGGAAATTTATCAGGAATTCGAGTTGGGCTGAAGGACCTGAAGGGAGGTGATCCATTTTTGTGTGAATTATGGTGGGTTTTTATTCCTTCACCCCTGGTATCTGTGGACAGAGCTCTGACCTTGCAGAGCTGAGAGCCAGGGTTTGCTGCCTGCAGGGAATGTCACCCTCAGCAATGTCAGTGCATCCCTCAGCCACGGGGGCGTGGAGCATCCACATCTCAATTGTGCATCCTGGTCCTCCTTTCCCTCTCCCAGAGATGCTCCCTGGCCCTCCCTATTCCTTCACCACCACCTGTCTCCTTCACCACTCCTTTCCTCCCTTTGTCTCTTCCTTCCCCTCACTCCCAACCTCTTTTCCTCATCTGCTGTTTCCCCTCCCCCTGGAGGAGGCAATTTTGTTCCCGTGTCCTTTGCATCCATCACCGGCACAGCCGCGCTCCCGGCCCCTTCCCTGGGACTCGGCTCTTGCTGGAGGAATCTGCCAGTAAATTGCTTGGATGGCAAACGAGCACCTGGGCTCATTACAGCCGAGTCGGGGACATGGTAATTACCTGCCTGCGAGGAGGGAGAGCGGCACCGCCGGCCCCGGGAATGCTCACCGGGATGGATACAGGGACAGGCCAGCGTTGGGGGGACACCTCAGGGACTGGGAGAGGGGAGAACTGACCCCTGAGGCAGAGCCTGCCCCACACCCTGAATCCCTGCAGTCCCTCATCAGGGGAGTGCCGGGATTTTCGGCAGCTCCAGAGCAGGCAGAGGTTTTCCAGCTGGGGTGGGCTCTCACGACTCTCGCCTGGTTCTTCCCTTGTGCCTCCTCAGCAGCTCTGCTCAGGCCCTGGAGAGGAGGATGGTCGGGACACGTTGCCCGCCCAAGGGCACTTCTGGACACGGGGTTTGTCCTTCCCGTTCCGCGGCCGGCGGGGAACAGGAGGAGGTTATGGTCTCCTTCTCAAATGACAGCTTTTCTGCTGAGCGGTTTGTTCTCTCCTTGAGGGCGGCTGCTGAAGGGCTGCCAGGCTGGGTGGTGGCCACTCTCCCTCTCCTGCTCCTCTCTGAAGGATTTCAGGATCATCCTCCGCGCTGGAGCCGACGCTCGGCTCTCCCGGCTGGGGAAAGCAGCAGCCCAAGGCTCCGCCGGGCCGGCGCGGGGCCAGCTCCCCCCAGGACAGGTTTTAGCCCAATTTCCAGCCCCTGTGCCACAGACACCATCTGCCAGGGCCAGCCCGGCGTGTCTCACAGTCCCCCTCAGCCCCCGGCCCCCGGCCCCTCCCAGACCGTCTCTCGGCGGTGGCTGGGGCTCGGTTTTCCAGCGCTGCTGGGCACACGCCGCACCCCCAGAGTGTCCATCTGTCCTCCAGTAATAACTTGGAGTCTGCTGCCTAATTTTAACCAAATCTGACAGCTCTTTCGAGCACGTCATTCCAGAAAGTCTCCAGCGAGACAGATGCATGGTAGCCAGGCAGCTTCCGATGGGAAGCTCCAATGCTCAGGGAAACGCCAGGAGGGATTTGAGGCTGAAACTGCATTTTCCGGGCCGGGGAAGGAGCCGTGCGGGGATGGACCCCTTGTGCCCCCACGATCGGGCTGCGCCAGGGCCCCCCACGGGGCAGGACCTTAAACGGGGTCTTTGGATAAGGACAAAGTGTCTCAGCTTTCCCGCAGCCCCCTCCCCGCTGTCCCAGCCCCCCCACCCGTCTGTCAGCTCCTTTCCCCGGCCCGGGCGTTCTTCAGCACCAGCCTATTCCTCGGTGATGAAACGGCCACTCAGCCGCTGCCGGCGAGAGACAGCGACCTTGTGTGTCCCCTCTCGGTCTCCTGGAACAGCAGCTGAAAGATGGGGACAAGGTCAGTGACTCCTGCCGGCAGGTTTATTGCCGAGGAGGGGCGGGAGCTCGGCTCCAGGTTCAGCTGCCGGCGCTGCCGGAGATGCCCCCGAGGTTCCACCAGCACACACAGAACCAACCCTCCACCTGCCCTCGGGCTCGGGGGTGCTCCAGGTTGAAGGGGAGCAGTGTTCCACTGCAAGGGCACGGGGCCCCTTTGAGATGGAGGGCTGGGTATGTCCTTATTCTCTCCATCCCTCCGCGTTTATTTGTTTGCCGAGCATCCCCGGGCCCCGCGCGGGGTTGACTCGGTGCGGGCAGTAAGGTCAGGGACCACCCCGTGTCTCTGTCCCCTTCCCTCTCCCTCATCTTTCGCCTCCCGTTGCGTCAGGATGATCTCAGCCCTCCCTCGCCCGCGGGCGCGGTGTCGGCAGCGGTGGCCGGGGTGGAAAAATCTCTCCCCGGCTCCTCAGGTGGGAACTGGGTCAGCCGGAGCGATGGGAGCGATGGGAGCGATGGGAGCCGGGCTGGCACTCGCGGCACCGGGCCGGTGATTCAGAGGGTGCCGGCTGCTCCCTCTGAGCCAGGGCTGATTCAGCAGGGCTGGGGAGCTCTGCTGCTGCAGGCCCGGCCTTTGGGCCACCCCCTTTTCGCTGGAAATTTAAAGGATGGGGTATTTTTTATAGTTTAAAGGATTGCTTTTATGTTAGAGAGGGAGTGAGAATCCCAGAGCAGCAGCCACGCATCCAGCACAGCCCTGGGAGCTCTGAGAAGTTCCCTGTGCCAGTGCTGCATCTGCTGAGCCTGGAGCATCAGCCAGGGAAAACTGCAATTCCAGGAGGCCTTGGGCAGAGCAAAGGCCTGGTCCTGGCAGTGAGGGTGTCTGGAATGTACCCCGAGGTGCCACCAAACACTCTGAGGTGTCACCGTGCACATTGAGATGCCACCGTGCACCACAGGGAGCCACGGTGTGACCTCTGCATGTCACAGTGCTGGAATGTCCCCCGTGGGACCTCCCCTCCCCGGCCACTCTGTCACCCACAGATCCAGACATCACCGTGACAGGGCCTTGGGGACAAATACCCTGTTTGCAACAAAATCCTGCTTCAAAGAGTTCCCAGCACCCCCGTGATATAAAAAGAACTCGCCTGTCTGTAACAGTATTAAATCCATCACCGGGAGATTAAATTCTAAAGGGATTTTGGCTTTCAATATAAACAGCAGATTCTTAAGTGCCTCTTCATTTTCTGCGTTTAGGAAAGACACAGAAAGGCCTGAAATCCTCCCAAATCCCTCGGCATGGCTGAGCCCGGAGCGGCGCTGGGCGCTGGCGCTCCCGGGAGCGGGTTTGTGACTCCCCGCGCTACGATTCCTGACCGACCACCTCGGGAACCGCACGGCTGGAAAGTCCTCAGTTCCCTCGGGACAGAGATGCGGCAGAAATACCCGGAGAATTCCTGGAGCTGCCTGTCTGCAGCTGGGGAGACGGGGGAAGGAGTGGGGGAGCTGCTGCCGGGGGCGGGGGAGAGCGGGCAGGGAGCACCCCGCAGGATGCGGGAGGTGCGGGACAGCCGCGCCCCGGGGCAAGGCGAGAGGTGCCACGTTCCTCCCGAGATCCGGCTGGAAGTTTCCCGTGAGCCGAGCGCATCCCAGACAAGGCCGGAATGACGAAGCCCTGACGAGACACCAGCCCCGGGACAAATTCCTGCTCAGGCTCTTTGTCTTGGGCCGGGTGTGGCCCCGGGCCGGAAGGGAGGGCACGGGGTGCGGTCCCCGCTGTCTGGGGGTGCCTCCCGAGCCCCGCTTTCATCTCCCCCACCCCCAGCGCCGCTCTCGGGGCCGCGGGTTGGGGGTGATGGGCTCAACACCTCCCTGCAGGAGCTGAGCTCCCAGACATTCCCCCCGGGCAAGGTGAGCCCGGCTGGCTCCCATCCCCTGAGTCACTCCAGGCTCACCCGGCAGCGAGGGCAGAGCTGGCAGTGCCACCTCATCCAGCATCTCCCCGTTCTGCCAGCAGGGAAGCATCTGTAACACGGCAGTGGAAGAGGTTTCTTCCCCTGGCCACTGCCTCGTTCATCTTCTGACTTCTCAGAAGAGTGCCTTGAATTGGTTTAATTTTGTTTTCTTTTGCTAAATTTTATTTATAAGGTGTTT
>JBBMKD010000194.1:5758383-5795596 GCA_037834095.1 Argya squamiceps
TTGGGGGGGGGGGGGGGGGGTTTGGTTTTTGTTTTTTTGTTTTTTTTGTTTTTTTTTTTTTTTTTTTTTTTTTTTTTTTTTTTTTGTTTTTGTTTTTTTTGGGGTTTTTTTTGGGTTTTTTTGGGGTTTTTTTTTTGGTTTTTTGGTTTTTTTTGTAAAACTGAAAATCAACACTAAAACTGCAGCAATTCTCCATGGTCCCATTCCACCTTGGCTGGACGAGATTTTTGTTGCCCTTGCTTGGATGCTCCAGTGATCCCCCAGCAGCAGAAGGCAGGGTGAAGACTTGGGGTGTTCATTTGAGGTTTTTGGAGGTGGATGATTTTTTTCAGGGATTCTCCCTCATCCTTTCCTGCCAAAGTCATCCCTATTGCTCCAGTGCCTCGTTCCATGCTGGAACCACCCTTGGCTCTGTCTCACAGGCAGCAAGGAGTTAACGGAAACGCTGCTTTGAAGGTGATTTCTCCTTTATTAAAAAATCCCCAACCAAAGCAATGTAATTCCGTAGGAAAATAACCCAGCCCGGGAACGAGGAACCACCTGAAGGCTCACGCTGGCTCTGAACTTCTTTTCTCCCCAACTCCAGTATCTCCCTGTGCATATTTGCCATAAAAGCAGCCACAAAGAGCTGTTGGGTCATGTAAAATCCTGCCCCAGTGGCCACAGCCCACAGCAGCCTTGCCCTGAGCTCTGTTATCCCAGCTGGCACCGCTTCCTGGGCATGGCATAGCTGGAGCTGCCTCACGGCCCAGAGAGTCCAGAGGGATGGGGAGAGGGCTGGTGGGGCTGAACCTGCCTGATGGACAAGGGAGATCTGTCCATGGAGATGCTGCTTCTCATGGAGAGACTGAGCTTGGTGCAGCTGGAACGGGGATTTGTCTTGGAGTTGGATCCCTGGTCATCCTGAGGTGGGAATGGAGAGCTCTGTCCACCTCCCCAACAGCAAGTGGAGGCAAACATGACCCATAAAGTACAGGGTTTATATTCTGGAAGTGTTCCAGCACAGGTTGGGTGGGGTTTGGAGCAACCTGGTCCAGTGGGAGATGTCCCTGTCCATGGCAGGGGGTGACACTGGATGGGCCTTTAGGTCCCTTCCAACCAAACCCCTTCTGTGATTCAATCTAGGATTTTGTGATTCATTTTATGATTCCATGGTTCTCTATAAACAAACGCTTCTGAAATCTTCCTTGCGAAGTCTAAAATATCAACAGACTTATTTACCCTCCAACTCCTCCTCCGTACCAAACACTGAAATATGAATTCCCTTCCTCCCTGTTACAAAACATGACACGAAGTGGGAATTTGTTCTCCCAGCCCCCACCGCTATTAAAAAATAAATGCTTGAATTTGCATCTCTTCCCTCACACACCTCAGCAATAAACCATGATATCTCTATATATCATCTTTCCCCTCTTTCCCACCTCCAATATCCGTGGGGTCACAGCAGGGCCACTTCCACATAATGAAAACCTCTCTAAGACCAAACAATTCAATCCCCCCCAGCATGCTCCAGCATCCAGGTAAACCCTGGCTCTGGTCCCTCCCTGTGGCACTGGGGACTGAAACATCAATTCCAAAGCTGGAAGCAGCAAGCCCAGCGTTGGGATGAGCTGGGAGCTGTTTGCAATCAACCCCAGCGCTGGAGTCAACGCACATGAAATGGATTTGGAGCAATTATGGAGAGCGGAGAAATTAGTAAAGAATCAGAGGCTGTTCCTGAACAGTTCCCAGGCAGGAAGAAAGGAAAGAAAAAAAAAACAAAACAAAACAAAAAACAAGGGCAAAATGCTTGGAATAAGTTGTTTGCTATAAATAGTCTGCCTGGTTCGAGGAGCTGGTGACAAACAGCGGCGGGGGAAGGCGAGGATAATGCAGCACAAACTGTACTTTGTTCATTTATTTGACAAGTGTAGCTAAGTTTTAATTATTTATGATTAGACTTCATAATGTGCTTGCACATGTTCTGAGGAATATTTTCATCTTGGTAATCCGAGCCCTTGTTCCAGCACGGTCCAGGCTCTGGAATCCCTGCAGCTCAGCAGGGAGCCGGGGGAACTTCCAGGCAGAGGGAATCCATGAGGATCATCCCACCCCGCTGTGTTTGTAACCCAGGTAAAGCCCGGGACGCTGGAAAACCCGGAATTGCGAACCTGACAATACGCCTTTAATCTTTGTCACTTCACATGCCAAATCCCAGAAGTGCTGAATTATTAAGTCTAAAGTTCCAAAATAAACTCGCACTCCGAAGATTATTTCCATATAATTTGAAATTTCCTGCTCTAATAACTCCTGCGCTGGGTCTGTCTCCTGCCCTAATCCTGTTTGGAGAGGCTGAGCCCAGCCCTGGGCCGGGCTGAGCCCCTGGGGTGGGCTCACCTTCCCCCTCCTCCCCCCCAGATAAACCCCCAGCCCCCCAACTGCTGACGGCTTAATTATTGCCTGGGATAATTAGCACGAGGAACCAGCCCGAGTCCTCTCCAAAGTCATTTCACTGAGGAAATCAATCTGATCCCTCCCAAAGGGCTCCGCTGCCAAACTTAATTCCAAATAATTGAAGGTAAAACTCCTTTAATGTTTCAAAGGGGGAAATATGAGGAGGTGGTGACCGGGCCCTGGCACCCTGTGGGTGCCCACCGGGATTGGGCAGCACCTCACAGGGATCTCAGGAGTGGGCAGCCCCTTGGAGGAATTCTAGGATGGGGCATTCCCTCACAGGGAATCAGGCAGCACCGTCCAGGAACCCTGGGATTGTCCATTTTGCACAGAGATCCTGGGATCATGCAGCTCCTCACAGGGACCCCAACTCCCTGAGGCCATGAGTGCTTGAATCACCCTCTTTCCCTGCCCCAGTAACCCCAATCCCACCCGAGGATGCTCCAAAGGCTGTGGAACAACCATGGGGCTGGAATTCCCCAGGCAGGGAGCAGCAGGAACTGGGTGCCGTGGGCTGTGGGTGGGCACAGAGAAGGATTGGACCCAACCAAAGCTATTTTTGCCATGAAAAGGAAAACTGTGCCTTTGCTCCCTGGATTATGGATCTGTGTGTTTTTCCCCCTGCAGTAACTGGAGAATAGAAATAAAATACTGAATTATTAACTCTAATTACCCCCAGAATTACTTCAATAACAGTGCAATTTCACAGACGGCTGCTGCGAGGACAATGTGCAGGGATAAAAGGAGAAGAGAATCCACTTCCACCACAGGAATGTTTGCAATTTATTATTTTAACATTAACCCTTTTTCTTGTTTTTTTTTTTTTTTTTTTTTCTTTTTTTTTGGTTCCCTCATCTTTTCCTTCGCGGTGGTCAAATTTCAAACGCTCCGAAGCATCATCCCGATGTGTGGCTTTGTTTCAAGAGTATCCTGAGCCCTCCAAGCTGCAGAGCTTGGAGATTGCACAGGGATGAAGCCCCGTGGATAGAGAGGCAAGGGATGGGGCTGCAGGGATGGAGCAGCCAGGATGGAATCCCAGGGATGGATACAAGGATAAAGCTGCAGGGACACAGAGGCAGGGATGGACTGGCAGGGATGAAGGCCCAGGAATGAAACTCCAGGGATGGAGCAGCAACAATGGAGCAGGAATTGGAATGGCAGGGTTGGAGCTGCAGGGATGTTCCTGCATCCTTCCCTGCCCTGCTGCCCATCCCAGCAGTTGGATATGGGATCTCCCAGCTGTGGGGGATCTGCAGCCTTGGCAAGGTTGGGGACACACTCAGAGCAGTTTTCAGCCCTCCACCTTTCCTGAGTTTTGCTCCAGACCTGATTCCACTGAATTCCAGATGGGAGCCTGTGCTGAGGCCAGGTGGTCTGTCCCCTCCTCTGTCTCTGCAGGTGTAGCTGATTTGATCTTCATTCCCTTCCTGGTTTTCCACAGGCTTTGGGAGGGTTTCCCTCACTGAGAAAACTTTGGGAATGTGGGAAAATAAGGCTTGAAACAGGGAAATTTTTCCTGGTGCTCATGGTCCAGATCCAACTGCAACACTGGGACAAGCAAGAGCATCTCTCCTCGCCAGGATGGGGGATTCCTGGCACTCTCTTGCTGGTGCCTTTCCCCACACAGCTGCATTTGGGGTGTCCAGGACCCTTTTCCATGGGATTTGAAGCAGCTTCTCCTGCTCCCAGCCTAGCTCTCCGTTGGGTATCTGGACACGAGCAGCACTTGGCATGGCTGGGACGTTTGGGCACCATTCCCAGGCAGGTTAATCCCGAGCAATCTGTGCTCTGCTTGGCTGCTCTGGACCTGAACTGTGCCTTGGGGCCGTGTCCTGCAGCTTTTCACAAGCACTAAATCAAAGGGGGCTCCTGGAAGGGGGAAGGGGAAGAGAGGGAAAAAAAAAATGCAGTTTTCTGCTGGAATGTGCCCAGCCGGGTAATTCAAAGCAGGAGCAGCTGGTGGCAAGCAGGCAGCTGGCAAGGGGCTGGCAGGGCTGGCATGGCCTGGGCCTGACCTGCCAACAGCCTCTCTGGGCTGGATTTGGGGAAAAAAGGGAATCCACACCAAGAACATGGTGTCTTGGAGAGCAGCTCCGTGCTCTTTGCTCTGCTTTGGGAATGCTGCATCTCCACGGGGCAGGGAGTCAGTGCAGAGTGACCCAGTGACAGGGGACAGAGCTGGCAGGGGGGATGCTAAGGTGGGAAGGTGAAGGGAGATGTGTGAGGGTCACAGGGTAGGTGATGGCACCAGAGAGGGTCAGATCAGCCTTGGCAAGGATGTGGGGAGGGATGGGATACAGGGACACATCCATGAGGGAGCAGGATGGGATAAGTCACAGAATCCAGAATGGTTTGGGTCATCTTGTTCCACCTGCCATAGGCAGGGACACCTGCCACTATCCCAGGTTGCTCCAAGCCTCATTCAACCTGGCCTTGGACACTTCCAGGGATCCAGAGGCAGCCACAGCTTCTCTGGATAACCCAAATTATCCACAACCCTTTTCTGGAATGAAGCCTGGATCCCACCTCCATGCCCATCCTGAGCTGCTGCAGACTGTTCCAGCATCCTGGTGCAGTGTCCCCAGGGATGGGGTAAACACTGGCAGTGCCACCCAGAGCAGCTCTTTGTGTCCCAGACCCTCGTGTCCTTGGTCACCACGTGTCCTCCCCTGGGGTCACCTCCTGGCTTGGCACTGGGCACCCTCCCTGGGGCTGCCCTCTCTACTCCTGTGTTATCTCTCCAGCTCCCTCCTGACCCCCCGCAGGTCCCAGGGATTCTGGATGCTGGGACCGGGACAGATCCCACCCACAGGCGTGTTCCAGCATTTCCCATCCCTGACTCCATCCTCTTTGTGCTGCTGGCCCCGGTAAGGAGCAGGAAGAGAGCGGCAGGCTCCCCTCTCCACTCCACACGGCCTGCCCTTCCCAGACTGTTTATCCCTCCTGCCAACAAGCACTCCAGTGGAGAACATCCAGCTTTTCCCCGGGAGCAGACACTCGGGCAGGGATCAGCTCTTTGAGGAGCTGGCTTGGCGACAGGAAGGGAAATCCCCGGACTCTGGCAGGCTGCTGCAGGAGCGCTGGGAGTTCTGCACTCCAGGGATTTTGGGGAGCTTGCTCTTCTTTCCATGGTTTTGCCTTCATCTGCTGCTGCTGCTGCCGAGGACACAGCTGGCTCTGGGAATGATCTGCATGGAGACCAAGGGAGCAGGTCTCCCTCTCCGCCCATGTTCCCGCTTTCCAAGTGGAATTCACTTTACTGCCTTTCCTGGCTCTTCTTTCCCAAAAGCTGGCTCAGCCCCTCCTGCAGCACCCTCCCCAGAGCCAGTCCCAAGGTAGTTCCCATCTCCAAAGGTCTTTCCAGGGCTGCTCCAGCCACGCCATTACCTCTTGGAATGCTGCACGCCGCCTTCCCGCAATCCCGGCCGGCCTCACTCCATCATCCTTTTGCCACCAGGAAATCATTGTGCCTGATAATGCATTAAAGCAATTGTTATTTCAGTGATCGTGCTCATATTTCCCTCTTTGTTTTCCTGCCAGGCTTGAGGGGAAACCTCAGCAGATAAATCAGGGCTGGGAGCAGGTGTGGGAGCAGCTTTTCTCGTGCTGCTGGGATCACATGGATTCTTTGAAGCGTGGACCACTGGCTCCAGCAACACCTGCACGAATCCCTGGAGGGGTGGCATTCCCAGTGCCCCACAGCCACCTCTGTCACCCTGGAGCTGCTCTCCTGTCCCTTTATCCCACCACTGTGACCCCCGTGTGTGGGTCAGGGGATGGGGCTGAGCTCCCACTGTGGAGCTGGGCTGCCTCTCCTTCTGCAACAGGAATGTGATGGTGGCTGGGAGCAGTGGGATCTACCCCAGGATGCTGCAGGATGCTGCTCTCCTGGGAAAAAGCAGCTGTTTTGGGGGGCAGAAGCCCTCCAGCCTGGGAACCAGCAGGGCAGGGGGAGGCTCAGAGTGCCCAGACGTGCTCCCTGAGCTTCCCCACGGCCCAGAGCTCTCCCGAGGCTGGAGCACTCAATGGGAGCTTTCAATCCTTCCTTCCCTGTCCCCTCCCTGCCGTGCCCCGCAGCCAAGCCAGAACCCCTGCTTTGTTCCCTTTTTAAAAATAAATCATTTTGGGATGGATTCCATGCCAGTGAACAATGCCAGCCCAGCCGTGGCAGGGATGTAAGGGTCCATTATTCCATGGGGATGAGGGGCAGCCACAGGCAAAGCAGCTCCCAGGATGTGGAGCACCCTGCCCTGCTGCACTGTGGAAGGGATGTCCCCTCCCTGAGAGCTGCTTTGTCACCTCCCCTGCCCTGCTGGAGGGACCCCAGACTGCACCCCATGGGCTGGGACCCCCACAGCTCCTTCCAGCCAGAGCCTGGCATTGCTTACTGGGAAGGACTGGGATACCTTGGAGGAAGGACTGAGGCTGCAAGGCAGGGTGGAGGGGGAAAGGGGCCCATTCCCAAAACACGGATAGCTTTGATAATTAGCCAGGACTGGGAAGGGGAATGATGAAAGGTGGGAAGGATTTGTTTAAGCACGGGGTGTTTTATTGCTTTCCTCACTCAAAGTCGCTCTTTAAAGTGGTTGGAAGATTTTTGCTCTTGTTTTGCCTCAGATGTTGAACTGTAATTACAGCCAACGCACCAAAATACCTGGAATATGAATAAACCATGGAAAAGCTGCTCCCAGGGATTCACTCTGCCCCAAGCTCTCCCCACCTTGCTGCTGCACAGGGGGTCCTGGTGTGACCCTGCTCAGCCTGGGGGTGCTGGCACATCCTGGTGATGCCCATGGCTGGGCACGTCCTGGCATGAAAGTTAGGGAGGACTTGGGGGAAAATTTGCCATCCTTTCCCAACCCAGAACTGCTGAGATCCTTTGCCATCCTCTTCCTCGTGGTTGTGCCAGGAGGCAGCAGCAAGACTGAACAAAAACGGTGTTTTCTGGGAGCTGGAGCCCCTCTTCCCAGCCTCTCCATCCCCTCCAGCTGCTGGAATCCAGGGATGGGGGACACAGCCCTGTGGCACAGGACACCTCCCAGCCCAGCACGCTCAGCACCTGCCTCCACACACCTCCCTCCCAGCCACAACTATGGAAGGGATCATTCCAGCCCGTGTGTGCTAATTGTGCCGGAGTTCCTCTCCCAGGAGGAAATCCCAGCAGTGGCCCATGGTTTGTGCCCCTTCCCCTCGTGGTCCATGAGGATGTGGTTGAGTTTTCCAGGTCAGGGAGCCAGGGCTGCTCACCTGGGGCTGGCTGCTCCCTCCAGGAGCTGGCAGGGGACCAGCAGGGGCTGCTTGGCTCAGCCTGTCCCAGCTGGGATCTGGAAGGATGAGGATGTGGGGAATTTCGGGGGTCTGAGGTGTGGGAAGGGGCAGGATGGGGCGGTGGGGAAGTGTCGGCTCCACTGGGAAGAATGAGATGTCCTGTCTTGGCCTGGCAGGAGAGGAGAGGCAGGATGCTGCCACATGTCCCTGGCAGCCCTGAGCCAGGAATTCTCCTGCTATCGATTATTTTTTTTGTGGATTTATTATTCACAGTCCTCCATAAGTGCTCAGGGTTTCATAGACAAACAAAAGCCTGTGAGCGATGCCCTGAGGCACAACATTCCCATCAACAGCTCTGACAGCTCTCAGGCCTTCCCGGGACTGCCCCACTCAGCCCCTTTCCCACACTGGGAAGGGAATGGGAACATTCCCTTCATTCACAGATGAGGAATGGGGGGACCCCAGCAGCCAGGGGACCACAGCTCAGCGCCGCTCGCTCCGAACCGGGGGAGATGCTGGGTAGGAAAGAGCCCAATTAAGATAAAAATCACAGGAAACTGATTATTAATTAGCAAGTAATTAGTTATCTCTGTGCCATCTGGAGGGCTGAATCTGCCTGATTGTCTGCTGGGTGTCCCCCACCAGGCAGCTGCCCTGTGTCACTGGTGGAGCCCTCGCTGGAGCCCAGACCTCCTCTGGAATCTCTGCTGCAGGCACTGCTCTCTCTTTGTGTCTCAGGAGGAGGCACAGAGGAATCTGATGCTGCGTTATCCTGGGTTTTTTTCTGGGTTATTCTGCCAGGCTGTGAAGGGAAGGCTCTCCTGTGGGCTCATCCTTGGTGCAGGGGGGATCTGAGATATTGGAGAGCTCAGAGTGGAAAAATCCAGAATGGTTTGGGTTAGAAGGGACCTTAAAACTCATCTTATTGCACTCCTGCCATGGGCAGGGGAACCTTCCACAACTTCCAGGTTGCTCCAAGCTCCTTCCAACCTGGCCTTGGACACTTCCAGGGATGGGGCAGCCATGAGCATCTTCTGCTGGAAGCTGTAAGAGCTGACACTCAGCCTCTTCCCCAAAGAAAGTCTCATCTGTGCTGAAGTGTTTTAAATTTTCAGCCTCAGGCTGGGGCAGAGATCCCAAATCCAGGAGCTCCCCCCTTTGCTGCCAAGATCTGAGGGGGGCTCAGCCCCTCACCAGGGAGGTGCCATGTCCAGGAGCAGTCGTGCTGTGCCAAGGATTTGAATGTGCTCATTCCTACACGGCTCATTCTCTGTCCTCCCTGCACTCCAGAAATGTCACCAGGTCTGTGACTGCCAACCCCCTCCCCTCTGTGCCCTCTCCTGCCTCCCTCAGCCTCATCCCAGCTCCCTCAGCCTCAAAGAATTGCCAGGAGACGTTTCCACACACAGCAGAGATGGATGCCACTCCTGGGAGCACTCAGGGAGTGGGAGGGGACCCACAGCCAGAGGCTCTTGTTTCCCTCACAGGACTTCTCTGGAGGGGATTTGTCTGGCAAAGAGCACCAGTAAACCTGAAAGTTTTCCTAAAAGGAATAGGAGGCTTGGAAGACAGAATGAAGACAAGCACTATCCAAGGGAAGGCCCTTGCTGCCCATCTGTGGGAATCCAGAGAGGAGCAGCTGAAGGAAGATCCTGGAAGAGAGGAGGAGAAGGTGCAGCTCCCAGGCATTGGGAGATGCTGGTGTTAACCACCCTCACCTTCATCCAGGTGTTCCAGGCTTGGTGCAGCCCATATCCCACCCCGTGGGGCTGGAGCTGTGTCCCCCACAAGCACAGACACTGCGTGGGGCTGGCGGGACAGGATGGGATCCCCTGGCCAGGCAAAGCTGTGCCCTGGCTCTCTGGCTCCATTGTTCAGCTCTTGGCTGCTGGGAGCATCATTTGACCCTTTCCCACCCTCGGGAGAGGCCGGGGAGGTTTTGCTGCTCCTCCTTTGTGACCCAGGGCGTGGTGCTGCTGGAGCTCTGCATTTCGGCAGCTCCAGAGCTCTGCTCCTCCTGCCCCGTTCCAAGGCCTCCTGCAATAAAGACAGTCCTGAACTGGAGCCAAGGACTTGTCTTTGGCTCTCCCTGTGGTAACAACTTGGAGGACTTTGAGGCCTTCACAAGACCTTCCGAAGGCTTTGCTAATGAGCCCCTCCCCGTGCCACACATTTCATCACAGACCCGGAGAGAAACCACACAAGTCCGTGGAGAGGCATTTCTGCTGCTCCAGAGACGGCAAAAATGCTCCCATGCAAATGTGTCTGGGCTTTGCTTCCATTTCGGGGCCCAAAGCAGCTCTGTGCCTCCCATTTTCTGGTTGCCAGAGCCGCCCTGGGCAGAGCTGGAAAGATGAAGCTGTGGATTGTCTTTCTTCTGGGAAGAAAACAGGAGGGAGCAGCTGACTTGGGACTTGGAGGGGATCAAAGCCCTACCCAAAGGGAAGAGGGGGAGCTGGGGCTTTTTCTGTCAGTCTCTGAATTACCTCTGGGTCTCTGAGGACATCCCCAAACAGGACACAGGATTTTTCCACTGCCAGGGGATTTTTCCTATCTCCCCACAGCAAAGCACACTCTGGCTGATGGCAACTCTGTGTCCTTGGTGTCACCTCAGTGGTGTAATGAACATTCCTGGGGCAGGCAGAGCCTCCTGTGTGCTCCTGCTCACGGACACTGTCAGATCCACGTCAGCCTTCCCAACCTCCCCAGGTATCCCATTAATGTGCATCCATGGGATCTCTCCCTGCCCCTCTCCACCTGTGATTCCCCACTCCAGGTTGTTCCAAACCTCACCCACCCTGGTGTGGATGGAGGTGAGTCTGGGAGATGAAATTCCAGGATTGTGGAGACACACACAGAGGCTTCTCCTGGGTTCCAGAGGGAGGATGAGGCAGCCATTCCCCATCACTCCCTGACTTGTGGGCTTGGGAAGGCCCTTGCTGCCCATCTGTAGGAATCCAGAGAGGAGCAGCTGAAGGAAGATCCTGGAAGAGAGGAGGAGAAGGTGCAGCTCCAGGCGTTGGAAGATGCTGGTGTGAACCTCCCTCGCCTTCATCCCTGCCTTCATCCACAATGGATCAGCTGCTTCCTGCTCTGCCTTTAATTCCTGCCATTTGTAACATCCCCATCGTGCCAAAGTGGTCTCAAGACCTAATTCCTATTTATTACTCCCTTTGAAAGAGAGGAACTGCTCCATGAATACTGAATATCCAGAGAGATGGACTGATGCCACCAGAATTCCCTCAGCTGGCGAGGATGAGGTTTGCAAACCCCAGGTGGAATCCTGCCCCACCCCTTCTCCAACTGCTCTAAAATGGCTGAATTTCTGTGCCCACGTTGATTTTCTTCCACTTTTTTTGGCTCTTGCTTCACTCCCGATGAGGCTTTGCCCTCTGCAAACAGAGCAGGGAAGAGCCAAGAGCAGGTGGCTGAATCCATCAAATAAATGGGAAACTTCCTAGGAGCACCAGAGAGCCTGGGCCAGAGCCAGGATCTTCTGTTGATATTTTAATGACGATAAATGCAATTAAGGAGGAGAAAGAGGAGCATTAAATTAAATATAATAACCAAATCTTGGAGATTCTGAGCTGGTGGGTTCATGACCCTCTCTTGGTTTTCCATAGGTGAGGGGAAGGTGGTGTTGAATCACCTCTATCCTCAGAGCTCCTGTCTCACCCCTCTGTCCCTCTGTCCCTCTGTCCCTCTGTCCCTCTGTCCCTCCATTGCTTGTCCTGGTGGTGATTGAATAATCCTGGCCTTGGTTCTCACCCTGAGCACAGAGCTGCAGCACCAGACAATTCCAAGTCCTCCAACATGTCATGCTGTTGGAGAGGGATATTCAACATGTGCTCTCTCTGCTGTTCCTGTCAGGCTGAGCCTCATCCCAGCTGCTGATGGGACATCCAGCAACTGGCTATCCCACTCCTGGGAAGGTTCAGTGGTCTGCTGGAAGAAGCATTTTGCCATGAAGAAGGATTTTACCATGAGGGTGGTGAGGCCCTGGCACAGGTTGCCCAGAGCAGCTGTGGCTGCCCCTGGATCCCTGGAAGTGTCCAAAGCCAGGCTGGAGGAGGCTTGGAGCAACCTGGGATGATGGGAGGTGTCCCTGCCCATGGCAGGGGTGGAATGAGATGGCCTTTAAGATCACTTCCACCCCAAACTATTTTGTTTCCATGATTCCATGTGATCTTAACCATGCCTCTCCAGCAGTGCCTAAGGCTGTGGTGGTTTCAATGTCCAAACTCACTTGGCTCCAGGAGGAGCTGGAAGATCCAAGGACACCTCTTTCACAGCTGGAGCAGTGTTATCATCTTGTAGGGGGGTCCCTGGTAGTCCCAAATCACTGTGGGATTGACAGCTTGACATTTGCTGGATCCAGCCAGGAGCAGGCACCTTCCCAGTGTGGGAGCACTGCCTTGGACACGGTGCCTCTGTGTCTGCCGGTGCCGTATCTCCTGGATCTGCTCCGGAGCCTTTCCAAGGGCAAGGACAGGACAAGGGGGTTTTGCTGGGCCTGGACTAATTGCCAGGTTTCCCTCATGCTGGCCTGTGCCGTGCTGAGCCACTCCTTCCCATCAGCTCCAGAGTTCCTAACGAAGTCCCACGGGCTTCCCACCTTCCCTCACCCCTCCTGGAACAGCCACTGCTCCTAAAGAATTTAAAGCTCCTTTTGTTCAGGACTAAAAGTGCCTGAAAATAATCATTAAAAATGAAATTCAATTAATTGAAAAGGGAGCCATTCCAAGCTGGCTTCCTTCTAGCCCTGACAGATTTTCCATCTGGGTTTGCTTCACCTTGGGCTGGGTACGAACCTGCATCTCCCAGAGATGCCTGGGGGAGGTTTCTTTGTGCAGGGGTGTCTTGGGGGATGGTGGTTGTCCCCAGCATGCACACTTCCCATGGCAGCTGGCCTTGGGGACACAGCAGAGCAGAAGTGATCTGCTGTGGTATCCCAGGAACACCAGCTGTATGTTACCAGCTGATTTTTTTTCCCTCTTCACCAAAAGTCAATTATTGCAAAACCAGCACATCAGTGCTCTGGTCCTGGCTCATCCTCCCCTTCCCAATGTGGGCATCTCTGCCACGGGGCAGCAGGACTGGGCTCCACCTCTGAGGCTTTCCATGCAAAAACCAGGGTGAGCAATGCTCCAGCCTCTCCTAGATTATTTTCTGCCCCTCTCAGAAAATTCTAACCCCATCCATGGATTTCCAGTCCAGAAGGGACCACTGTGACCAGCCAGGCTGACCCCCTGCATTCCACAGCGTTGGCAGAGACCTCATTGCTCGTGCTCAAGCTGAAACACATTTTTGAGCAGGATTCTCAGTCTCCTGAAAAGCCTTTGAGTGATGGAGATCCCACTCTGTCCCCAGGGATTCCTTCCAACGCTTAATTGCTCTGACGGCTCAAAATGTGCTTCTTATTTCTAATCTGGATTTGTCTTGTTTCAGCTTCCAAGGAGGGATGTTGTAATGCCTTTTCCTGCTAGATTAAAGAGCCGGCTGCTATCAGAAATCTCTTCTCCGTGCATATGCTCATGGCCCGTGAGCAAAGCACCTCTTGGTCTCCTCAATAAACCAAACAGCCGGAGCTTCTTCGCTCTGTCACTGTAATGCACATTTTCCACTGCCTTGACTCACTCCCAGCTCGTTCCTGAACCTGTTCCAAGTTCTCCTGCTCTGGTTGGAAGTGCAGACTGAGAGCACTGAAGGCATCATCCTCTCTGTGCCGTGTGGCCTGCTAGGGGTGGTTCTCCCTCTTCCTTTGTGGCTCAGCCAAGGACGACGCTCCTCTCCCTGAGCCTGGATTTGTGCTGCTCCGGCTGCGGGGTGGCGGGACCTCGGCACTGCCAGCTCTGGGTGTCACAGGAGTGGGACACAGCTGATTGTCCGTGGAGGCACTTCCCAAGTCTGCAGGACCTGGCTATTTCAGGTCTGATGAACCAGAGATGTTCCAGACAGGCTGAGCTGTATCCCCGTCTCTGCTGGAGGCTTGGAGAGCTGCCCAGGAGGGGAAAAGCAGAGGGAATGCAACCACCCATGTCCACCCACAGAACTCCCTCTGAATCCTGGCCTTTTCACCCAGTTTCCCAAGTTTGGTGCTGACACGAGGTAGAATTTATAAAGGCCAAGCAAAGCTCGACAGGGTTTAGTTGGGGTGGCTGTGGGAAAAGGGAGGGAGAGAGAAAAGGCTGGAATTTGTCCAGTCCATCGTTAAAAGTCAGCGTGGTGGGATTCGCCCGCTGGCTCATTAGCGCTGGGACTCTTGGAGCTGTTGGAGCTGTGGGAGCAGCTCCCTGCGAGATTAATCATCTGTGACCCATCCAGGCTGGGCTTTGGCCTCTTTTCCAAAGCCTGTCCTGTTCCTGTTCCCTACCCACCGCCGGCCAGAGGTCGGTATCCCTCTTCCCTGCAAACAATGGAGCCGGGGCTGCGGCAGCCGGAGCAGCTGCTGATGGTTGCCAGCTGTGTTGCCTTAACATCTTCCCATTATCTCCGGCCTGCTGGCTAACCCCATCCTGGGGGAAGCTTTGGCCTGGCTTTGGCAGAGGAAGGAGTCTCCCTCCCAGCATGGAAATTTGGCCGGGGAATGACTCGCTCTGCCCTAAACATCTGCTGCCGGCTCGGCGGGAGCGGGGCTGCAGCTGGCACGGCCGTGGGGTGGTCAGGAACACCCACGGGAACATCCACAGGAGCATCCAGAGGAACACACACAGGAACACACATAGGAACACACACAGGAACACACACAGCCTCCTCACACCATGCCCTGCCATTCCTGGGGCTGGGACACCAGGCAGAGCCTGGGATGTGGGGCACAAGGACTGAGCATACATGGAGGGGCCTTCACTAAGGGGAAGACCATACCCCTGGCACATCCCTTCGCCTTGTCTTGAAGGATCCAAAGAATCCTCTCAGCCCTTTGACAAATTCTGCTCTGTGAGGGTTGGACAGTCTGGATGAAAGTGCCAGAGCCTGGATCAGTGAAGGGAGGAATTAAGCCCCCGAGCTGGTCCTGACCAGTGAGGCGCAGCATGGGGTGGGACACGGAGCAGCCAGACCAGCGGGGCTGGATAAACCAGCAGCGCCTTTGGGGACAGACCTGCCCATGAGGTGCTGCAGGAGCAGGGTGGGAGCAGGAGCAGGGAATTGGGATGCTGTTGGTATGGGATTGATGCACCTTGGGTACACAGGGAGCCACCCCTCCCCTTGCAAGGGACCTTTCAAGGCCATCGAGACCAGTCCTCCTGTAGGGATCTTTTACTTTACTGGGGTGCTCAAATCTGACCTTGGATGACTCCAAGGATAGGGCATCTCCCACTTCTCTTGGCAGCCTGCGCTGGTGTTTTACCTCCTGCCAAAGCACAGAGGGGTTTAATCCTCTGAAAATGTGGATGCTGATGGAGCTGCAACACTCCCAGGGTTCCAGAGCCTGTCTCACACGAATGCCATGTGCTCTTGTTATTATGGAGCTGCATGGGATGTGGGAGCTGCTGTCTCCTGACTGTCCCCCCTCCTCCTGCTGGGGGAGAAAAACCTGAGCCCATGGATCCAGCCCTGTGTCTGGATGTGGCACTTTTCCTGAGTCCCTACATGTCTTTCCAAATCCACGGCTGTGGAGCAGCGGGAGGGAGCCGGGGGGAGGCCGTGTGAGGGGCCCTGCCAAAGCTGGAGCACGAGAGGGAAAACGAGAGTCCCGAATAATTTGAGAACCTGACCGTCTCTCGCTGTTCAGGTTTTGTGAACATCCTTAACGGAAACACATGTGGAACGAGCTCTCTGCGGATCTACCCGAGAAGGCTTTTCCGTTTTTGCTGCGTTTGCAAACTGCAGACGACTCCTTCTCTCCACCTCAGTGAACTACTGAGCAGGGACCCTGGACTCGCTCCTCCATTTTCATCCAGAGCCTCTGCCAGCGTCATAAACCCAGTAAAACGTTATGGCACTTTGCACCCACTGGGAAACCAAATGTATTTTAATGTAGATTTAATAGATTTCAGGTCTTTCTGTTATTAAATTTGCTTTGCATTCGCCCCCTCCCCCTCTCTTTGGTGCCTGAGACTCAATGGGAAATTTGAAGTGTATTAAAGCAGCATCTCGCAGAAACAAATCCAGATGGCCTGGTACAAATCAGGGAAAAAATCGCATCAGAATCCATTAGAATCCCAGCCCAAATGCAAGGCACATTCCGACAGGCAGAGCCCTCCCCGTTCCTCAGCTCCTCACCCCATGACAGCCAGGAAACATGTGCTTTCTTCTCCAGCTTCTTGGGAAGGGGATGGATCTGACAGCCTGGAAGCTGCCAGCCAGATTCCCCCGTGGAGAGCACTGGTGAAAACAGGCACTGGAAAGGTTGAGGTCAGCTGGGGTGTTCTGGTTTTTCCTTGCTTTAACTGAGAGCTGAACGTGACCCTCAAGCTCTGGCTCCCTCAGAGGAGGGGATGGTGCAAACCTCTGGTCCTGTGGGGTGATGTTCCAGGGATTCTTCTTCCTTGAGGACCAACCCTGCCCCTCCAGCCAGCACCAGCAAACTCTATTCCCACTGGTTTTCCAGTGCCAGAGGATGCTGCTTTTGGGATTGCAGACACAGATCAGTGGAGATGGGACCCCAAGGGGTGTGAAGAGTTTTGGTTCCTCTCCCTGCTGACTCCCAGTAACACAGCACAGGATCAAGGAATCAGAGAATGGTTTGGGTGGGAAGAGGCCTATAAAGATCATCCATGGACAGGGACACCTTCCACTCTCCCAGGTTGCTCCAAGCCCTGTCCAGCCTTGTACAGTTCCAGGGATGGGGCACCCACAGCTTCTCTGGGCAACCTGCTTGGAGATGGAAATGGGTGGGAATCATCCTCCTGCCTGGGGCTCTGCTGCCAGCAGAAGATGTTGGATAGGTCTCCCTATTCCCTACCAGCCCACATATCCCAGGAGCAAGGCTCCTCCAGAGTGTGCAGGGTGGTTGGGATTGCAGGGAGATGCTTTGCCAGGTAAACAACCACCATTCCCCATTTCCCACGCTTTATTAGCACTCCCAACCATTCCAGTGAGGAAGAACAGCCCGAGTGGCCAGGTGAGGATGGATTGTTTCCCTTTCTGCTGGAGCGAGCACCGGTGGGACACAGAGGCAGGAGGGAGCTGAGGCAAGGGCCGGAGCAGGCAGGATTATTTATTTCATCTGCACTGACATTTGTGGAGTGCTCCTCAGTGGAATTCCCCTCCGGTCTCCAAGCCCGCTCCTCCGGTTCCAATCCCCACATGGCCCTGCTCTGTTTGCCTTCAAATATTCGCGCAAACAGAACGAGTTACAAGGAGGAATGGCCATGGAAACAGTGAATTTTAAGGCCCTCTTGTAAAATATTCATAGAAAGCAAATTTTGAATTAATACAAAATGTGTGTGCTGAAGCCCTGGTGCTCAGAGTCATCTACTCAGGGAAGGGAAATAATCCCAGCTGACCTATAGGGCCAATAAAGCAGCTTGACTTTGGAATTCTCGCAGTAAACTGCCTGTGAACAAGACACAGGCCAAGAATTATGTGCAGAAATTATTCATTAAGGGCCTAATCCAAAACCCAGCTAAGTCAGTGGAAAGATCCCCCTATGTTAGGCCCCAAATAATTCTGGATAATGAATACATTGGAGAAAACAGCGATTCTTTCCCAGATAACTCAATGAGCAGAAAAAAAGGAGCAGAACTTCGCAGAGCACAGGCAGAGGCTGTAAATAATGACCTGAGTGGATCTTTCCTGCTCCACATCTGCTCCTCCCCGGCCACTGGAGAGGTGGTGGGAGCTGGGGGATGCAAAACACCCCTTCATCCATGGCTGCAGCTCCCACAGGCATAGGGATCAACACGAGACACCTCCCAGGGAGACTGTGCCAACCTGGCCCCACACATTCCCTTCCATCCACGGGGCTCCTGGGGAAGGCAGGCCATGGATGTGGATGGATAAGGGCAAACCCTCCGTGGTTGCTGCTCCCCCCGCCGCTCAGCTCATCCCTTCCCGAGGAAATCAGGCTGAAAAGATGGTTTTGAGTTGTGGCTTCTCCGAGGATCTAATTGCAAAGTACCCTGGGAGAGGCGGGAGGCATGGAAAATATATTATTACTGCTATTGTTGTTATTATTATTATTACTATTCCTATTAGAACATGGCAGTAATTCCATCAACAGATCCCGGGGACACCGTAAAACACAGGAGCAAGGATTGAAGTTGCCCGGGGGCCTCAGAGCTGGAACGACCCAATTAATAGCTGTATATTTTTACGGCCACTTTTAACACTATACATTAATCCCACAAATCTTGCCATATTATTAAATGCTGCTTTTTTATCCTGCTTTGGGTTTGTTTGTGTTTAGGATGATGCTGGTGGCAGGGAAGTCAGATTTGTCCCTGAAATTTGGGGCCCATCTCCAGAGTGATGGAGGGAAATAAGCAAAGGGGTGTAAGCAGCCAGACAGCGAGGGCTAAATGGTGGAGGGAATCATTCCCTTGTCCTACTGGGATGGATTTGGGACACCGAGCAGCCAGTGATGGGGAACCAGACACTTGGGAATGGTGTCACTGGTGAGGGAAATGGCTTAAAAAAACTCAGGAGAACCAGCAGCACGCTGTATTTGTCAGCTATCTGGATGAAACGTATCTGCATCCAATATCAATGTAATGGGAAGCCAGTGTCAGGGAGGGTGACCCCCAGTCCATCTGGATGCAATTCCAGCTTCACATCTGAAAATCAAATACATATTTTTTGAAGCCTATCAGACAGAAAAGGCTCCTTTTTTCGCCTCTCCCTCGGCATGTGCCTGGCTCTGATGTGTGGGGACGTTAATGGGGTTATTGTGGCAGGGTGTGACACAGGGGACCGAGTCCCCTTCCCCTGTCTGGGTCAGCCCCGTGGAGAGGTCTGGAGTCCCTTATGGGTTCACAACCAGGGCAAGGCACCCCTCCGGCTCTCCCTGGGACCCAGCACTGGGGCAGGTTTCCTTTCCTTCACTTGAGGTCATGGCTATGCAGCAAGAGTGGAAATTCACCTTCAGAGACTCCCTTGTGCTCCGTACAGCTCGGAAAATTCGGGAGGAAGAAATCCGTTCCAGGGCTGGCAGGTCCTCCCCGGCTCCTCTTCCAGGTTTGATGGGATTTCATGCATCCGAACGCTGGCAGAAAACACGGCTCCGGAGCGGGGGAGAGCCGGGAGGAGCCAGGAGAGTGCTACCAGCAGCAGGGAATGCTGCAGCCGGGAAGGGCTGAGTCGGTGCGTGTGAGCATCCATGGAAAAGCCGTGCTCCGCCAACCCGGGCACGGCGCAGGCCCCACGTGCCTGATGGCAGGCGGCCAAGGCAAACGCCATGGTACATGAACTACAAGTAAACACAGCTTGAGTTTCACATGTCAAATATGCTCAACAAACTGCTGGCGGATAATCTACAGGCCGAGGAACCAGACAGAAAACGTAGATGATGAATCAGTTGCAATGATGAATAAATTAGGGGCTGGAGCAGTTTGCCCATAGGCGGCTTGGAGAGGCTGGCGAGGAGAAAGGCGGCACGCACACAGCTCGCCCAGAGCTCGCTTTTCCTCCTAGCCAAAGTTCTCCCTGGTGGCCCTGAGGGCTGGGCAGGCTCTGTGCTGCCTCTTCAGGGCTTTGCATGGGTGAAAAAAAGTGGTTTGTGCTCAGGAGGAGCTGCTGTAGCCAGTGCAGAGCACTCTGGGTGGATGCAACCAGGGCAGCATCACTATGGCCATGAGCAGCCTCTTCTTCATCCCTTTTTTTGGCTGGTCTCCTTTTACCTGGGTCCAGCTGGGCGTGATGGGTTGGTGACGGGTGGTGGTCAAGGGACCAGTGGGGAAGGAGGCAGAGGTTGCACTAGGGGATCTCCCACTTGATGGTCCTCCACATGTCCTTCTCCCACCCAACTCCCTCCTGATGCTCTCCCATCCAACTCCTTCCCATCCACCTCTCTCCCATCCAACTCCCTTCCACTCAACTCTCTCCCTTCTACCATTCTCCCACCTGCTGTTCTCCCACCCAACTCTCTCCCACCCAGCTCTCACCCAACTCTCCCACACCGGGGTGAAGTTTCCAGCCCCCGCTGAATCGATTGGCCAGAGCTGCCCATGGCAGCTGGAAAGCAATGTTCCCATCTCCCAAACTCAAACAGGAAGATTCATTAACAGTAAAAATATACAGAGACCCAGCCCTTCAAAAGCTTGCAATTTATTTTACTCAAGGCAGCCAAACTTTATATAATGGGAGATGAATGCTGGGATCAGGGAGCGGGCGAGGAGGAAGGGGCCGGGAGCGAGCACGGGGACAGCGGCGGGGTTGGAGGAGGAAGGGGAGGAGGAAGGTGGCTCTTAATGAAAGGACAGACTTGGGGGGAGCTGGGAAGAAGGGGATTGTCTAGGAGGATGGAGAAGGCGGGGGCAATGTGAATGATTGATGAGCAGGCGAGCGGAGCAATCAACGTGCCACTTTATCCCAACAACAACCCCGGAGCCATTGGTATTTATCCAGGCCCCAGCCTGATTATTATTGTAAGGGAGATTTCTCTAATCAAAACTCCAAAATCACACGCAGGCTTTGCTGATTAATATTCCATGATAACAGCAGTGGGGCACATCTGGCAAAGGAGCCACATTTTCTGCACTACTGGTGTCCATTTGGTGGAAGAATAAAATCCACATCCTCAGCACTGCCAGGGCACTCTGCATTCCCATCGTAGGACACTGTTGGCACCATGCTGGATCTAAGAAATGCCCAACTGGCACAATCCAGGGCCTTGGGAACAGCTGCTGTGGCTGAAATTCTGCCTGTGTGACCATTCCCACTTTGGGAAGGTCCAGTTGAGCTGTTTGCCGGCCGTGCCGCTCTGCTTGTCCCTGGTGAGAAGCAAGAGATGTTAATGGGATTTTTTTTGGAAGCCAGGATGGAAACAGTCTCACCTCATATTATAAAACCCAACAAATACGTGCAAGGCAGCAGGGCAAGGAAATTCTGTCTGGGATGTCGGTGCTAGGAGCTCCTTGACTCCACTGTACAGACAGGGATGAACAGGCTGGAAGCAGCATTTGCCTGGCATTGGATGGCTTTTTTGGAATGATTTCTCTTTCCCAATGGAGATGGTGGGGCTGGGTCAGCTTCTTCCCCTGCACAGTTGTAGAGAGGAAATGCCTGGGATCCTCCTCCTTGCTCCAGCTGGTGGGAAGTCAGTTCTGATTTGGGTGGGATGTGTTCCAAGGGATCATAGCCTTGACTTGGATGGAATGTGATCCACGGGATGATAGCTTGATTTGGGCAGGATGTGTTCCATGGGATGACAGCTCTGATTTGGGCAGGATGTGTTCCGTGGGATGACAGCCTTGATTTGAGCAGGATATGCTCCACTGAAAGGGATTGATAACCAACTCTACCAGCAAGTGGGAGGTACATCCATTTTTCCCAGGGATACTTTAGGAATCTCAGGCTGGAAGTGGTGATTCCTTTCTCATACTGCTAAGAGGGTGGTTCTTATACCCCTAAGACAAGCAGATGGGAGAGGGGTTTTGTGTTTTCCAACTGGAGGCATAAACTGCCTCCTTTAATTCCTGAGCAGTTTGGAGAGTGATGGCATGAACACAACTGGAAATGTCTTGGGGGAAGAACATCCTCATGGGAATCTGGTGTAATGGGAATCTCATAAGATTTCCAGCTCAGCTGGAAAGCTGAAATAGGCTTGGGAGAAGCTTTGGATAAAAACTTCTGCATTTGGATGTTTAACCAAATGTCTGAAGACTCCCTTGGTATGGGGGGCTGTTGCTCCCCAGCCGGAATGGTGATCTTGGATGGAGAATTGTGGAATCCCAGGATGGTTTGGGTTGGAAGGGACCTTAAAATCCTATTGTTTCATCCCTTGCCATGGGCAGGAACACCTTCCACTCTCCCAGTTTGCTCCAAGCCCCATCCAAGACGGCCTTGGACACTTCCAGGGATCCAGGGGCAGCCACAGCTTCTCTGGGCACGCTGTGCCAGGGCCTCGCCACCCTCACAGGGGGGATTTTTTTCCTAATGAGAAGGAATTACCTGTAGGAGACTTTCCTGCCCTTCCCTGCATTTCCAGTCAGTGCTGACCTCAGTAGCCTGAGCTCAGGGCTGCTGGGGACATCCTATTTGCCCCCTGTGCTGTCCCTGTCCCCAAAAGCTGCAGCTGGGGCAGCTCAGAGCAGAGCAGCTCTGAGTGCAGGACGTGGTGGGGCTGGGGGGGATGGGATGGCCCTGTCCTGTTCCTAGTTTCCATGTTGCTCCAAGCTTGGTTCCTCTCCAAGCTGAGGTACCTGGAGCTGGGCTGCAGCCAGCACACAGGTTCTGCATTATCGGGGATTTATGAGCCATGATTTATGGGCCAGTGGCTGGGCTGCTGTTCCATACCCTCGCTGAGGAGGCCAATTTTATGCCTAAACTCTATTCTTGGATCGCTGTACCTCCAGAAACAGTGCTTAAAGGAAAAGCTCTTCCCAGTCACCCACTGTTCCCAGGGCTGGGGAGCGGAACGGGGGCTGGTTTGGTGCCATTTCATGAGTTTCAGTGCCAGGAGGGAGCTCCTGGGAGGGCTGGTTAGGTTATCCAGACAAAAAAACTGATCCCAAGATCCCTCCTTCCCCCCAGAAAAACACCCTGCTGGCCGCAGCAGAGCGGGATGCCACACGGCAGCCCGGAGGTGGCAATGGCTGTGGCGGGGCTGCTCGCCCCCGGATCCCATCTCCTGCCGCTCCCCGGCAGCTGCCCCCGAGCCGAAAGCAAATCCCTGCCGGCAGCGTGGGGGGAAAGGGCCACGGAGGGCTCCGTTCCCTGATGGACACGGACCATCTGTCCCCTCCGTCCTTGACATTCCAGCAGAGCCGTTCCGCCGCTCGCCGCCTGTGACCCGCTGGAAATTTCGTGCTGTCCTGCCGGCCACGGGGAAACGTGCCACGGGCCTGGGGACACAGCTGCTGCCCGGTGTCAGGGCAGGGGGAGCCTGCGCTGGGCCACACGGCCACCCCACACCTGTCTGCGCCCGCCGGGTGACGCGGGGCCGCCTTCATCCCGCGGCCGGGGTCGTGCTCGGGCTCCGCTCCGCAGCGCCCGGGGTCAGGGCTGGGGGGGCATTGCCACCTGGCTCCCATTAGGAGGGCTCCGTGCTCCGGAAGAGGGCTATGTCATTCTCTCACTCCTGCCAATTATCCCGCTAGGTCTCTATTAGCCTGCCCAAAACAAGCCCTCTCCGTCCTGAGCTCTGACAGCCCGGCAGACGCGGCTGTGCCGAGGCTCTTTCCCGACTGTCTCCAGGTTGTGGCTGTGGAAAAGGCTGCTCCCGCCTTCTCCTTCCTCTCCTCGGGGAAATCGGGCTCTTTTTCATTCTTTTCTCCTGTTTTTTTTTCCTCTCTTCCCTGCTTGGCTGGGCCGAGATGTGGCTCCTTGATGGGGCTGGGTAAGGTGCAGCCAGAACCGTGAGTTTGGTGTCTGGATCCTTCCAAAATTAAGGCACAAGGGTGGCTGTGAGCACAACAAGCCATAACCCCCACTGTACACAGTGCCCTGGCTCAAAGGGAGCGATGCCCATCTGGAGATGCCACCTCCAAGCCTCCCATGATGGGATTGGGAGCAGAAAAGCAGCTCCCGAGGGTTGTGAGGGTTTTTTTTCTAGCTGCTCCTGGAGTGCTCCACCACCAGCTCTCTGCTCCTGAGGAACAAATCAAGTAGCAAACCACGGAGGTTTGCTGCATGGCTGCCCTCCCCACAGCTCCCCAGGTAAGTGTTGCTGTAATAGGATTTGCTCCACATCCCTGGAAACCCCCCGGAGGAGGATGTGGGGTTTTCAGCACGTTAACTCCTTCATGCACCGCAGAGGGTGAAACCCCAGCACGGCCACATCAAGCCCTGGGCTCTGCTGAGTGCCTTGGCCAGGGCGCTGCAGCTGTGGGAAGCAGCTGGTGAGTTTTGGGAGATGGAGGGAGGGAGGGAGAGAAAGGTCATGGGGAAAACCATCCCGTGGGAGCATGACAGCTGTGGGAAGCAGAGCCTGTACATGGGGAACACCATCAGCTTCTCCCCCAGGCCAAGGGACACCAGGCTCTGTCCCCAGTCCAGCCAGGCTCAGCAAAGCCTCCTGATTTTTGCTGCTTTTCCGTCTTCTCATCCCATTGTTTAACAGCAGAAAATGCCAGATCACATCCCTTAAGCCAGAGGGCTGAATCGGGGAATAAATTGCCTCTCTCCCACAGTGGGGTGCCAGGGTGTCTCTGTGTGGTTTGGCTGGAGGGTCCCCAGCACTGAGGGGACCAGGCACTCCTGGCAGGGAGCACCCATGGGACTGCAACCACCTTGTGTGGGGACCATGAAAGTGCAAGGAAGCAGAGACCTGACCTGCTGGCAGATACAGATGTGGGAAGGTGCTGTGAGAGCAGATTTGGGTGCCCAGGGCTCCTCAGCCCACAGCAGGATGGCTCCATCCCAACCTCCCCAGCGTCCCCTCCCACAACATCCCTGCTTTGGCCTTGGGAAAGGGCTTGTGTTTATCCCAAACAGCCGTGACTTGTCTTCACGCCAAGCTAGAGGTTATTTGAGGCTGCTGTCTCGTTCATCAGATCCTCATGTTTCATTAAAAGAAATTAAGAAATCCTCCTAGTTCAGAATAGCAACAGCCTGGAGTAGCAAAAACCCCTCCTCGCCTGAAGCTGCGATTCCCAGTGTGGAGCACTCTGGGCAAGGCTGAACCCCCAGCTCTTGGCCAGAGCCCTCCTGAGCTCAGCATGGCCACAGGGCTCTGTGTGCTGAACCACAGGGGGATGACTGAGGTACCCCTGCCCTGCTGCCAGCTGTGTCCCCATGAGAGCTGTGACATGGCCGTGGTCACTCATCTCCCTGTCTGGGATGGACATCCTGCCCAGGGTCTTGTGCAGGGGATGGGAGACACCCAGGGCTTGCCCAGGAGCTGTTGGGGGGTCCCACCCGTGCAGCCCATGCAGGGGAAGCTGTGGGGCTCTGGAGTGGCCCCACCCCGGGGGTGTGGGGCTGTGGGACCCTGGGGCTGCTGGGCCCCCAGACTGGAGGACTGGAAATGGGGAAGATTCACAGCACAGAGACTGAGACTATAAAGGGAGCTGAGGAAGCTCATAAGGAGGTGTAAATTGGAACAATATGGGCTGTGTCGTGTCCTGATTTGGCTTCGGGGAATTAAGAGCTAATCTTTTCCCTGAGACTGGGATTGCTGGAGTTGTGCATGCGGCACACGAGGGAGTTTGGGATCGCTGAGCAAAGCTGATGCAGGAGATGCAGGGCTGAGGTTTGGGATGATGAGTTTTACATTTGGTCTTTCTGTGGTTACTGAGGGGCACGTTTAAAGTAAAAGCCTCCTCCTGCAGATCTGCTTTGTTAATAAAGGATCCCTGTGTGCGCTCAGATGAGAGAAATAGGGACCAAACTGGTGCCAGTGGGCTGGAAATGGGTGGGAATGGGTTGTATACTGGAGGCATCTAGGAGAGCTCAAATCAAAGCAATCAGAGCAGAAACCAAAGCAATTCCACCTGGGAATGGGGGGACTGGGTGTGGATGGACATGGCTGGGCTAGGAAAGGAGAGGTGGGTGATGCTGCAGCCTCCAGCCCTTAGCCTAAAGTGGGGCAAGAGATTTGTCTCCTGCTCGTATCGCTCCTGTGCATGAGATGTGAAATGAAAATGAATCTGTATAATGCTTAAATCCAGGTTGGACAGGGCTGGGAGCAACCTGGGATAGTGGAAGATGTCCCTGCCCATGGCAGGGGGTGGAACTGGATGGGCTTTAAGGTCCCTTCCCATCCAAATAATTCTGGGACTGCGATTCTATAAATGTGAGCTCCATCAATGAACACACACAAAGACATTAAGAAACTCCAATTCTCACTGAAAACTTGGCATTGCAATGATATAACACAGCAATACTCCATGGACTCCATCCATGTGAACGCTCTTCAGGAACATTTGGCTTGAGAGGGTTTTGGTTTTTTTTTCGTTTTCTTCATTTGCTTTTTCTCCAAAACTGCTGTTCCTGCTCTCACGAAGGTTTTGGGGCCTCCCCCGTGCAGCCCCCACGCCGTGCCCTGGCAGGAGGCTCTGGCTGCAGCCCTCCCTGTGCCCCAGCCCCTGCATCCTCCTCCTCCTCTCCCAGCAAGTTCCTTTGCTATCTAGGTCAAAGATTAGCAACAGCAATAAAAAAAAAAGAAAAAAAAAGAGGAGAGAAAGCAAAAGCCAGCAGCGCGCCTTTCATGCGGACATTATTTGCTGCTCGGCACGGAAAACACGTCCCCCCTGCACTTCAGGCTCAGCTTTTCCACACCGGGCTGAGCAGGAGCAGGAGGAAGAGGAGGAGGAGGAGGAGGAGGAGGTGGAGGAGGAGGTGGTTGCGTGCCTGTGGAGGGATCAGCAAGGCCAGCCCGCAAGGCAGGACTGTCCCAGCCCCAGGAGCTCGTTCCCACCCTCCCTCCCACCTCCTCGCCCAACCTGGCTGATGATTCCTATGGCTCCTCTGGGGAGAGGGACAAGCCTGCCCCTCCTTGGGCAGCCCCCTGGGGCATGGAAGAGCTTTCCCTGGAAATAAATCCCTCCCCTGCAAGGCACAAAACCCCGAGTGCTGCTGCTCCAAGGGTTCGGTCTCCTTGGGCTGTGCCGGGGGTGCTGGGGGTAGTGGGCAGCTCCAGAGGGTGCTGGACAACCCTGAGAGGGTGCTGGAGGTGGTTGGCAGTCCCAGGAGGGTGCTGGGCAGCACTGTGAAGGTGTCGGGGGTGCTTAGCAGCCTTGTGAGGATGTTGGGGCTGGTTGACAGCCCCAGGAAGGTGATAGACAGTCCCAGGAGGGTGCTGGGGCTGGTTGGTAGCCCCAGGAAGGTGCTGGGGTTAGTTGGTAGCTCCAGGAAGGTGCTGGACAGTCCCAGGAGGGTGCTGGGGCTGGTGGTAGCTCCAGGAAGGTGCTGGACAATCCCAGGAGGGTGCTGGACAGTCCTAGGAGGGCGCTGGGGCTGGTGGTAGCTCCAGGAAGGTGCTGGACAATCCCAGGAGGGTGCTGGGGCTGGTTGATAGTTCCAGGAAGGTGCTGGACAATCCCAGAAGGGTGCTGGACAGTCCTAGGAGGGTGCTGGACAGTCCTAGGAGGGCACTGGGGTTGATTGGTAGCCTTAGGAAGGTGCTGGGGTTGGTTGGTAGCCACAGGAAGGTGCTGGACAGTCCCAGGAGGGTGCTGGGGCTGGTTGGTAGCCCCAGAAAGGTGCTGGACTGTCTCAGGAGGGTGCTGGACAGTCCTAGGAGGGTGCAGGGGATGATTGGTAGCCCCAGGAAGGTGCTGGGGTTAGTTGGTAGCCCTAGGAAGGTGCTGGACAGTCCCAGGAGGGTGCTGGGGCTGGTGGTAGCTCCAGGAAGGTGCTGGACAATCCCAGGAAGGTGCTGGACAGTCCTAGGAGGGTGCCAGGGCTGGTTGGTAGCCTCAGGAAGGTGCTGGACTGTCCCAGGAGAGTGCTGGGGCTGGTTGGTAGCCCTAGGAAGGTGCTGGGGCTGGTTGGTGGCCCCAGAAAGGTGCTGGACTGTCTCAGGAGGGAGCTGGATCTGGTTGGTAGCCCCAGGAAGGTGCCGGACAATCCCAGGAGGGTTCTGGGGCTGGTTGGTAGTTCCAGAAAGGTGCTGGACAATCCCAGGAGGGTGCTGGACAGTCCTAGGAGGGTGCCAGGGCTGGTTGGTAGCCCCAGGAAGGTGCTGGACTGTCCCAGGAGGGTTCTGGGGCTGGTTGGTAGCCCTGGGAAGGTGCTGGACAATCCCAGGAGAGTGCTGGGGCTGGCTGACAGCCCCGGGAGGGTGCTGGGCTCAGGTGGTGGCAGCCCAAGGCAGCGTGGCCGTGCCTGCCAGCCCAGATTGTTTCAGCCCAGCGCCCGCACAAGTGGGTTTGCTAAAGCTGCAAGTTGATCTCATGGAAGGAAATTGAATTGTCGGCGGGGCCGGGTTTTATCTGGGCTTTGGGCTCCGCTGCCTGGCTCGGCCTATTAAGGTTTGCTCGTCAGATTACAGACACAGCTTGGGGTGAGAGGTCACGTTTAAATCGTGCCTCTTTCCTTTCTCATCAGAGACAGTGGCACTGAGCGGCTGGGGAGGTTTGGGGGAGCTGGGGGTGGGTGGGTGAGTCCCTGGGCAGCTGCCTGTGGGCACTGCAGGGTGAGCTGGGAGATGCCAGGTGAGGGATCTCGTTCCTAAATGTGTTTTTCTCCCAGCCACAGATGTAGGTGACCTACTATTTTTACTCCCCCCAAAAAATAGGAAGGGAAAGGCAATGCTAAAAATGACCTTTCTCCTCTAATCACAGGGCTCTGGGAGCTGGAGATTTAAGGGAATTTATAAATAGAGTCAGAAGGTGCCCACTGATACCTAAAGTGAGGTGTGTGGGGACACTCCTCAGCACTCTGGGAAGCTGTGGCTGCCAGGACTGGCTGGAATGGGATGGCTGGCGAGTGGCTTGTTAGGGCTGATGGAGCCTGGCTGTCCCCTTCCTGTCCCCTCCAGCGCCCCTGGGTTAAGATTCTTTAATGACCTTAATCACCAGTTCATTTACAGCAGTCACTTTCCCCAGCGCTGCCCTCCCCCAGCACGGGAACGACATCTGCTCCCCCACATTGCCCCTGGAAACTGCTCCTATTCCACACCACAAAAAAATATCCAGGGCATTAAAGTCGGGATGTTTTATAGGGGAGCTGTCAGGCAGCTCCAATCCAGGCTCTGACCTACTTAAAAGTTGTCCTAATCAGGGGAGGCATTTGTGTGTGTGCTGAGTTCACATCTCCACTTCCATGTGTCACCCTGGCGCTGGGAAATGGAAATGGGAATTATTTACAGAACGGAGGAGTCACATTGTGGGAGACAAGGAGGAGGAGGAGGAGGAGGCAGGGGAGCAGTGCTGGGTGTCTGAGCAGGAAGGGCACTGGGAACAGCCCTGTGGGGATGGGAAGCAATGAAGATGAGGAAGGGGGTCTGGAATCAACCCTGGTTCCTCTCATTCGTGTTCTGCTGCACTGGAGCCATCTGGAAATGTGGGATGCTGTGGAGGCTGTGCCTGGAGGAGGAGGAGAAGGAGGAAGAGGGGTGCTCACACTGCCCAGCAGGGACAGGATTCTTGAGTTCAGTTACCTTTCCTGCCCCAGATTTCTCGAGGGATGAGCTGGGTGTGGCACCCCAGGGCTAACCAGGAGCTCCCAGCCCCTCCCAGGGCCTGAGCTGGCAGGGCTGTGGTGGGGGAAGTCACATTGGGGTGAAGGAGTGTCTCAGCTCACTGGGTGTCACCTGCATCCCATCCCAGATGTGTCCTCCACCCCAGGGAACACCTTGGAGCACAGATCCCAAGTCAGTGCCAAGGGATTTGGTGCCCCTCTGCTCTGCTGGGACAGCTCAGTGCTTCCAACAGCCTCCTCCTGGCATGGGCCAGGATCATCTGGATCATCTCCACGTGGGATTCCCCGTGCTCCCCACTCCCTGTCCAGTGTGTGCTGGGAGGGATGAGCCACCACTGACACAACATCCCAAATTCCCACAACATGTGCCTGCAGCCCGCAACAAGTCGGGAGATGGAGCATGGATAGATCAGCACGTCCTCCTTCCTCCCGGGATCAGGGGGAGGGAAAGGCCCCCTCCTGCCCTCGGGGTGCTGATTCAGCCTCCTGGGATGGTGTACCCAGCACAGTCACGGGGTGAGGGGCAGCTCTTGCCCCACAATGTGGGAGCACAACTCCCACAGGTCAGGATGGGATGCTGACATTTTGCCTGGCTCCCACTGGGATTCTGGGCACTGTCCAGGTGGGACAAACCTTGGGAGCTACCCCACACTGCAGGCACTACAGCAAGGAAAGGGGGCCTCTTTGGCAGGGCCAGGGATCTGCTGGGGAGGTGTTGGGAATTTAAATGTTCCTGAGGCCAAATCCCATTTCGATGTCACTGTTCAGCATCATGCAGGGAGGAAGGACACCCAGGTAGGGAATGGGGGCACCCAAGCAGGGAAGAGCAGCACCAGCCTCAAGTTCCTGGGTGTCAGGAGCCAGCCAAGCCCTTGTCCCTGCCCTGGTCATGGAAGTGAAGGCTTTGGCTGGAACATCCTGTTACCCTTGGTTCTTCTGGAACTTGTCTGTAATCACCCTTTGTGCCTACTCCCAGAGGCATTTGGACAAAATAATAGGAACTGAGGGGGAAATGGAGCTTCAGCCTCTTGGAGAAGGGACCAAACCAGGGCCTGCTGGGCAGTGCAGCCTCCCAGTCCCCAAATTCCTGCCCTTGCTCTCAAAGGAAGGTGGGACACTGGGACTGCAGACATCAAAGGGGCAGTTTAATGGGCTGTGCCCGGGGTATCTGCAGCTTCCCACTGCCCCCCAAGGCTCTCAATCCCTAATTAAACTGTGCACAGCATTCCTTCCCCATCACACCTCATAAAAACGGGAACCCACCAAACCTGGGCTGGGCTGCCCCAGGATAATGATCCAGCAAGGAGCTACTGCAGATTTGCAGAGAACAGAGACCCCGCCAGAGGCACTGGGACCTGAGGGGATCATGGGGCCTTCTTCCTGTGTCCTTTACTTTAGTTTATGTGCAAATAAGTCTGAATCCAGCATAATGAGAGGGAAAAACAACGGCAGAATTGGGGATGTGGCCTGGAGTGTGACCAAGGTGGTTCACAGGGCCACAAGAGCTGGGATCTGCAAGCACACAGCTGTGGAGGGCAGGGACAGCCCAGCTCTGTGGCTTCTGCCACGATGAAACCCAGGAATATGGCTGTTTTTTGGAGCCACAAGGCTGTTGGAAGTCAGGGATTCAGAGAACATGAGATGGGAATTTTAACATTGATTCTGTACAGCTCCCAATATGTGGAACTAAAATCTTCCAGGCTCCAAACTAAAATGTTCTAGGCCAGGGAAACATGGATCTCTCATTTTCTCTGCTCAACGGGAATGTAAGGAGTTTTTCTGGAGTAGCAGCTTGTCCCTTTGTCCAGACCCATCCCTGAAGGGGTTTAAAAAGCTGTGGCACTTGGGGACATGGGTTAGTGGTGGCCTTGGCAGTGCAAGGCCTTTTCCAAGCTAAATGGCCTTAGGACAGGGACTCTCCAAGCTGGAAAAGCTCTGGGTAAAGCTTGGTCAGGTCTTCCAGCGAGGGCAGGAGTCGGAGGGCTCTGCTGCTCTGGCCTGGGCCATCGTTCCTCTTTAATGTGTTTTACACATGTGATGAATATCAGAGGAATTTGTTTTTTAAAGCCTGTTTTGATTGAAATTGCACAGAAAGCGCCTCATGCTCGGGGCCTTCCTGTGAGTTATTATTATTTTTTTCATTTTGAGGCAAGATTATGTTTCTTAGGCAAACAGGAAAAACAACAGGGAAAAAAGGCTCTGTTTGTTTCTTTAGCTTGGAGCTCAATCTTGGAGCAGTTCCCTGTGGTGAAGACCATGGAGCAGCAGCACTGTGGCATCAGAGGGTCCTGCTGGTGGTGATGGTCGGTCTCCATGACCTTAAAGGTCTTTTCCAACCTAAATTATTCCATAATTCTGGGATTCTGGTACTCTGTGATGTGAGAGGAACCAGTTGGGGTAACACTGTTGTTCCCTAAATACAAACCCTTGTCCTTTGTCCTTCCTTGAGGTCCAGCTGTGCCCCCATCCCAAGGACATGCCTTGAGGTGGCCCCTGCAAACCCCTCCATGAAACTTTGGCAAGTGGCAAGCAGGATTTAGCCAGTGGGATACCTGGGGGAGGCATTTCCCTCTCTTCCTCCTCCTCTGGAGAAGGAGGAGGGGGTGACCGGAGCTGCTGGAGGCCCTGCAGGGTTTGGGGCCGCGGGTGGGAGCAGGAACCCCTCTTGGTGGGAACGAGGAGGCGTTTGCAGGTCATTTCAGCATGTTGTCCCAGTCAAATATTTGTCTAGTTAATAAATATATTGTTGTTTTTTGCAGCGAGGAAATGAGGAGACTGCGAAGAAAAATAATGAAAGGCCTTTCTTTGCAGCCCCCTCTCTGCGAGGAGCTGGATCAGGCCCTCGCCTTCTCCTTGGCCCTCCCGCTCCC
This sequence comes from Argya squamiceps, assembly GCA_037834095.1. NCBI lineage: Eukaryota > Metazoa > Chordata > Aves > Passeriformes > Leiothrichidae > Argya > Argya squamiceps. Next base: position 5,790,141 of record JBBMKD010000194.1, read on the forward strand.
AGAAACCCTGCTGTGGATTTCACAACGGCGTGATTGACAAGATTAGGAATTATCTCCCCCTCTCCCTACATATAAGGTTACTGCTGCTCCAGGCACAGTGTGAAATTCCCCTTGCCGGAGCTCATTAAATGGGTCAATGGACCCGTTCCAGCTTCTCTGCAGTTCACAAAGGGCTGAGTCCTGGCCACCCCACCAAACCCTGTCCCAGGCTGTTGACGAGTAAGTGCTTCCATATGGCTCACCTCAGCATCTCCCGAAAGATAACACACAGCTAATGGCTTGCAGATTCCACGGATGCTCGTCGGGAAACGCGCAGGGACGGGGGGCTCAGGGCTGCCTTCAATCACAGCTGATTGGGACCGAGGGGACCCTCGGGCTCCCTGCCAGCCCACGGCCCCCTCAGACCCTCCCCCGGGCTGGGGGCACCGGGAAAGGGCAGTGGGTTCATGGATTTGCCTCAGGAATTGGGAGCAGGAGAAGGGTGAGCGGCAGCTGCCGTCCCGAAAGCACCAGGGCTGGAGGGTGAAGTGGTGCCCTCTGAGCTTTCATGGATCTAAACAGCTCCTGGGATGAGGAACTGCAGGTATCCAACAGTGGCAGGAGCTGGTTCTTGTCCTGGATGCACCTCCAGGGCATCTGGATGCCTTCAGGCCAGAAAGCCACGGATGTGGTTTTGGTGATGTGAAGACAATAAAACGCAAGGAAAACATTCCATGTTTGCCTTTCTCCCTTTCTTTTGTTTCTAATGATACTTCAGAATTGGACATTGGGAAGAAGTTCTTCCCTGTGAAGGTGGGGAGAATGGATGGCATTCCCAGAGAAGCTGTGGCTGCCTCATCCCTGGAAATGTCTGAGGCCAGGTTGGATGGGGCTTGGAGCAACCTGGGATAGTGGAAGGTGTCCCTGCACATGGCAGGGTGTGGGATGGGATGAGCTTTAAGGTCCTTTCCAACCCAAACCATCCTGGGATTGTGGGATTCAGTGATTCAGTGATTCAGTGATTCAGTGATTCAGTGATTCAGTGATTCAGTGACAAGGACACTTCTCTGAATCACGTTTACTGTGAGGAACAAAATTACAAATTTCCCCCTGACATTCATCCCTGCCCATGAATCCCTGCAGAGCAGATGCTCAGAAACTCATCCTTGTCACCCTGCCACGGGCATGGCCTGGCATTTCTCCTCTCCCGCAGTTGGGTGGCTCCTGTCACTCCCTGGCACAGGGAACATCTCAGACGCACCCAAACATGCCATTCCAAATGCTGCTGTTGAATATTTGAGGATCCAATTCATATTTCATGAGCCCGTGTGCAGGATTCATGCGGCAGAGACACAATGGGGTCGGGAGCTCGTGTGAGTCAAAGCATCCCGGTGTCACAACAGGCGCCGTGGGGCGTGGGCGTCTCTGCTCAGGCTGCTCCAGCACCCAGCACTGCTGTCACCCTGTCCCCACCTGCAGGGAGGTGGTTTGAGATGCTCTGAGGCAGAAATCCCTGTGCTGGACTATGTTGGGACACAGCCACAGTTTGGCAAACGGGGTTTTCTCAGCTCCCCCAGCAGCTGAAGCCACCCAGCGATGTGCTGTTGTGATGCTGTAGGTGATGAAGTCTCCGGATGAAGTTCCTGTAATCCCCAAAAATGTCTGTGTGTGATACAGGAGGGTTCGGGAGGATCATCCAGCTCATGGAGCAGGGATGGAATGAGCTGCTGGAGGAGCTGTGCCCTGGGTGCTTTATGGGCTCCAAATTACCCAGCTTGACATCATCACCACCCAGTGAGGTCCCTGCACACAGGAGGGTATTTGTGTGACTGACAGCCCCTCAAAGCCCTGCTTCCAGATCCCAGCACTGATTTGCTGGAATCAGGAGGGTGGAAGTGCCCTGAACACCTTTCTGGGGGTTTCTGGCTCCCCAGAACCTGGGGCCCTGCTCTGAGGGGGGCTCCCAGGCAAGGCTCCACCTTTGCCAGGCTGGGCTGAGCCCCACTCTGCGTTCCCTGAGAACAGCATGGGGAAAGCCTGGCTGCAGGGAAGCTCTCCTTGCTCCGTGCTTCTCTCCAGGGTAATTCCACAGGTCTGTGCAGCACAGGCCTCTCAAAGGGAAGGCTCCCTCTGGAACCATCTTTTCCCCACTAGAAACATTCAGTGAGTGGCCCCACGACACTGTGGGATCTTCTTTTCCAGGTAAGCAGCATGAACAGCCGGACTGGGAGAGAGCAACTGTGGTCCCAGGAGGGAAAAGGGCATCCCTGTAATCCCTGAAGGCAGCTCAGCATTGGGGCTCTGCTTTCTGCCCTCCCTTCCTTCCGTGAGAGGCTGGAAACCCCCACCGCCGTCTGCTTTACACGCTGGAGCTGAAATAAATGAAATTACCTTTAATTATTCTCATTACCTTCCCCGGGAATGCTGTGGAGTGAAAGGCAGCATTTAGTTGTGAGCTACAGCAGGGCTCTGCCCTTCTTCCTGCCCCCCAAAACACTGCCAGGGGCCCCTGGCTCCTGCCTCCAGCCCCTGGACACACACGGAGCTGCTGCTCCATCCCGGCAGGATGAAAGGAGGGGACAGGAGGGGAAGGACCCGGACGGCGCAGAGGGCGAGGGGAGAGCCAGAGGGAGCAGGGGTCAGGGCTGGGGGCTGGCAGGGGTCAGGGGTCGTGGCCAGGCAGGGCTGACCTGCCCCTTTCCAGACCACCTCCAGCTGGAGGAACCCTCGGAGAGGGGGGAGAGGGGCAGTGCAGGGGAGTGGGGGGGTTCTCACACCTTCACGGCCCATCACGGATCAGCAGGAGGTGTCCGGCCACGGGGCACTTCCACCACACTGCATTCCCTGTTTGTCCATCCTGGGAGGTGCTGGGGGATGGATCCTTCCCCTCCACGACTGGGAAAATGGGACCCACTCCCAGACGGGAGGGGCTGCCTGAGCTCCCCATGCTTGGAGAGGATCTGCCAATTATTCTTCCCTGTTTAAGGATTTCTGGACCTGCAGCTTTGCGAGGTGCTGGCTGACACCTTCCAGCAGGTGTTTCCTGGGATATTTGAGTCCACAGGGTCAGGCAGGCTGACTCTGGGGGGGCTGTGAGGCTCCAAGGGGTTTCCTTATCACGGACACAAACCTCTTGTCTGTCCAGCAGTGAGTTGGGGCCACAGGGATCAGCAGCTCCCTGTTCCTCAGAGCAGGCACCACTTTGATACCCTTGGCTCTTCTTTCCCCACCTCCCAGTGCAGAAAAAGAGGATTTTCCTCTTCCTAGCAGCAAAACTGAGGAAAAAACCCCCATCTCCTCACCTGTGAAAGAAGGAGCACCCAGACTTGTGCACAGCAGAGAAGAAAAAGCAAATAACCCCCCCACACACCATGGGACTTCCCAAAATAGACCTTCCAAGAAATCTGAGATGTGGGGAAGGGGGACTGGGGGGGCTGGGAGCCCCATTCCAGATGGACACTGGGCCATTCTTCTGGAGCAGGTCTTGTTCCCCCTCCAAGGTCAGCCATAAGTGACACCAAACCCAGCAGGGCCTTAGGGAAGGAACCCCGAGACACGTTTGCTGTCAAATGGAATCTATTAACAGGGATTAGAGGCTTTTTCCCTCAATCCCCCTGTGACACCGTGATGGGCTGAAATTGCTGTGAAAACATCATTATTAAAAATGGGCCTATTAGTATTAGAATGGACAGAAGCTCCTTGCTAAATTTAGCAGCAGCCACCAGAGCAGGGAGCGGAGGGGAAATGGCACCAGCAGCCCCAGGAAAGGGGGTCTGGGAAACCTGGATGAGGCAGGAGCAGAGGGGGCTGGGGCATCACCAGCCCAACGCTCAGCACAGGAAGCAAAGTGTTTGTTTGGAAATGCAGCAAACACACCATCATCTGTGCTCCAAGTGCATCCAAGGAGCTGGAGATGTTCCAGACCTGCACATTGGGCTCCTTCAGGGAGCTGAGACCATCACCAGGGACAGAGGGATGCAGCTCAGGGGTTAGAGGTCTCTAAATGGTTTTAAGTGGAGGCTGGAGGCTCTCAGGAGCTGGGAGGAGTGTGTCCCCCAGGAGGACACATCCCTCTGCATCCCATGGGGACACATCCCATCCCCGTGCCTGTTGGAATGGAGGCTCGGCACTGCCAAGCACAACCTGCTGCATCCCAGGATGCCTTGAATCCAAGGAGAATCTCCTGGGCTGGAGAGCAGGAATTGGGCATGGGGAGAGCTGGGAGAGGCTGGCACAGCAGAGCCCTGATGGCACCAGGTCGGGCACGTGGGCCTCTCCAGGTTGGAGCTAATCCTTAATTCCCTGGAATTTTAGTCAAGTTATTTTTTATTGCTGGGAAAGCAATGAAATCACACTGATGATCCCTGCTGATTCCACACATAAATGGACTCCAAGGCCATCTGGAGTCTGATCCATGGGGGCCTCAGGGTTTGGGAAGTTCCTGGGATGTGGGATCAGCCCCTAGCTGCTGCATCCCATCCCAGTGGATGGGAACTTGCACAGCAATGAGCAGCACTTCCAAATCTTCACCTGCGTGGGGACAGGATGGACACGGCTTTGTCACAGTGTGTAACCCCTGAGGGACACAGGGCAGCCTGGGGAGACCCCCACGCCCCATGGATGAAAAACAGGCTCCACAATTTGGGAAGCACCTCTCCAGAGCCAGCTTGATTTTGTGGGAGGGCTCAGCCTGAAATTGTTGACAGGTTGGTTTTCCTACTGTGAAATGCAGTTTTATGGAAATCAAAGTGTTCCTGGGGAATCTGCTGGTTCTGACAAAGTTTTTGAGAGGAATGTGTCTGAACAAATCACTTTAACTCCCTTGCTTTATTTTTCACAGAGGTAAAAATAACTCCTTGGATCTTTAGGTGCTATAAATCCCATACAATACAATTAATCTAATATTTATAATATCGCATCTCGCATTGACTTTGTCAACTGCAACATTTAGCTGTTGACAAAAGGACTCAAAAATTCTCTTTCATAAAGCAGCCAGGCTCGCTTCTGGAATCTGAGCATGGAATTCCTCATGCAGGGGAGGTTCTGCTTGGGAAACAACCTGAGGATAAAATCCCCAGAGCTGGGGATGGTGGTTTGGGGGGCTGGTGGTGCTCAGCCCCCGAGGGAGGGACTGGGGGTAGGTTTGAGGGCTGAGCCTCCACACAGCACCCCCCAGTCAGATTTCCAGGGATTTAACCCGAGTTTGTTTAGTCCCAGCCCTTCCCAGCCTGCTGCAGAGCACCAGATGGTATGCGATCCCCAGCCCTAAATGTTGGCTTTGATAATCAGCTCCATGTCATTAGGATAATTAAGGCTCATTTGTGTGCAGTCTTTTCTTCGATGTTTGTGCCTCTCCTTCCTTCCCTTCCTCCCTACCTCCCTTCCTTTCTTTTGCTTTCTTGATCCTTCCCTTCCCTTCCCTTCCCTTCCCTTCCCTTCCCTTCCCTTCCCTTCCCTTCCCTTCCCTTCCCTTCCCT
>JBBMKD010000194.1:5806010-5816553 GCA_037834095.1 Argya squamiceps
GGGAACTCCCCAACCTGTCCCAGCAGCTGGAGGTGAGCAAGGATCTCTGCACAGGCTGGGGGCTGTCCTGGCAGTGGGGTCCCTGCTCCATCGGTGTCCCCACCCCTTGGAGAGCCCGCCCCACCCTCGGACACACAGACACACACCTGGCCAGGACCAGGAGTGATCAGACAGTCCCCCCGCGGGGCTGGCAGACAGCTCCTGCTCCGCGCGGCTGAACATTCCTTTAACAGGAATGTTAGAGCAGGTTTTGGGATCCCTGGAGCGGCTGCGGGGTTGGCTCCCGCAGCACAAACCCCACAGAGTTCTGGGGGTGACAACGAGGTGGAGAAAAAACCAACAGAGCTCCGGTAAAACCACTGTCCGGGCTCCGTGGCCAGCAGCGATCCCGCTGCCGGCTCCGGCATTCCCATGCCACCTGCATGGGAATGAAGGGAAAATAGGACATCAATTACTCCGGGCAGGGATGGGAATGGTCCTTCGGGCGGGCTGGGAGGGCTCACCCAGGTGCTGGTTGCTCACACCTCACATCGGGTGAGCAAAATGTTAATTGGGAAGGTCCAAAGTTCCAGCCCTGCTCGTTGCTGCGGGAACGCGAGGTGACAGCGGGGAAATGGCCACCAAATGTCACCCCTGTGCCAGTCCCTGGGATGCAGGACCAAGCTGGGCAAAGCCCCAGGCTGCTGGGCAAGGGATAGGGACACATCCCGCCGGGAGAAGGGTCAAAGCCAGCAGAGAGGGACAGAGACAGGAGGGGGACGGGACGATCAATGCAGGATGTGACACTGCAGCCCCTGACCCAGCTGCTGCTCAAACACACCAGGCCACAAGTCCCTGGCATTCCCACGTCTCTCAGGGTCAGGTTCACAGCAAAGGTGAAGTCAGGGAGCCCTGACAGCTCTTCATTCAATCCCTGGGAGAGGGAGGAGTTAAAATCTTCGAATTTCACCTGAACATTAAACTGGAAAAGCTGTTATTTAATAAATAAAGGAATTGTCTTTAAAAAAACCTCACACACAAGGCTTGGAAGTGTTTTTTGAAGCGTTTTGGTATGATTTTGATGCTTCAGCTCAGAGGAAAAATGCTAAAACTGAACTGGGACCCCTGGACCTCGCAGTGTTTTCATAATTATTCACCAAACACGTCGATGAAATATAAATGTTTCCACAAAGCCCTTCTAGTGTGTGGAATCAGCATTTCCTGACTCCAGCATTCCACTGGAAAGTGTTTGGTCACCTCTCAAAAATGCCTCCTCTGAGCTGATCATACCCACCCTGCCCCTGCTGTCCTTTTCCTTGGAGCACCCAGGCTGCTGCTCCCACCCCAGCTCTGTGCAGAGGATGTTGGATGGGGGGTGAGGAAATACTGGAGAAGCTCAAGTGGATAATTTTAATCTCCTTCTGCTGGGAAGCAGAAGGCTGGGGGCTGTTCTCAAGCTCAGAACCCCTTGTTTTGCTCTGCCACTCCCTCCCAGGCTCTCCCAGGATTCCAGCATTGTGTTGGGATCCCAAAATGTCTTGGATCAGACCAGGAGGCTTCTCTATTCCACAGGGAGTAGCCAGAGTGGGAGGTCTGGGGGTCAGAGGGATGAACCCTGCTCCAGGTACCCCCCAGGACACCTCAGACCTGGGGCAGCAGCCAGCAGTGCCACCTCCACGGCTTCCTCAGCTCAGGCAGGAGTTGGGAATCTCTGTGATGGGGTGAGCCACAACATTTTCTCTCCCTTTAGAGACTTCTCAGCCTCTTTACCTGGAGCATTCCTGGTTTTGTGATGTTTTTGAAAGGCCATGGTCCAGCAGAGGGAATCAGCAGAATCCTTGTGTTTGTCTCCCTGTGCTGCTGAGGGGACACAGAGGGAATTGGGATGGCCCTGGTGAGTGGAGGGTAAGGTGGTAAGAGATGGATGGACTCCACGAGACCCTCCGCGGGGCTCTTTGGGAAGAATCCTTTCAATGTGGTGGAGCTGCAAAGTCCTGAGCTCTGCAGACTCCTGGCTCTTGCCAGGGCTCTGCAGCCTCCCCAGCTCCCCGTGCCAGCTCCATGGCTGCTCCCAGTGCTGGGGCCACGAGCTCTGGCAGCCGGGAGCGAGCGCTGGCACGGGGAGCCAGGCCATCTCACCTCTGGTGATTAATTATCCCCTGAGCCTGCCGCCTCCTTCACCTCCAGCCATAATTCAAAGGTTCTTTAAAAAAGCCGTGTTTTTCTTCTCCCTGTACCATTTAATTAGTTACACATGTCCCCGGGACAAGTTGGGTTTGTTGTTTTTGGTTTTTTTTTTTTTTTTTTCCTCTTTAATGGAGCACTTGGAAAATTAAAAGGAAAAGGTGATAAGGCTTCCTCATTCCCGGCTGCCCTCTGCTCCCGGCTCCCGGGGTGTTGGTCCCTTTATTCCTGGGGATGGACGGGGGTGCCCGAGGTGCCACCGGGAGGTTTTTCCAGGGGGAGCAGCCCCTGATCTCTGCCCTGTGTCCTCCCCGAGGGGCTGGAGGGATGGTGGGTGCTCGTCCACTGCTGCTCCGGGTGGGAAGAGCCCGGGAGGAGCTGCCCACACCCCACTGCTCCACGTTTCCAGGGCAACACCAGGTAAAACTGCCCTGGAGCCATTTGCATTACCTGCTCCTTCCCCACCTGCACCCACCTTCGGGAAGGAAAGGAGGAGAAAATCCCAAACCCGCCTGGAAGGAGCAAAACCCAGAGCAGTCTGGCCCAATCCTGCTCCTGTGGATGATGCCAGCCTTTTCCCCTGCTTTCTTGCACTGCAGCAGGATCCAACTCTGCTCCAGGTGAAAACTAGGGCTCCTGTTTCCCATTTGTCTAAGTAAACATCTAAATTCCTATAAATATCTCCATATATAGAGATATCTCCTCCTGTGCAGGACTCCCCTCAGTCCTCACGGCTTCAGTGGATTTCTTGTCGAAGATCAACATAGAATTCCTGAATGGTTTGGGTTGGAAGGATCTTAAAGCCTGTCTCAAGGAAGGCAGGACCTGCCAACAGCCCTGCTGGTGTTCCTTCAGCTCCAGGCTGGCCACCCTTGGCCATCCCCAGGAAAAGGGACCCTCTTGAGTGAGGGGCCGTGTCTGTTCCCCCACATCCTGGCCAGAGAATTTGGACCCAGCCCAGGCTCTGCTTGTTCAGGATATGCTGTTCCCTGCCAATGCTCCAACACTTTTGTTTCCATCCAAAAACACAAGACAAAACACAAGAGGGGAAAAACTCAGGCGGCCTCAGCCCAGCCGCGGAGCGGGTGCTGTGGATTCATCTGGAGTGAAATCTGTCTTTGGAGATAAGTGCAGGAATTCAGCCTGGGATGAGGGGTTTGCAAAGCCCCTGCCAGGAAATGTGTGCTTTGATGGAGGAAAAATCCGCAGCTCAGCTGTCTCCTCCCCATTACCACCATGGCCTGTGCCCAGTGTCCTGCACACTGCCACTGGCAGGTGGCACAGGGGACACAGTGGCCAGCTCATGCCATAGCCCCCCTGCTTCCCTCTGCAATGTGGGGGTGCTTCCAGGCTCTGCCAGCTCTCCCCCAGACTTTGTCCCCACGCTGGATGACCTCAGTGTCACATCACTCCATCTCCCTTGGAATCTCATGGCTCCCATCCTGGTGGGAGGTGGTGGGGGAGGTTTCAGCTCCTCATTGAGGCACCCCCAAATCCACCCGAGCCTCCAACCTCAAAACCATGGGGGGATGAGCCCTGAGCCCCCTTCCCAGTGAGCTGGAGATGAGTTCTTGCTGGAACACACCCAGTCCTACTCCATGCACTGCCGAGCTCCGGCCCCACCACACTCCACATCCCTCACCTGCCTGGAGTGGGAGAGAGGAAAGAAAAGAGGAGGGAGAGACAGGTCCCCAGGAAATTAGGATTTATGGTGACTCGTGACAAGTGCGAGGGACTCACAGAAACCTCCAGGTTTTATGAGCAACGTTTGAGGCTTGACTGGCTGCTTAAACACAGCTCAGCTAATCCCAGCACAGCGTATCCAGCACAAATTGGAAAAGGTTTAGTGGGAAGACAAGGGGAAAATGAGAGCATAAAACATATTTTACATCGTGTCAGAGGAGTATGTAATTTAGAGTCAAAGGATGTTAAACAAACCTCAGAGGCAGCCACGGGAGCAGAGATGGAGCAGAGGAGCTTTGGGCAGCCATGGGGGGATTCTCCAGAGCATGGAGAAAGGGATCAGCTGGGGGTGGCATTTCTGCTCCTCTCCAGAGACATCCTGGCAGTGGGACAGCACAGGAGGAGAATTCCCAGGACTCTTCATTTTTACCTGGACCCCTCCTCGCTGGGCTGTGTCTCTGCCTCAGCCCCTCCTGTGCTACCCCAGCTGGGGAATGGCTTCCCACTGCAGGGTTAGATGGGATATTAGGAGGAAATATTCCTGTGAGGGTAGTGAAGCCCTGGCACAGGTTTCCCAGAGCAGCTGTGGCTGCCCCATCCCTGGAAGTGTTCCAGGCCAGGCTGGAGTAACCTGGGATAGTGGAAGGTGTCCCTGCCCATGCCAGGGAGTGGCACTGGATGGGTCTTAACCTTCCAACACAAAGCATTCCATGGTTCTGTGGCAGGCACAGAGCTCCCAGCCCCCAGAGAGTCCAGACAGGCGCAGGCAGGTGGCTGTGCCATCTACGTGCTTCCCTTGGGATCAGCCCAGAGCATCAGCTCATCCAGCTGCTCCCTCTCACCTGCCCGTGGGAGGAGGTGGAAACCAGCCCAGGTGGGAGCAGCCTTGGCGGTGGCAGCACAGCCTTTGCTGCAGGGGCTCTGGGAAGCTGCATTTCCTGGAGAAAGGAGCTTCCCTCTCCATCCTCCTCCATTAGCATTGCTGAAGAGAAGTGTCAGGTCCTGGCTGGAAGAAGAGCAGCTCTGGCAGGATAATGAGCAGCTGCAGGCCAGGCTGGGCTCCCAAAGGCTGTAGGAGCTTGGGGGTGATCCTTGTTTCCCCTCCCTGGCTGCCCTGTCCCGTCCCTGCCAGGTGTTTCTGTGCTGGTGCCAACACCTCGTCACCTCCCTGCCATGACCCTTTTCCAGCAATGAAGTGCAATTAGGAAGCTGCTTTTTCCCTGCTGTGTCCAGCAGCTGCTTCCCTCCACTCCGCTGGCTCTGACCTTCCTCTTCTCCTCTGCCACGGAGCAGCCCAAGGCCACCAGGAACGGGCAGAGTGGAATGCTGGATTGTCACTCCTGAGGACACGGTGTCTCCAATCCCCACTGCTCAGCCACAGCCAGGGGTGGCTCTGGGGGGTCAGACAAGCCACCCCCCTGACCCACAGAGCTGTGTGGTGCCTCTGTGGCTTCCTGCCTGGAGAAATTCCGGCTTTTCTTCACCAAGGGCTCCGTCCTGGCTCTCCCCGGCAGCCGCAGGCTACCAGGAAATTTATTAGACTTGTAAAACTTCAGGGCTCAAATCTAATTGTCTCCTTCTCCCCCTGCCCCCTAGAGGGAAGCTCCTGGATTTAAGCCCCAATTCCAAGCCCAGCCAGCGTGTCAGCACTCAGAGTTCAAAGTCAAATGAGCCATTTGTGCCAGGGCCAAGGGATAATTACAGCTCCTGCGGGTCAGGGACCTGCAGCAGCTCCTGTCCTGACAGAGGGGCACCATCCCTTGTTTGTGGACACCAGTCCAGGTTCACTGGAGCTGACTGGGATAGAGCTGAGACATCCCAGTTCACTGTGACAGCAGGAATGTAGTGTTTGTTCAACAGGCAACCCCTGGATGCAAACACAATTCCTCTGCCAAGGGCTCTGCCCAACCCCAAAATTTGTAGAGGGTCACAGAAACATCTGTGAGGGCACTGAGGCTGGATTAATGGCATGAGGGCTTCCAGCACAGCTGAGTTTGCTCAGCCAAACAAAGCAGCACCTGATGGGTGGGAAATGGAGGTGGATGGGGATAAAAGGTGGTTCAGAAATGAAGGAGCTGAAGGGTTGGTTTGGGATTTAATCCCAGTCAGGAACTCAGCCCCCCAGTGATACAGGGTTGGCCGTTCCTCCAAGTCTTTTGGGGAACAAGGACACCCCTGTGCTTGGGATGAAAGCTGCCTGTGGAATTGAGGGCTGGAATGGGAATGGCTCTTGCATTGGGGAAGTTTTGGGCTGGACCAAAACTGGTGAAGCCATGGAAGAAGGGATGTTCTATTGCAGGCTTGGGCATGATCCAAGTGCTTTTGCCCCTGTAGTTCCCTGCAGATCTCCTATCCTGTGCCCTTGCTGAGCCTGTTGTTCCTGGCTGAGCAGTGATGGGACTCTGTTTCCAGCCCTGCCTGCTCTGAATCCCCACAGAGCATGAGGCTTTTTGTGGGGCTGAGTGCCTTCATCTGATCCCCTGACTGAAAAGTCGCCCAGAGCTCCCTAAATCCCTGCAGCCTTTCCCGTGGCTTCACACAGGCTGTTTAATTGGGCAATTCTGTGCTTATCTGTGTGTTATCCTGGCAGGGATAGGGCTCCATGGCAGGCTGTAATCCCAGGTTCTCTGTCACCGGCTCCATCAGCCACAGCCACTGGGGGTTTGTTCCCTGACACAGCCTCATTCCAGCAAATTATAAACTCCAGGAGATTTTTGCAGCTCTGCTTGGGGCCCACCTGCCAAGAGCAATCCCATTACCCTCCTTGCTTCCCTGTTGAAGATAAACTTTATTTTTCCATTCCTCAACTTTCCCTGAGCCATGCTGGCTGTGGCAGAGCTGCTGGGCTGAGCACATTCCTTCCCTGCACATCCCATCCCCATTCCAGCTTGGAGGGGGTGGAAATGATGCCATGGGGGTGCTGCAGGGCAAGAGCACCATCCCTGGAAGTGTCCAAGGCCAGGTTGGGTGGGGCTTGGAGCCACCTGGGGTAGTGGAAGGTGTCCCTGCTTGTGGCAAGGAAGGGAATTAAATGGGCTTTAAGGTCTCTTCCAACCCAAACAATTCCATGATTCCCAAAAGCTGATGTTGAGCCCAGGGAATGCAGCTGCTGCTCCTGAGGGCTCAGACCTCGCCCCACTGAAGGATCTCCCACGTGGGATGTGAACTTGCAGCCTTCCCTGACTCCTGGTTTCCTGGGCCTCGCGAGCTGCTCCCCAGCAATTTGCAAATCAAGAAAGGAAGTTAAAATTCCGTCTCCAGAAATAGCTGATTCCTGGGTTTGCAGCTTGTCTGGGAGCTGCTGGCAATTTTGTCATTTGTAGTTGGGAGAAGGGAGGGGTGGGGGAAAGGAGAGAAATAAGAAAATGCAAAATCCAATGAGGGCAGAATGCTGAAGTCTGGATGGAGCCAGGAATTACAGGAGGAGCCCAGGAAGATGCTTGGAGGTGTCCAACACCCTCTGAGCCATGATCCCCAGGCACTGTGCCATGGAGGGAGGTGACAACAGCCCCTTCCTGGACAGCTCTGCCATGCCAATCCATCACAGTGCCTCTCATCCAGAGAAATGAATGGATACAGCACCGGGAGTTGATCAGGCGTGATTTATGGGGAGGGATTAAAAGAACTAAATATCCAGAGCTGGGTGGGGAGATGTTTAAAGGAAAGGGCGCGTGTGTGCAGGCAGGGAGTGAAAAGTGTAATAACACTCTATAAATATTTGAAGGTGGAGGCACCAGCAGCAGATTGATTTATTTGTGGCTGTGGAAATGAGATGAGGCTATGGAAGAGGGATGAGAGAAGGCAGAGCAGTTTCCCTGAGGAAGCAGCACGGATCCCATCAGCTGGAGGCAGGTGGAGGTGCTGAGAGGACGCAGGGAACGTGGGATGCCTGATTTGGGCTGAGTGGACCCTGCTGCTCTGGTTCAGAGCACAATGCTGGTGGGGATGATCTGGACCTTGTCGACTCCATCAAACTCAGCTCTGCGAGCTTTTCCATTCATCTCTCTCCAAACAGCACCCAACAATGCCTGAACTGTTCCTCCTCCTCCTCCTCCTCCTCCTCTCCCCCTCCCTTCCCAGCGCCTTGTGCTGCCAAGCTGTTCATGTGTAAGAAGAACATCTTGGGCATCCGAGTCCTTCCCGCTTCCTTGGCGGCCCCCTCCCAGCTCGGTGTCACGTTGTCCCTGCCGAGTGTGCCACGCTGGGTGGCAGAGCCTGGCTGGCATCGGCGGCGCCGCGAACGCGACAGATGGGAGCGAGGAAGGCTCGCCTCGCCTGTGCCAGGGTGAAAATGGCTCAGCTGCAAATGAATATTTCCAGAAACCTCTCCTTCCCTGCTTTATAATTATGAGCAGATTTTTTTTTTTTTTTTTCTTGGGGATAAAAGGGAGGCTGGTTTCAAAAAAGAACTGACCCCATGTGGGAAGAACGGTTTTTCTTCTTGGAAAAATTATGGTGCCTTAAGCGAGTTTAACTCTTCTGCTTCCTCCAGGCAGGAGAGGATTCTCTGCATCCAAATTCCCATCAGTCAGCTCCGAGGCTGAGGCTTGGCTCTGGCAACCTCCCTGCACAGGAGCAGGAGGCTGTTTTAAACCAGCCAGTTCCTCTTTCAGGCTCTGTGTGTGGGGGGCTGTGACCCCATGGGAAGCCCCTGCTTGGAAGCTCCTGGAGCATCTGTGGCAGGCAGGGTTCCACACATGAAGGGCTCTGGGAGCGTGACTGGGAGGCACTGGTGGGAGGTGGGACACGGTGGTGTTGCCTGGTGATGGATGTGGATGTCCCTGCTCTGCTCTGTGGTGCCCACCAGGGCTATTCCATGAGGAATTCCAGCTGGGGAGACCACTCAGGATTGGGTTTGTGTGTGGAAACCCAATCTGGAATTCTCTGGAGGGCATCTGGTGATGCCCAGTGAGGGCTGGGCTGAGCACTGGGCTCCATCCCATGTGTGGGAGCTTCTGCCAATGCTCATTCCATGGGGATGGAGGGAGGGGAGGCAGCTGGGAATGAGCTGGGAGATGTCCATGGCGACATCACACGATTCCATGGTCACTTCACACACGTCCATGGTGAGGTCACACATGTCCATGTCACATCAAACATTCCCATGGTGGCATCACACACATCCATGATCACCTCACACATGCCCATGGTGACATGACAGATGTGCACAGCCAGGTCAGACCTGTTCATGTCACATCACACAAATCCACATTACACAAATCCATGGTCACACCACACGTGCCCATGGCCACGTCATATATGGACATCACACATCCATGTCACATCAAACATTCCCATGGTGGCATCACACACATCCATGATCACATCACACACGCCCATGGTGACATGACAGATGTTCACAGCCAGGTCAAACCTGTTCATGTCACATCACACAATTCCACATTACACAAATCCATGGTCACATCACATGTGCCCATGGTCACGTCATACAAGTCCACATGGTCACATCTCACAATTCCATGATCACATCACACATTTCCATGCTCACAGCACCATGGAATGTCCATCCCACCCTTGTGCTCACCAGAGCATCGTGGCCAGGTGTGACCAGCATCCCACAAGCTGGGAGCTCTGGGACACAGGACCCCCTTCCCTCTATCCAAACCACCTCCACTGTGTCAGAAACGCCTCAGAAAATTCGTGTGACAGACACCAGAGGCAAAGGGGTCTTTGGAAGTTTTCCCCAGCATGAGGGAAGCTCTTGAAGTTGATTCCTAGAACAGGCACCTTATTAGGGAGCGTCGGGGCGAACTTTGAACAGCTCTTACACGGAAACAGATCTGCCTCTCGAGCAGCAGTTTGCTGTGTTCCTTTTGATAACGATAATGATCTTACATTGCGGCGCTGCCTTTCATCTCGCCCGATCTTAATGAGCTTTACAGACAAATGTGCAAGCGATACGGGCAGATCCATTCTCCCGACAATGCCAGCACTGGATGTGGCAGGTGTCTGGGAATCAGCCCGCGCCGGAGCGGGAGGGACGGGGGTTTGTTTTGATTCCTCCTTATTTATCGAAAATGCAGGCAGCATTTTGGAGAAGTGGGATTTGGCAAGCTTGGATTTGGCCAGGACAACAAAGTTGTCTTTCTGTCTTTCCTTTTGGAGCTGTTCCTCTCCTTGATCCATATTTCAGCTGTGGTGGTGCCAGGGAAGGGATCACTTCCCGGCGGCTGGAGCGGCTGCCTGGCGTGGAGGCTCACGGCTCCGGGGCTCTGCTGAGTGTTTTGTGTGTTTCAGAGGTGCCAAGAGCAGGGAGATGTGCCAGAATAGCCCGTGGCCAGTGCCCACAGAGCTCAGCTGGGCTTGATCAGGTGCTGCATCCATCACAGCCTCTCCCTGCGGTTCTGCTCCCAGTTTTTTCTCCCTGTTTCTCACCCTCGCCCCAAACGACGGGGTGGGATCTGCTCCCTCATTCAGCAGGATATTTCCAGCCACTGTGGTGTTCAAGGGTAGAGGCATCACCTTGAATGACAGGCTGTGTGTCCCCGGAGTCTCATCTGTTCCCAGTTCATCAGACCAAATTTAGCATTGCCATGAGGAGCAGTCCCCCTGCACAGCACATCTCCCCCGTCTCCCCCATCTCCCCTCTCTCCCCCATCTCCTCCATCTCCCCCATCTCCCCCATCTCCCTCATCTCCCCCATCTCCCCCATCTCCCCCATCTCCCTCATCTCCCC
>JBBMKD010000194.1:5816653-5826698 GCA_037834095.1 Argya squamiceps
CTCCCTCTTCCCCATCTCCTCCATCTCCTCCATCTCCCCCATCTCCTCCATCTCCCCCATCTCCTCCATCTCCCCCATCTCCTCCATCTCCTCCCTCTCCCCTCCATCCATGAGGGCACTGCTCCATTCCTCCCCATAGCAACCAGCTCAGGATCCAGCCTTCAGTAGAGAGTACAGGCAGGAGCTGGGAGCATCCCCATGCCCCCAGGTTCAGTTTTGGGACGGTATTCTGCCTAATGATCCCAGGCCAAAGGGAAATCTGCTGCTGCTGCTCAGGTGTTGCTGGAGCCTCCTGCCTTCCCCATCCATAGGGCTGGAATCCTTCTCCTCCTCATTCAGGATTTTTTCTCAGGAAATAGCTGTTCCCCCCATCCCAGCACCCAGCCAGGGCTGTGTGTGGATGGTGCTGTCCCTCCCATCCTGGGGACATCCCACCTTGTTCAGGATGTGCCCCACTCCTTTGGGGTCTTTGGTTCACAAATGCTTTCAACCCTTTGGGTTTTGTTTGGAAGCAAATTCCTTTTCCCTCCTCTGTTTCTCTTTCTCTCAAGCTGACCTCTTTTGAGAGCCTTTTTATCCTCCTGTATCTCCATTTCCACCTCTTTTTTGGGGCGCTGTGGTGGGGTTAGCCCTTCCTTTGCTGTCTAGGGTTTATAAAAATGCTGCTGCTCAGGATATTTGATGTTAAAAGCAAACCCTAGTGCCCTCAGGAAATAGTGCCATGTCCCTGACAGACGGCCCACAGGAGGCTGGTGTGGGACATCCCCCCCAGAGGTTTTGCTCTCATGTTTGCTCCTGAGGTTTTAATTCCCTGGGGAGTAGAGAAGTCAGAAATGGGTCTGGGGGGAAGATATTTTGTGGCCAACGAGAAGGGCCCTGTAAGGGGATGAGATAAAAGCTTGTTTGCTCTAATAAAAATTCATTAGTAAAGCTGACTGACAGCAAAGGACACAAACACTGACTCTTCCAAGTGCTGATGTGTGATGGGAATGCTGCAGTGGTTATCAGGACAGTGCCTGTGGATTTGGGGTTTGTCCAGTCCAGGACTGTCAGGCTGATGTGACCATTCAAGTGGCATTTGGTACCCCTGCCCCATCCATGGAAGTGTCCAAGGCCAGTCTGGACAAGGCTTGGGCAAACCTGGGAGAGTGGGAGGTGTCCCCGCCCATGGCAGGGGTGGGATGAGCTGAGCTTTGATGTTGTTTCCCACCCAAACGTTTCTGGAATTCCATTCTTGGAAGAGCTGCCCTGACTCTGGGGCAGCTTCCATGGATTTTCTGTGTTTGCAGCCATTGCCTCACCCTGACTAATGGGCAGTGGCATAAAAGGAAGCAGTTTGCAGGGAGTTTTGGATCGTCCAAGTGCAGTCTGGTGGCCTTGGCTCTCTGCTTGTTTACATGGAGGCAATTGATGCTGCCACATTTGTGTTTGGAGCACTGTGAGAAAGGCTGAAATCCCTCCAAACCTGTTTTTTTGTTTGTTTGTTTTGTTTTTTTTTTTTTCTCTGAGAATTAGAAAACCACAAGAAAAACCAGAAGAAAAGCTCACAAAATAGACAAACACAACCAGGCTGGGGAGTGTTTTTATCCATGTCAACTTCCATAAAGCTCCTCTCTCCTCTATTCTCCCACCCAATATGAGCATCCCTTGGGGAGGAATCGGCTGTTGAAATTTGGGATGCAACCAAGGGGGATCTGGTTACATCCCAGGGCTCAGGAGAGGATCCTGCAGCTCCAGAGTTGTTGGAAAAACCCAGCTCTATGGAGATGGGGCAACTGAGAGGCATTTTTAAAGATTTTAGTCCATTATCAATCTCATAGAAGGGTGAGACACAGGAGATGTAAAAGTCAACACCGTTCTATCAGAAGCAAACCTATTTCCTTATTAAAATACCTTATAAATGTTTTTCAGCCTACTAGCTTTTGCCACACAATGCTGCTAATACTTCTAACACCAATCACCTATTATTTTACCCCACATGGTCTTGCTACAATGCATCTTTCACAGTTCTAATTCTCCAAAATATCTGGTCTGTTTGCAAGGCCATCATTTGAAACTTGTTTCCAGTTCAATTTCCCTCTCAACAATATCTTCCCTATTCCATGGCCTTTGTGAGTCAGCACACCTTATCTCAGAGTTTGCATACGGATGTACAAGACTCTGTGAGCTTTCAGTCAGGCTTTGAGAACCCTCTACAAATCCATTTCTCACACGGAGTGGATTTTTTTTCCCTCTCTCCAGCTCCAGCACAAGGCCTGTGGTGCCAGCATTGAGTTTAATGCCCAATTAGTCCCTCTCACTTCCCAGTTAATGGCTGTGGTTGTTGCTGAGTGGGAGCCTTTGGGATCCATCAGCTCCTCTTCCTCCTCCTCTGCCCAGCTGGCTTGGGCCAGCTCCAGGGCTGCTTTTGGGGGCTGCCACTGCTGAGAAATCTGGCCTGAGATCCCTCGGGAATGGGAGTGCTGCGTTTGCTGCCTCCAGGTGATCCATCATCCCAGGTTTTGCCTGGAGGAGGAGGGACAAAGGGAATAACTGGGACAGAAAGGCCACAGCCTAACGACCACAGGCAGGGGTGTGAGGATTTCTGTGGAAAGATGATTAATAATCGAGGAAAAAGGTGCCTCCTGGCTGATGCCAAACAAGGCTCCAGGGGTGAGAGGTTTTCCATGTTCTGGGTGTGAGCTCATGGCTTGTCCCACATGTGAGAGATCTCACAACTGCTGGGTGCATCCCATCCCTCCTCCTCCAGCCCCAGCATTCCCTCATCTCTCTGGGATGTGGGAAGATGCTGAACCCACCTTTCCTCCCCTCTTGAGTATGGAAAAGCAGCATCCAGCAGCTCTTGCAACTTTGTTAGCAGGGAAAAGAGCAAGTGCCAGCGAATTTTGCTGGCTCCTCATCGTCTCTGGCATGGGAATAGTGCTGGGACTCAGGCT
Source organism: Argya squamiceps (assembly GCA_037834095.1). Lineage (NCBI taxonomy): Eukaryota > Metazoa > Chordata > Aves > Passeriformes > Leiothrichidae > Argya > Argya squamiceps. Next base: position 5,819,590 of record JBBMKD010000194.1, read on the forward strand.
GAATTCAGCCAAATTCCTTAATCCCTGAAAGTGGGGAAAACTCCTCTCTGCCTTGGGCTTTGTGCTTGGTGTCTGGACCATGCACCAGAGGTGGCCCAGAGGTACAGGGGCATTGTCACCCCAGATGTGCTCATGATATGAGCAGTATGAACTCATAACACACAGGTTTGATGACTGGAATTTGGTGACCTTAAAAGGTCATTTCCAACCTTAACAATTCCATGGTTTATAATCCCCCTCTCCCTGCACTTTTGGGGTTTAAAAACCTGATTTTACCAGAGGTGGTTAATGCCCCCTCCCAGCTCCTCCAGCAGCCAGGTGAATGTCACCGGCCCTGTTCTACGGGCAGAGGGGACACTCGGCCTGTGGAGAGCCAATGTCAGAGGCAGGGTCACACCCCGAGAGCCAGTCCGTCCTCTGCTCCCTGCAGCAAGGATTTTTCTTGGAGCAACATCCCCCCTGTGTGAGCTGGGGCTATAAAGAACCGATAAAGCGCTGCGCAAGCCAAAGGAAACGGCGTCGTTTAAAACCCGCGCAAGGTTAAAAGGCACGGGGAGGACACGGAATGTGCGCATGGATGGCGGCAGAGCTGGCAGATCGCACCCAGGGGCTGCAGAGCGCCAGCCAAATCAGCCAAGAGCAGAAGGAACAGGGAAATCGGGCTCCTCACCTGCTCCAGGACTGTCCCGGGGGGGGGATGCAGATCAGCTGCGCGCCGCCGCCTTCCCCAGGGAAAAGCTGACGGATCGGTTTTTCCAGCGCCAGCCGTGGCCCTGCAGAGTCATCCCGAGCAATTATCTGGGAGTGATGCCCTGCTGGCAGTGACAGCTCCCAGCGATGCTCCCACCGTCCGGCACATTCCCAGCTGGGGAGCACCGGAGCCGCTCCCGGGGCTGAGTCTCCAGGGGCGCGGGCGCAGCCTGGAGGGGCTTGGGGAGCGTTTAGAGCCGTTTGCTCTCTCAGCCCCGCAGGCAGGGCCTGGGGCAAGTTGCCTTCCCAAATTAGGCCACTGTCAGGTTTGGCGGCTGAGGTTTCAGTTCGTTTTCTTCCTGGCTCGCTCCGAGCAGCCCCATGCGGATTCCCGGGCCAGGATGCAAAGTGTCTGGGCAGAGCTCGGTCGTGCTCCCTGCTGAGCTGTTAACACTGATTTTTCCATGAATATTCAGGGCTGTGAGAGGCATCCAGGATGCTACTCCAGTCAGGGCTCACTGGATCTTGACTCCAGTTGCTGCTGTTGGCTTCCCATGGCTTCTTGGGCAAAGCAGCCTTTGGCTCCCTCAGAGAAATCTTTTTATTTCCCTGCAGCCGAATCTCCGTGTGAGTAATGGGAGAAGGCTCAGCCGGGAAGGGAAAAAATCATAAAGTCATGGAATGGATCGGGTTGGAAGTGACCTTGAAGATGATCCAATTTCACTCTGAAGGTGATAGGGACACCTTCCACTATCCCAGGTTGCTCCAGGTCATCCCACCTGGCCGTGAACACTTCCAGGGATGGGGCAGCCACAGCTTCTCTGGACAATTCTTCCCAATATCCCATCTAAGCCTGCCCTCTGCCAGTGGGAAGCCTTTCCCTGTGTCCTGTCACTCCATGTCCTTGCCCTCTCCAGGGCAGGTGGCAGGAAAGAGCTCAGGTAAGGTTCCATCACCAGCAGGATTGGTTTCCCAGTGAGACTGGGGAGGGCAGCATCTCCCAGAGCCGTTCAGCACTAATCCTGGAGCTAGGCTGGAGTGGGGTGATGAGCCCTCCAAGGGCCTCTCCCCAGGAATGTCAGCCTGGACCCCCCTGCCCATGTAGGGACCATGGGGGGCTCCTCCCTGCTGTGATTCTGCTCCCTTCAGTTTGTTCCCAGAGGGAGATCTGGGAGCAGGGAAGGTCCTGAGCAGTGACTGTCGAGTTTTGCTCCCCAGGTGTCACTCCCTGGCTGTCTGCTCCCACCTCAGCCCTGCTCCCAGGACATGGGAACAGCTGGATGGAACCAAATTTCCACTTGCTTTTGAAGAGCCAGCAGGTCCCATTGCCAGGAAAAACATTTACTGACAAAACAGTCATGGATCTGTTTCCCTTTCATCAGGGCGAGGGCGGCAGCGCCGATGGGGGTGTTTCTTACCCCAAATTCAGGAATCACTGTCACTAAAATGGGAACCCAGAGTGTTTCAGACTGGTCAGGCAGCTGACAATTATCAGCCCCCTGGAAGTAGCCCAAGGCTCATGGGGACAGCTTTTGGCTTCCCTGGCTCTGATGGGCTTGGAATGATTTTTCCTCTGAAAGCAAGGGCTTCTGTTTGGTGGTTTGCCCTTAATAAAAGATATTTTCCTGTCACTGCAGAGGAATTGCTGCTGGGCCTGGACTCAGAATTGTTCGGAACTTGGTGCCATGACTTCCTGAGCTCAGCCTCTCCAGGGTCCTGGCCCAGCCCGGGATTCACCTCAGGAATCCACTGAGCTCTTCCCTCACCAGAGACATCTCCTCGTTGGAGATTGACCTCCACCAAGACCTGCTCCTGGTTCCTGCCTGTCCTTCTGAAGGCACTGCTCCTCTTCAGAGTCTGGAGCAGGATCTGGGCAGTGATGGGGAGAGAGGCTTTCACATGGACCCAGTGGAGCTGCTGCTTTGGGGGAAAACAGGAATATTCATCTCATCAGTGCTCCCTTCTCTCTGGGACACCCCAGGCTCCACCCCCAGCCTCACAAAGAATCATCAAGATTGGAAAAGCCCCTCAAGGTTATTGACTCCAGCCTCTGCCTGATCCCCACCTTGTCACCAGCATAGAGCACTGAGTGCCACCTCCAGTCCTTCCTTGGACACCTCCAGGGATGGGGACTCCACCACCACCCTGGATAGTCCTGAACCCCCCACATTCCCCCTTGACCCCTCTCTCCCCTTTCCCTGTCCTCACACGGCTGCACCCACACACTGACCTTTCTTTAGGGTGAAGTTCTGTGTTATTCCCATGGCTATTCCTGCTGAGCAGGATTCTTGCCTCTGCTCCTGCCAGCCTTAAACCCCCCCCAGTCCCTTTCCCTCTGGTCTTGGGGTCAGCTGAGCCCCAGGACAGGACAGCTGCAGGTTCCCAGCTGCTCTGGGAAAGGGCTTGGGGAGGATCCCGTGGTTTGGATGACGTCTGGGTGTCTGCCTGCCTTGCTCCATGGCCTGGCTGAGGAGCTGCACCTCTCCAAGGGCACTGACTCAGGCAGGGCTGGCATCTCCACAACCGCCGGGCACTGGCACGGGAAGGTGGATTTCAGCTCATTAATCCCTGGCCACATTCACCTCCCTCCCTCAGCTGGTTTTTCCAGGAGCCTCATCCAAGTGTGATCTCGTCGCTGTGTTTGCAGGGGTTTGGCAAGGACTCGTTCCCTGGCCTCCCTCCCCTTGCCCACTCCTTGCCCTTTCATTTGTTGGATCTTCCCGATGTTCTCTGTTTTTCTCCTCTGTTTTTCCTTAGTTTCCATGTGCCCAGACTCACTGGAAGGGAAATTGGCTCCGGTCCCATTCCTGACCCTGCTGTGTACAAGTGGGGGATGAGCACGTTGCTCATCCCTGTCGCTGCTCAGAGGAGGAGGAGGAGACCCAAAATGCATCCCAGAAACCTCCGTGTGCATCTCCTGGGGGTACAGCCCCTCCAGGATCTCTCCCCCATGGAATTCAGCCTTCCCTCTGCTCCATGGGGTGCTCAGCTGGTGCCTGGGGAAACCTTGCCCTGCAGAGCTATGTCCAGGTCCCTGAGGTGCAGGAAAACTCCTTCTGCCCCCTAAAATTAGGGAATATTTTGGCTAGAGCTTAATTGGAATTAACCATGCTCTGAAAGAGAAGGCAAAGCAAGGATAACTCTGGACAGTGTCTTTATTTCCATGGCAGGAATTCCAAAGGGAATTCTCCCCTCTCTGGCATTGCCACATTTGTGGACCAGACACAGCAGACAAGGAAGAGGATTGGAAAATGGGGTGCTGGAATGCAGAGTGCAGCAGGAATGATGAGTTGGCATCCCAGCTGGGGAGACATGGAGAGCAAGGAAAGTGATTCTAGTGAGTCAAATGCCCTTCCCTGGCCCCAGGCTAAAACCCAGAGAGATTGTGAAATATGAAAGGAAAGGGGAGGGAGGGAGCACCCTCAAACTCAAACAGAATATTCAGTGTTTGCTTTAAGCGGTGGCAATTTTCCTTGTCCCTCTTCCTCTCTGGAGGAGAATTATCCTCAGGATGAGAAGTCCAAGCACTTTGTGCTAAAAATGCCCGTCCCAGTTAAGTCTGGTTTCAGCCCAAAATTGCAAATATTTTCCATCTCCCTGGAACTGCTGTTTCCAGTCAATGAGGCTTCACTCCAGTTACACACAGTCCTCAAACTGGTTAAAGGAAGAAATTCCCCCCCTGCTCTTCCCTGTGCATCCCAGTGCATCTACCCTCCCTGGAAAAAGCTGAAGAGGGAAGGTTTTTTTGTCAAGCTTAAACAATGACTTCTGGGAAGAGCCGTGACATGTGTTCTGCAGCAAATCCAAGGGGATGACCACAAGATTCCCTCTGGCTCCGTGCTCTGGGAAGCCATTGTTTGGGATGTGTTGCAGGGCTGTTTGCCTTGGCCCAGCGTGTCCTCCTCTCTCCAGGCTTTGAATAGAATGGAGAAAAGCGCTGGAAAAGTCTGTTCTCCATTTGCTCTTGGCGTTGGTTTGGTTGTTTGTTTGTTTATTTCTTTGGGATTATTTTAAGGACCTTGAGGTCCCCACAGCTCCGGAGGCAGGACCTCCATGTGCTGCAGGGATGTTCCCTCTCCATCAGCTCCAACAGCAGAGGATGGGGAAGGTCACGTCCCCTTTGTCCTGGTGCCTGACCTGGCACCATGTGCTGCTCCTGCTCCTCCTCGGTGTCCTGAAGGACCAAGGGCTCTCAGCATCCCTGCAGTTCCATCCCCACTGGGGGAACGATGCTTGCTGCAACCTTGGCTACTCCAGGCTGTGTCCCAGGCTTCCCACTGCCAGAGGTCAGGGTTAGATGGGATACTGGGAGGGAATTCTTCTCTATGGTGGTGGGGAGGCCCTGGCACAGGGTGCCCAGAGAAACTGTGGCTGTTCTTGGATCCCTGGAAGTGTCCAAGGCCTGCAGGGACAGGGCTTGGAGCATCCTGGGATAGTGGAAATTATCTCTGCCCATGGCAGGGAATGGGACTGGATGGGCTTTAAGGTCCCTCTCAACCCAAACCATTTTGTCATTCTGATTGTGGAGCCTCAGGCTCCATCTCTCCAGCCTCTCCCAGCATGACAGACTCCAAGCTGTGTCCTGGAGTTCACAGGGGTCCCCCATCCTCTCCCATTTCCCTCTCCCAGGCAGGACCAGCTTCTCCCTGCTGATTCCCAGCTATTTGTCTGAGCTCCCACAAGATCCCAGCCCTGGGGAGCCTGGCACAGCCCCAGACAATCTGCTCCAGTGCGTTGCTTTCCTTAGAAAGGATTTGTAAACACAAATCTGGATCTTTTCTGCTGCAATCTCAGACCATTGTCAGGTCCCAGCCAGCCAGCCCCAGCTGCTTTGCTCTTATGGGTGAAAAGCTGGGAAAACCTGAGGCTTGAACAGGGTCTGATTCTGCCCAGACCCCCACAGGCATCTGGGGAGGTCACCCCCATCCTGCTGACATCCCAAAGAATCACAGAATCATGGAATGGTTTGGATTGGAAGGGACATTTCAATGTAATTTTCTTCCACCCCCTGCCATGGGCAGGGACACCTTCCACCATCCCAGGCTGCTCCAAGCTCTGTCCAAGCTGGCCTTGGACACTTCCAGGGATCCAGGGGCAGCCCCAGCTTCTCTGGGCACCCTCTGTTCCTCACAGAGAACAATTCCTTCCCAATCTAAACCAGGGGGATTCCTCAGCTCTGCCTTGAGGAAGAGGAAACCTCGGGCGGGTCAAACAGCCGAGGAAAGGTTTGGATGTCAGCTGGCCTGTGCCCTCCAAAGGGGCTCGGGAGTTGTCCCACGGTGGGAGGCAATCACCCACATCCTGCCTGGCATTATCCAGGCTGCAGCTGAGGGCAGGAGCAGCGGTGGTGCTGACCACGAGTCCCTCTGGAAATAGCAAAGGGAAGGAAGCAGCAGATGGAGAAAAGGAGGAGCGAGACAGCGCTGGGGAGAATAAGTGGCTGTGCATGAGGAGCTGGGAGGAGTGGAGAGCAGAGGGAGCTGTAATTAGGGCAGGTTTGGTTGTGTGAATTTTGCTGGGTCTGCAGCAGGAGGTTGCCCAGCAGCTGCACAAATGATTTATTACATGCTCACTACATCTGCCCTGTAGGAAGGTAAATAAAATGTACACAGTGTCCCATTTACTCAGACAATCAGGGGGATATGACCCAATTTCTCTTTGACTCCGGTGTTTTCCTCCCTGGGAGGAGCCCCCCGGGAGGTGGGAGCGCCCCAGGCCCCCCCAGAGTCATATTTATCTCCCTGTCCTTGCTGTCAGAGACATCCCGGGAGGCAGAGTTGGGATTAACCCCCTCACACCATCGCGCACCTCCGGCAGCACCTCCCCCAATCACCGGTGACCTGTGACAAGGAGGGGACACCCCGGGAGGTGCCAGCCCCACTCCAGGAATCCGCCGGCACCATCTGCCTGTGGGATTAGGGATGCTCTTGCTCTGACAGGGACAGAGAGAGTGACAGGAGCCCGGAGCATCATCTGGCTCCCACACCTGCCGGAGCTGCCCGGGCTCGGCTGCGCCGCGGGGAGGGGACTCGGACCCCCCCGCCTTCGGAGGAGAAAGTGCTGTGTGAGCAGCGGGAACTGGATTTTCCATGGGTTTGCTCTGTCACTCAGCAGGTCTGGGGGAGATAAGGGCCCCTGCACCCTGGGATCCGTTTGCTGATATCCCACATCCAGCCTTTGCTGAGTGTGCAGGTTTTGGCCATGCTGTTCCTGTTTCGGGGGGCGGGGGTGTATTTTTTCTTTTTTTCTCTTTTTTCTTTTTTTTCTTCTTCTTTTTTTTCTTTTTTTTCCTCTTTTTCCTCTTTTTTCTTTTTTTTCTTTTTTCTTTTTTCTTTTTTTCCCTTTCTTTTTTCTTTTTCTTTTTCTTTTTCTTTTTCTTTTTCTTTTTCTTTTTCTTTTTCTTTTTCTTTTTCTTTTTC